>RXPK01000157.1:3615529-3954730 GCA_004143645.1 Protaetia brevitarsis
GTTTTTAATATTCAGCGGTGCATTGTTACATTCGCGTCCTGTTTAATATTAAAAGAAATGGTAAGCAATTTTCAATCTTTTTTGGTTAGATTATCAGGTTCAGAAGGACATTTCGAAATAATTTGAAATATTTAATTTTAAAACTTATGTTATTTTTAACTAAACCATTACACCTTGATATTAAAAATAAAGAATGCAGCCAAATTATCAGGATGAACAATACTTTTACTTTCGTCTTTCATCATGTCGGAGTGGTGGAAGAAGAAATGATTGCGTTTAAATGCTAGCAAGTGTAGGATTATTACTTACACTAGGAAAAAGCTCTATATCTTATTTCATTATTCCATTGATGGCAAGATGTTGGATCGTGTGAACAGTATCAATGATTTAGCAGTTTTATTTGCTGTAGAGCCAATATTTAGCAACCATATTACTAGTGTGGTTTCTGTAGCAATGATAAGTTTGGGCTTTATTCTCCGTAACAGCAAGCAGTTTATTAATATACGCACTATCCGAACAGATTTTCCTTATGATCTGTTTTTTGAGTGCTTCGCGATTCATTGCCTAGAAAGTCGCACGAGTTAAATCTTGTCTGTAAACCCTATATAAATTAATTCACAATCACATTGATTTTTCTAATTCTTTAAGTGGACTTTGTAGTAGCCCTCGTACATAGCAGCAAGCTTATATTATCACACTGAACTCGGTTCAGTGTTTCTGCTGATGATTGCTTAGCTACTGAAACGTACGTCCAGTTTAGTGCAATTTGTGGTAAGGAGTCTAGAAGAAGTTTGGAGAATATGTACACATTTGTAAATGTAAAAGCGGTATATTCAATAGGCTTTTTTGCGTGGATATTTCCTTCGTTATTTTATTTGCCATTTTCTTGTCATCAAAACGCACGCCCGCCCCTTTCCACAAAAAAACGGGTTGGCCCCCCTTTTTAAATTTAAAATATACCCTCACAGGATGATGTATCCTTTCTCTTTACTTATATCCTCCATCTGATGAGGGCTTTTATCTTGTAAAGACCTAGTTTGCGAAGTCGGAAAGAAGTAATATCTAAGGTTCCGTATTCAAATTTACAATTTCTTTCATAGAGAAAATTAACAATGTATATGTGGTTATAAATTCTAAAGACTTATTAAATTACAATGAAAAGTAACTATAATATAATTTAGCGAAAAGAGTCTCCTGTTAGGCAGAGTTCATACCGAAGTGATACGATCCAATGTGACAAGCGACACAACCAGCAACACGACACGCACCGTGTAAATTTAAGCAGAATGCACACTAGGGGAATTCGACACGCAATATAACAAGCCGTGTGTAACACGACAATTAAATTATATTTACACAGTACGTGTCGTGTTGCTGATTGTGTCGCTTGTCGTATTGTGGTCGTATCACTCCGGTGTGAACTCTGCCTTAGGCAGAATGCACACCGGAGGGATTAGTTTTACTAGTTAGTACTTAATTTTTGCTTTATTAGTTCGAATTTCGAAACTATTTGCAATTTCCCGCTTTTTAAACTGCCGTTGTTTCATATCTGAACAACAATAAAAACATTGTTAATCAAATTTAATAAAATTTGATAAAAAGAAATAGCCGAAAGGTTTCACTAGCTTACCCAACTAATAGCTTTTGGCAAAAAAGGAACTAACTTTACTGAATGTACACTGGCCGACTTATTTAATGTCGTCGTCTACAGTGCAGTGACTATCAAAACTACTCACCCATTTGCACAGGTGCGCGACTTCGGCTGGCGTCGGCTATCCACGTAAATGATTTATTGGGGATAAATTGTAAACGTTGCGCAAGTTATGCAAATCAGGTAGATCTAAAGTATTTATATCTAAAGCAAACTTAATATTGTGCGTTTGAAACACAATGTTTGTGTGTTGAAAAATGTATTAGAAAACAGAGAGTGAACAATTCATAAGTTCATTACCTTAATTTCAATAATATTGTTATGAATAATATAAACATATAGAAAATGCCCAATAAAATTCCTGTCAAAATTAACACATGTCTGCAGATAATTATCCATTTTGCTTAAATAATGCGATTTTCAGGCAAATTGTGTTAGGGGAAAATTTTAATAACTAACATAAATTAACTATCACATTACTAAAAATAAAGCTTCCTTTGAAATTTCAATAGCCAAATTGCAAAATTCATTAATTCTTTATATGCATTTCAATCTGCCCGCAATTATAAAACTCGGTCGCTTACGCAATTAGTATACATCCTCGGTGTAATCCAGTGAGTCAATTTTGCTGAATAACGAACTCAATATACCTACATGGTGGAGCAATACATTTTTAACAACTGTTTTTTTTAATATTTATATGATGGAATGAATTAAAAATGATCAACAAAACTACATAACTCCTATTGTTCCTAATTCAAGATTAGAAGGAAATACTTGCAACACAAAATAATTAATAAATAAATATATAAATATGTAAAAAAAGCATAAATATGCAAACAAATAATAAATAGACACGGTAATTATTTTACAAAAAAAAAATATTTGAATGAATCCATTCTCAAAATTTATAAAAAATTTTAAAATGTAATTAATTAGTGTAAATTATATTTCTTCTAATATTCTTAATAAATTTTGTGGCTTGTGTTGAATTTATGTATTTGTTTATATTAATAAATATATATAAAAAAATATCTGTCAAAAAAAAATAAAACATAAATATCAACAAAAATGTTTTAAAAAATGATTGCTCAACTAAACACTATCAATGTGAGATAACGAGCTCATCATTCAAACACATAGGGTCGGTTGTTAGATTACATAGAGATTAATTGTAATTATAGGAAACGCCGAGTGTTTGTAATCGTTTGTAAATTGCAAATGACTAATTTAAAGGCAATACTCATAAAAGTAATGAATTCATAATTTGGGTATGTAAAATTCAAAAAACAAACTTTATTCTCAGTAATAGTGATAATTGATGTACTTATTAAAATTGTTGTTTATTACAATTAAGGCGTATATCCTTTCATTTAACAAAATCGCTTTAAAAAGATTATTGTATGCACTATGCAAATAAATAAATACAGGGGCAATTCAAGAAATAGGAAGGGTGGATATTTCGTGATATAAAAGCAGCTAGTAATATTGAAACAATATTATTTTGTTTATTAGATTTTATGCTGTTTATATTTAGGAAGAATTAGCATATTCTCTAAGTAAGATAATATTACGAGGCCAAACATAGTTTTATTTCGTTAGAAGCAATTTTACAGCGTTAATTACACGTAGGTGGCCTCGCAATAGTAAATGCTTAATAATTAAATATTATTTGAAATATTCATATTAAAAAATAGATATTAATAAACCTTAGAATAGCTAATATTTGTGAAGCTATAGTGTTATGAAGTCTTCAGTCGTTGTTTGCTATTCTTACGTTTTTAAAACAATTAATACAAGATTTACTATGAATACCAAAAATTTATTTATTTCTATGTGAGTTTAAGTTTTAAGAATCAATTGGGTCCAAGTTATAAAAGAGATATTTCAATTTAAAGCAGGTTAAACCGCAGTATACAACATTTCTTGTGATATTAAACAATCCAATTTTTCTACCTAATTTGCATAATTGCGGAGGGTTTTACAACTGTATACTCCAATAAATCATTTACCTGCAACGGTCGACGCTAGCCGAACGCGCTAGGGTGAATAGTTTTGATAGTCACCGCGCTGTAGACGACCACATTAAGGGGAGGTTTACATATATATATCGGAAAAGTCTAAAAACTTTGAGTTTTTTTTTCAGACAAAGGAAATATATCACGAAATACGCTTTTTGCTAATAAAAATATAAAACTTTTAAATATATGTTCTTTATGACAACCCACTATAACGTTCGCTATTTGTATCTAGGTAGCAGTGTGCACAGAAAACATGGTCAAACCTGCGTAAAACTCTAGCATACGCAAAAGTGATCCGAAATTGAAAATAAAAGAAGAGTTAGAAAATAATAAATTTGTTGAGATTATATCTAAAATTTAACCAAATAGTCGAAAGCAAACAATGTGGCAGGTACCCGAACTTTAATTTGATTATTTTCTACTTCTTTTTGTGTGTATGACTGGATATAAAAAGTGAATATTGCAATTTTTAGTATGATATCAGGTATAACATCCAATAAAAAAATCGGTTTACATTAAGAAAACGAAAGAATTAAGTTGATATATTGAACACTTGAAGACCAGAACTTACGCAGATTTGAAAAATCAAGTGTTTCGAAGAAAACGCGTTCAAGTTTCGCACGCAAAAATTTTTACAAATAGTTCAACATACATTAGTCAGTTATTCCAGCACCATACAGAATCCCTCTCTTCTTCATAACTGCTGCATTTGCAAAATTTGTTGCTTCCCTTTAGACAGCAAAAAGCGAGTTTCTGCAAAGCGTCTAGGACCCATACTCCTAACTGCCGTTTATAGCGCTGACGATCAGAATTGATGACGAAATTTTTGGCATCAAGTCTACTACAATTCCACCTCATTCATTATTTGGTAATACAGAAAAGTAACCTTCATTGAATAAAATTTGCGGCAATGTAGGTAGCAAGTTGAATTGTCTATGGTCGCAGTGTAAATCTTTTGAGCTAGTTTCTACACACATGAACTAAACGAGTCGGTTTCCAGTTTTGACAATTTTTTCCAAATGCATTTTTTGCAATAAACCATGCACTCTAGAAAAAAAAACTTCATAATCGGCCTAATAGCAATCTTGATTTTTTTTTTGCAAAAGAGTCACATGTATGAAGAAACAAGCTAAACCTTGGCTTCCGCAACGCGCCACTGACGCAGGCTGTCTACACCTTTTGGCAAATAAATGTGTCGTGGATCCGCCTCGGGTGAACAGTTATAATAAATGTAAGCCCAAATAGCCTTCAATTTTATGCAAGAATCTGATGTTGTCTAATTGCCAGCCCATAGTACATAGTTGTTTAAATTATTAATTAAACTTTGGTCAGTCGTTTACCCAGCGCCCTTTCTTCAAAGTCAATTTTAAATGGCTTTCTAAGAAATTTAGTGTAAGTAAGTGCATCTGCAATAAAAGATACATTTTAATGGTAAGTAGTTTGCTAAAGCGTGGGAAAGTGTGTTTTAAGTAAAAGAAATATTGTTAGGGGTCAGTTTCTTCAAATGTGCGTTTTATTTCGGATCTAATTGCTTCGTATTATTGTAATATAAATAGCTACTCTGTCGTTTATTTGTGATCCCGACTGTAGTGGCAATTCAAATCATTAAAGACAACTATACATACATCAACAAACAATAAGTATGATATTTCGACCCGAGTAACCCCGAGTCGAATATAGTATTGCATCTAATATGCTCCGTTTGAGTTCGGTACACCCCCTCTTTTAATAAGCCGTAGCGGCTTAAACAATGCGAATATTACGAAACCGCTTTAACCATGTATGTTATATTTGGAGCTTTTAAAAAATGCAAAAAACCAAAAATCGATTTTTCCAGTCAAATACATGTAAACCTACCCTTAAATAAGTCGGCCAGTGTACGTCGCCTATTGCATACTTATCTTTACAGTATTAATCATACAATAGTTTAATATTACGTTGCAATTTCAATTAGCAAACACCTAACATTTAGTTTTACAAGAAAAAAATGTTGAAATAACCTTTTTGCTTCTTACATTAGTAGAGTAACGTATCTGAGACAATCTGATTTTTAATTGTCTATCTCGAAATAACATTGAGATTGTGTAGGTTCTACATCTACAGTGTATATATGTGTGCGTATAATAACACAATGAACATGGCTTCCGTAGTAGGCACATATAATATGCAATTCATAAATGTTTTCAATTAATGAAACGGGTTCGAGAGCACGCACCTTCAGTCAAATGATCCCGCATTACCTGCCTGTCTGAGAGATTTCACAGTAATGTGTGGAATATATTCGAGGCAGAATCATTAACAATAAACAGGTACCAAAGGGGATTAACTTGAGGGGTCGCTTTAATTCTAAATTATGGTTCGCATCGGCAAAAGGGAGGAGTAAAATTTATATCTTGGGGTACATGCAGTCTTAATCATTAAATGTTTACTAAAAGAAGGTAGGAATTCATTGAAATGTAGAGTAAGATGTTTTAATGTTTCAGTATAATGTTTGATATTTATTCTAACGCTTGATTTAATTATAAGATTTTTTCTCAAAAATATAAAAAAAAATAGAAAATTCAACTTTATCGGGTAATCAATTTTATCATACCAAAGAACTATTCTTTACTACTACATTTATTTTTTTAAGACTATTCCTTTCAAATGTTGGCGCCGCGAATTTACGGTACATGATCCACTCAACTGTGTAACTATTCGCCTAATTGTTCTCGTAATAATTTCATGGTTTCACTGGCATTGTTGCAAGTTGTACCGTAAAATAAAATACGGCAATTTTGTTTAATGGTGCAGTCATTCAGTCAGAAATTAACCTGATCACGGAACAAAATTGTTGGTTAAAAACAATGGATCCTCTGCAAATTGCTAAAGCTTTCCACGATGAAATGTCAAACAATAATGCACAAAAGTACCGTGAGACATGGTACAATAGTTATTTGTTTCACTGGGCCAGAAACTACAGTTTTGCGAGTATGAGTACGGTTTGTGTACAAGTTTTTAAATTGAAAATAGAAGAAGAAATATTTTACACTAGAAGTTGACATACAGTGGGCGCACATTTACATACCTTAGTATTTTGATGTTTCCGAAAATAAGTCTTTTCCTGTAATTTTCTTTCCAGTTTAATATCTATTGATCAATAATAAGTGCAATGAAGACTTTACCGGGCCACCTTAGCAAGGTTGAACAGTAGCTTAATGACAATTTGTTACAAGAAATGTCATGTTGAATCTAGAGTGGCCAACTTTTAGTGACATTTTTGCCTGGCTAGGTACACTGAGAAGAAAGCTGTTACTAAAATTACAATTCAGGTATTGTAATATGATTGGGGTAAATGTTAGTACAATTGATGTAATTATTATCATTCAAAGACAGTAATTGTTCTTACTATACAGTAAAAAATGCAATAACTTTATTTTAATTTTTTGACGGTAAGTCTTTACCAACCTATAGTAAAAAATGCCATAACGTTTGGTATATCAAAGTTTCAAGTCATGGGTTATAGTTCCAATTTATCACGCATCCCTAACATGAGCCATTTGTAATATTTTCTACAGGTACATGTGAATGACAACTATTACACAAAAAAAATCCCAGACGAGTTCCTTTGCTTAAATAAACAAATATTATATCCCTGTTTTCTGCTTTGTTAAACAAATATTTCATATTAATTGTTCCAAAGTTTGCTTGATAAATAATCAGTCAATCATAAACTACGTTATATAAAATTTTCAAAACTTACGCGAAATTCTGTCATTCATACCCTTTACCGTGAGACAGACACATTTACTAGAAATATGCCAATATTTAATAGTAAAAATCACTAGACACTACTTTTCTCATAATAATTCATACAAAAAACAATCAAAAATCACCACTACCAACCTACATCTGATTAACAGTAAAGTTTCTACATACTCCCACAAGATGGCAGTAGTTACGGGCAAAATTATCACCTTGATTTCTTTTGTTTTTTATTTCTATCAATATCAAAAATCAAATTCTTATAAGTTTTTCTTTGGATATCGGGATATCTTGGTGCGAGAAATCGATATTAAGCGCGTTCAGCCAGACACATATCCAAAGCAATTGGAACAAAGGTTGTTAACTAGTAGTCAGGATCTTTTCTAGGGAAAGTAGTCGATGGAAAAATACCCAACGGTTTCGTTACAGGTACATTGTGAATAAATTGTAAAAAAAAAAATCTACTTCAAATAAACAACGTTGTAAGTTAGAATTTAGAATAACTTGGCTATTAATTGAAAAAGAGTTTTTAAATAGCGAGATGCCCGCAGACATGGCCACCTCGTATGGTTGCTGGAGAGATAATATTCGAATTTAAAAATTCTGCAGCTGTTGTAATCTACGATTGTCTATAAAAAAAGAAAATTATCTCGAAACTTTGGATTACCTTAACTGCAGAATAAAATAAAGGTATGGGTGCATATATGCTTTTAGAATTACTTTTGATTAACTGCAATACTCATAGCTATTCATAAATAAGAATGTAAAATTTTAAAACAAGGTAAACATGCAACCACAAATATCATTATACACATCCGTATTGTAATGATTCTTTCTATATTATAATATTTACAGATCAATGAAATTGGATATACAGTCTAATTAAACTGAATTTATGCTTTTAATTTAAATATGCACAATAAAATATTTTCTTTTTAATATGTTATTTATTTTATTTACACTTCTTGTAGGTGTCTCGTCAATGATTAATTTAACCTTCGTGGATAGAATGGATAGATAGATAAATAGATAGATTTATTTCGTGTTTTTATAAAAGTATTATACTCGTCATGTATATAAATAAATATTTAGAGACAAATGTCAGAGAAATAGTATATAGAACATAAATAATTCACAGAAACGTACTAGGAAACATGTTTATAATAAAGGGCGTGTCTAAGTACTCCGTAACCGAGTAAAAGCAATGCATTAAAGATAGCTTTTAATTTCTCTTTGAAGTTATTCATATTTAGTTCTGTAATATATAGTGGCAAAATGATTATATAATTTAATATTCAAATAAGTTTTAGTTGACTTTGAAAAACGAAAATTTGGTTCTCGAATTTTGTGTGCAGCCTAGTATTATAAGTATGTATCGACGAATTTGTATTAAAATTATTTTTATTTAAATGAATTTCCAAAAGCTGGAAGTAGATGTATATGCATACGATGTTCTTTAAAAATTGGCCTGCAATGATCTCTAAAGCCAGCACCCACAACAACGCGCAACGCACGCTTTTGCGACTTAAAGACTTTAATAGAATGTGAAGAATTTCCCCAAAGTATAACAACGTAGATCAAATGGCTGTGAAATAATGAGTAATAAACCGATAGAATAACATTGGGTTCAACAACGTTTTTAAGTTTTCGTAAGATATAGATTGTGCTAGATAACCTTGCACAAATCTCATTTATACGATCTACACACGATAGATTGTTATCAATAGTAACACCAAGGAGCTTCATCGTATCAGGCATCTCATTATCCCCATGCGAACCAAAATCCAGAGTACGAGCCTTCTCAGCATTTAATTTCAAACTATTTGATGCAAACCAATCCTCAGCATCAGCCAGCAGCTCAGCCGACATTTTAGATAGGATATTAAGGTCCTCGGCAGATGCTATCAGCGTGGTATCATCTGCATACGTAACACACGCGTCAGGTGTGGTATATTAAAAAAAGTCATAAATAACATAAATGAATAAAAAGAGGGGACTAAGGGCAGAACCTTGGGGAACACCATATTTAAGATTGCGAGATTTGGAAATATTATTCTTTACGTCAACAAATTGCGCGTAGTCAGACAAATAAGAACGTAGTAAGTCATGAACATTTCCCCGCACTCCGTATGCGAAAAGCTTATCGAGCAATACATTATTATCAATGCAGTCGAACGCCCTGCTGAGGTCACACATCGTAATTCGCGTACGCAGACCATCCTTAAGACCCTCGATCACCCGATATATCAAGCTGAACACTGCCTGAGTAGTGGAGCGATCTTTTCTAAAACCAAATTGCTTTTCATTGATCAGAGATTTTGAATTCAAAGAAACTAAATCAAGGCTCTTTATAATTATCTCAAACCATTGAAATGGGACGATAATTTTCGACACTGTTTTTGTCTTCGTTTTTATATATAGGCACAACTCTAGTTTTGTTAAATAAATTCAGAAAGAAAACAAGTTCGACACAATTATTAGAATACGCTAGCAGCTAGAGGAAACGTGGTTTTATCAACACAGCTCTTTAACAGACGCCCGGATATACCAGAACAATCGACAAAATTCGATTTTTTTAAGGATAAAACAGCATCCACAACAATATTACTAAAGAAATACCAGTGACTGGCTTTACAACCGCAGAAGTCTTCGACATGATACGAAGTTATCTCCTTTTAAGAAATAAATAAAATTATGTAATATATAACTGCAATATATTTTAATTTAAATAAACCATGACACTTGACTTATTTACAACAGTAATATAATTTGGTATATAAGTTTTCTTACATGTTTCGTTTATTGTTAATAGTGATACATCTTCTTTATTTCCCAGGAAATTTCAAAATGAGACATTAATTAACATTTCTGTTACTTTTCCAGATACAAAAAAAATGTTTTAAATAAATGCGGCACCAACTTAACGTCAATGAATTATTTCTTTTGAGGCTTCTTAAAAAAGAAAGTGAATTTCGATTAACATGCAAATATTAACACTATCAGATAGAATATTTAAGAAAAAATTAACAATCTAAACGAAACAAATAATAACCGTATTTCGAATACTTAAACTTAAAGACATTAAGTTAAACGTAGGCAACAATGGAGATCAGTTTGTTACATTGATCGAAATATCTAATCGAAGTTAATGCAAAATAAGCCATCAAAATGCCTCGTCGTGTTTTGATTAGTAATCGATAATGTAATATGGATAAAGTCGAATTAGGAGGCAACAAAAGCGACGACATACCGAACAAATCTTTAATCAAGCGCCTGAACGAGGCTGTTAGAGCCTGTAGCGTAGTGTTTATCAAACAAGGACAATAAGCCAACGAAGCGGCGTACTACCGAAGCGATCGGGTCAGCGTCAAAACCGAAAACTAGATCAATTAAGATCCCCAGACGGGCTCCAGTTGAAAGGAAATCGCTGGCGGATAGCTACTACGCGACCGAGATCGTTTTCCTTGTGACAAGGTGACGTAGGACTCGCTCACTTTCAGTAAATGTCTCATTAATACTTAATTAGTCTCCAGGATAATGCTTTATTGCTTTTCTGATGGGTTCGGAAAATGTCCATTTTAAATGTTAGTAAAACTTTCGTCAGAATACTTTAGTGAGCACAATTGAGCGCAGAACAAACTCGAATCTTTTATTTCACGGTATAAACGTGAATTGTTGCACAAGCAATGTAGGACGAAAGGAGATTTTACTTTGAACAACTTTTGAAATAATCACATTCTGCTTTGTATTTATTTATGACTTCGTTCTAAAATACAATGGTATTTGTGTAAATAGCATCATTGATATAAAAGCAAGAAAGAGAAGACAGATCCTCCTCATAGACACTCACGTAAGTTATTTGTCGACAAAGTAATTCGATTCATCACTTTATTTAATTTAAATTTTATTGGAAAATAGTTTAGTTTACGAACATTATACAAGACACAGTAATAAATGTATGACAGAGGTTTAATTTACATTGAAGTAATACTAACTTTTGTAATTAAACATTTAAGAGTATCTGTCAGGTAAGGATTGTATACCGGTTTACCGGTATATAATTACCAATTAAAAAAAAAAAACAGGTAAGTGTAAGTAACAATGTACCCACTTACTAATTTTATGTGAGATGTTTTTTGTTTAATTTTAATTTAAACTTTCTTGAGATTGAGAACCGCTGTAATGCCCTAGAATAGAGAATATAGAAAAAAAACTGACAAAAACTTTTCATTAGAAACGTATAACCTCCATTCCACCGAGTTAGTCAGAAAGAGAAGGGATCAAAAAATTCTCAACAAAGAAAGCAAAAAATTTAAAGAAAGGTTGTGTAGAAATTAAAAGAAAATAAGAATGGAAACAAGACGGATAACGAAAAGCAACGCAAAGAAAAGCGAGATTAATGTTCATTTGTTGCTAGGACGGTAGGAGCAAAACACCCCACTTTTTCTACCTGCCTTTGTCAACAAGTGCAATTTCAATTCTCGCATTTTATGGTTTATTGTGTGGATTTTATTTATCTCTCGAAAAAACTTGAGTTAGCATATGTGATTTGTGCTCTGGAGTTTTTTAATATTTTTAAAAGTTTGAAATCGTTTTTCTTAAAGAGTAAGTAAATGTCTCATTTTTAATATTTAAAAATAGTAATATATAAGAACAACATTTCACGTATTTAAATTAATAGCAATTTTGAATACACCACATTATGAGAGAACATTTAATGCAACATTGTTGTAAAATAACATTAAATTTGAACCTAAATATTTTGTTTTACTTCTTACAACTGTTTAAAATAATTAAATACAAATATTTATTACAAAATTCTAATATTATGCCTCAAGATTGTGTAAAATATGTATTATTCTAGCCTAACTTCTAACTCTATTTTCTTGGGGAATCCCCATTAATGTCACACATGAAAAAAAAAATTACCGGTAATTTACCGGTAAACCGGTATTTTCATTTTCATTTGTCGAATTACCGGTAAATGAAAAAATTGGTAAATTTACAATCACTACTATCAGGGTAACCCAAATTAAGTCCGCACCACTGCTATAGTCTTGCTTATGCTTATATCATGCTATAATAACGACGAATTAGTTAAATTAGCAAACTAGTAGTGCTTTGAATGTTGATTAATACGCTAATACAACAAAGAACAGTTGCGTAACGTATTTTCAAGAAAATTCGAATTTTGTCAATGTAAAAGTTTATAAACACAAGCATCTTTAAATGAATAATAAAGAAGATATAGCCGATTTCAACGTGCTTTCATGATTATAGGAAAGAATAGTGTTTTTATAAATGAAACACCTGTAGTTTTCCCAAAATCTTATAAAGGTTTTAACAACAATTTTCGACGCTGTAAACCAGTGTAATTATTGAATTCTGTTTTTGTCTGATTCCTGCACTAATTGTGAGAGAAATGTTTTCTTCTCATTGTAGGACATGTATATAATTATCGTTATTTTGTTATTCTTTTTGAGAAGGGAAATAAAGATATATTATTATTATTACTGAAGTGTTAAAGTTCCCAACATTGATTTAAATATATAGGATGTTTCCTGAAGTAGCCGGTAACTTACACCGTAAGTTGTAGAAATAATTCTAAACATAAAACCTTATATACACTTTAGATCAATTCTCTTGAGATTTCAACAACAAAGAAATGTGCACCAATTAACAAGTAAAGTTAGTTAAAGCATCTGTAACCTAAGTAACCTTCATAAAGTCTTTCATGATTATAGGCAAAATGATATTTTTTGTAGTTTTCCCAAAGCTTTATAAAAGTCTTAATATCACAAAAGTTTGAATATACATGCATGAAATAGTCTTCATTACTTAATTACAAAAAGAAATACAAACAATAAAATAAAAAGTGGAAAAAGTAAGAATAATAAAGAAATACATATTTAAAATCTCTCCTTGCTGTTCAATGAATTTGTGAGCCCCATTTAAGAATGTTTTTGCAGCTTCTTTCAAGTCCTAAGGTTTTGTTTGCTAAATATCGCTAAGGTTTATAATAGTTTCAATTGAGATTGAGATTTCCTGTTATATATGAGTTGCATACCGATTTGTAACGGCACAGTAACGGTATATTTGTTGAGATTGCTATAATTACGATAAATTCGAAAAGAAGTTTCACGACTTAGCTTACCGATAATTATGCAACAATACACAAAATTGTGATCAGAAATATAAGTGTTTATAAAGCTACAATCCGAATATTCGGCAACTTTGGTAACTACATATATACAGGTATTTCACGTAAATGGTTCATAAATTTATGATGTTCTACTATTTACTTATATTTGAGATTTTGGCACCACTATCTGTTTGATTCCTTCCTAATTCCAAATTAAATTGCAGGTGTCGTATTTAAAAAAAAAAGACTTTTCTGCATTCGAAAATGAGGCACTTTTTTTCTTAGTTTTGAACAGCTGTAGGTTAGAATGTCAAATATGTGTACCGTTTCTTAGAGTTGTATCTATATTTACAACCTAGCAAGTTTGGAATCTCTACTTGCAGTATTAACCGAGTTATTAATTTCTGAATGATGCAGTGATTATTTATAAAAAAAAAAGATATCTTAAATAACTCAAAAACGGCATCATGTAGCTATAGGAATAGCTAAGCAAGATTGACATATTTATGGTCGTAAAATCCAATAATGTAAAAATATTAGATCATTCTATTTAAAAAAAAAAAAAACAAAGTTGACGGAAGAGATATTTTGGTTAAAGTATTTTACATTTATAGTTCCAATCGGACAGATAATGGTGCCAAAATCTCAAAATATAAGTAAATAATAAAACATCATAAACTTTTAATAAACCACTGACGTAGAATAGCCTGTATAATTTGGTGATTTAAGGAACAAAATTCATCATTGCGCTATTTAAGCCAGGAAAATATTGTTCTGACGTATTGTGTTGTGTTGCGTTGCTATACAGTCATGCAACTGTTCTCTCGTGTACTTAAATGAGGGGTGTGCACATTCATCTGATGCTACGTTTTCTGGCGAGTTTCTTGTGTCAAATATCGACCTACCCGGATTTGTGTCAGACACTGTCACAAACGTCAGAACCGTCAGACCGTTTTTCGGCCGCAAAGTACGAGCCTTCGACGAAATTAGAAAAAAAAATTGACGAAATTTTGCTAATTGAAGTATATGTTTGTTTGTTGACCTGTAAATGTACTGACGTGTTTTTACAATTTTAACTTTTAAATGTAATTAAAAATTTGAACTTTAACCCTTTAAATTATAACTAATGATAAATGAAAAATGAAATGTGAAAAAGGAAAAAATAAAATTTCCGAAACGTAAAGAACATCTCTGTAATTAAACAAAAAACCGGCATACCCAAGGAAATGAAAAAATTATAATTGAAAACATAAGAAATTACGAATTTTTATTTAACATGCTGAAGTTTATTTTTCCCTTGTACAGAGTGTCCGTTTATATTTTGACCCCTGCCTGCAGGCTGTATTATTTACTTATATTTGAAGTAAAAAAAAAATAAATGCAAAAGTAATATGATTTTTGTTCTATTATCTTTCACAAATTTCAAGATTGATATTATCTCATAACTTGAAAATGAATACAACACCCTGTATACTGTTGGATAGTATGAAAGACCTCGTTTCACTGATTTCCAATATATGCTTACATGTTGTTGATGTTTGATTAACTGTTTCTGAATTATTAGAGTTTATATCAATTAAACTATATCAGTGCAAACTCTAGACTGCCATGAAAACTATGGAATTTAATATAAAGAAGAAAAGAATATTTAGTTATCAAAAACAAAACAAAAACTAAAATAACAAAAAAATTCAACATAACCATTGCTATTATTTATATAACTAACAGTGCTTCTCATGAACTTTCTTGTAATTGCGTTTAAAATAAAGTTGGGAGGGCCTCTATTTAAAAGCACTATTTAATTTGACCAAATCGTTGCTTTACTATCGGTATTCTATTATTACTAAAAAATTCTAATTATTTCATGTTTTTCTCCCGTGGAATATCTCATATTTAATAAAAGAATATAAAGTATTTTTAATATTACACAAAATGTCTTACCAATTTATGGAATAATTTCAACTTCAAAAATTGTAAAAGGTATAAAACTTTTGTTTTAAATTGTGTTTCTATCTTAAATAATACAGCCTGTAGGAATCAAAATACAAAACGAACACCCTGTGTAGATCGCTCTTCGAAAGCTGGTATCCATTTTTTAAATTTTTCTTTCTATTTTTTCATGTAAACTTTCAAATTGTTCCCTGGACATCCTAAAGTGCCAACATATGGAAACGTTCTTCATCTTTAATGAACCGATTATGAACCAATTTCCTTTTCTAATTCGTCTAAAGAGGTTTGAAGTCATATAGGGCAACAAAACAAAAATACACTGCAAAATTTTAAATCAAGTACCTATTTAAACATAATCGACACAATGCATCAGAAAAATATGTTTACGACATGTCACAACATAACGCACTGCAACACATCACCACAAAACACGTCATCAGAACAATGTTTTCAAGCAAAACGCTCGGAGAGGTCAATTTTATTTTTTAAATAGCCACCTTATGGCAAAAAAATTCTACTAATGACGTCATGCATATTTCACAATGACGTCATTGGTGTTTTTTTAAATGACAACTCTATTTTTTGCAGTTTTTTTTTTTTTTTGTAGACGATCCTATTTCTTTGAGAAAACAACACACTTAACGTAATAAATAAAAATGTAACTTTAATGGAGGAAAATCATGTGTATGAGTGACACTCTTAAAAATGTAAACTTACTTTATCATTATCATGTGTGTATTACTTTTCGCAGATCAAACAAAAACTAATAGGCCTAAATTTTACTATTTAAAAACAGTACTTGAGTATTTTAGCGTGAGTACAAAAGAAGCATTTAGCAAGCTTTTTAGAAGCGCATTTTTTTTGCCGTTAACAAGAAGTGGCACGTTTATCAGAATGGGGAAGAGTAGAAATTTTAATAATGGTTGGATATGGTGATAAGCTTTACCAATTGCTTTTTACAAAATTCAAATATCTAAATCCGTTTTCGAAATATTTGACTTGGGAGTTTCAAGTGGCGCATCCTGTATACAGAGTGTATCAGATATAGAGGTAAATATAATAATATGTAGCAGCTGTAATCATATACAATGAAAAAGTCTTAATGCACAGGGTGTCTATCTGTAAGCATTAACGAGAAAAAAATATTTTATAAATGTCGTGGGCTAGAGCCGCACCTGTGCCCAACCTAAATGCTGTCCCGAGTATCCTTTCACATACCACTATTATTCAGCCATTACCGCTGTTGGTTTTGTGTGGATCGCCACTTGGAGTGCAAGCCACTTCGAACATTTTATTTAAATTTTTCCCGTCTCGAAAAAACGATCCTTTTCAGGACCATCATGATTTCATATAAAGAAAATCGAAGAATGCATCGGCAAAAGCGCAGGAATGTATAGATTCATTTTCGCGCGACATCATAGTAAAAAGGCGTGTTTGCAAATTTTCTGTATCTACATTTATTTCTGTGTAATTGGATTCAATTCATTTTGCGATATTTGATTAAATAAATCCAAAAGAAATAACTCAGATTCATGTGGTACCGTTTATTGATAACTAACTCTCGATTCGACAAAGCAAATGAAAAATATTTACGTTTTTTGTAACTACTGAAGTCGCATATCCGGTGAAACTCGAAGGTCTTATCAGGATATTAAAAATAATAATTTGTAGACTTACGTAGAATGCTCTTAACAAAAAAGGAATGTTTATTGTATAAAAAGAAGAAATTTAAAATGCCTCAGTTTTGCTATTTTTACAAGGGCACACTGGCCGATTGAACCTTATTTATTCAGAATGACGTTAAATGAACTTACGGCATACCATTAAGAATAATACTAAATGAGTGCGATGTATTTATACATAATACTCTAAATTTTCCTTTTTTTTATTCATTAATGATGAAATCCGGTACTTAAACATTGACAAATATTTTGCGCTTAACTTAACTCTTTAAATATTATAAGTTTACAAAAAAAGTTCATGACATAAAAGTTATGTTTCGACTAGTAGAATACGACGACACAGCCATTCTTTTTCCCTAAACCCACCTTTTGCCATTTCAGTCCACAGTGCGATGCTCTCCTTTATTCATAGCCTACTAATTCAAGTATCAGTGTTCACTACAAAAGGAGAAGAAAACCTATTATTAATTGTAACGCGCACGGGTTTCCTTTTTCTTTTTTTCTTGGTCTATCTCTAACATTTTTCGCATTATTATTTATTTAATGGTTTATATCCTACAATAGCAATCAATATATTCCTTTACCTTTCGTTCTTGTTGATATCTTTTGTTATGGTATAGCGGGAAAGGCTTGGAATCTACTTTATTATAAGTAAATATTACAGATACTTATCCCGGCATTGTATTTTTAATTATTTACTCTATATATCTTCCATCATCCTCTACTTGATCCTTTTCCTATCTACTACGAACATAAAAATTTCATTAGGAATTAGGATACCATGTGTAGGTAACTGAAGATTCTGCGATGCCAACTAAAACAACCGTAGCTTGAAACAAATACCGTGACCTCTCACTCCCTCTTTTCCATCAGTTACTTTTAAAAACCCGCAACAATACCGAGATCGTTGCTACCTCTATAATATATATTTACTGTCTTCGTATGTACTTCGATAGACTTCTCGATATTTCTACATTGGTAGATAGTATTATCAAGCAATTTTTTGCCGAAGTTTTTGTGCGAATTTTTCTTTAGAAACCTTTCTCTTGTGTTTAAAATTACTTTTTGCATTCGTTTTTTAAATCTATTATTCCCTTCGTTGAAACTTCAGTATTATCTTGGATTATTTCTTCCAAATTAGTACTTTTGCATTCGTTTTTTAAATCTATTATTCCCTTCGTTGAAACTTCAGTATTATCTTGGATTATTTCTTCCAAATTAGTACTAGTTTAGCCTCTTGAATCTTTAATGGCGTTTGCTACAGGGGATTGCAGTAAAAATCAATTTCCAATCGTCCTACAAATGTAACCAATTACATGCAATGCCACTCTCGAAGTTTCAATTATCTAGGTTCCTATTATCTGTAATTGTTTCTACGTTCTGTATAATGCTTCCGTCATTCTTATAAAGCAAACAGTTGTTAAGGGCAAATAAAAATACGTTCGTATTTAGGATGACTCCTGCGGTATATTATTTATATTAATAGTCAGAAGTATCTTATAAACAAGGCATTTTAAAACCTGACGAATTAAAATGAAGGTGATTGGTTTAACCGATGAAAGCAGTTTTCATTCGTTTTGCTTCAACAACGTCATGCTGTGGGGGCAAAATATCTGACGGCGTATGATATTTGTCCATCGAGTCGCATCGTTCGATGAGACTATGTAAAAATAGGCACTTCAGTTGCCTGTTTGGACTCCTATAGTTATGACCGTTCTATATTGTCTTCTAGTAGCAGTAAAGCAATTTTCTTGTTACAATGGCTCATCAAAATGAACATACTTTCCTCTTTTCAACAAAGTATTGGAATTACAAGGACCTGATTTAAAGGGTGTACTTGCGAAACTCAAGATCCCTAGTTATGACGACCTGGGGTTTGATATTCTAGACACCCTCCAACATGTAAATTAAATAAATATAAAATATTTGTTTATTTATTTAATCATTTGTGATAGCAACAGGATAAACCCAAAAAACCTTATCCATAAATGAACGAATATAATTACATCCATATGCATATAAGCTAGGTAATTTAAATTCTGAAGTGATATTAGATTATACTACAAAAATAAGCAAAAGAATGCATTATACAACTTAAATGTCTAACTTAGGTAACAAAATACATCAAGAAGAGATAATCAGACACTATGCATACCTATTATAGTATATAATAATGTAATTAATCTCAATTAATAGTAACTTCAATTGCGGCTTACACGTTTCGGCCTAAACAGGCCATCTTCAGAGCCATCTATAAAATTACAATTATTTGCTTAAAGCTTTTGCGTTAGGTCGAAATATCTAAGTCGCAATTATAATTACTGTTAAAGTAATGGATTCAGATTAATTGTATTATTATTTACTATAGCTTCAGCTCAATCTCGACTAATAAAGATATTAGCTTCCAGTTTCTGCCAGTATAGTCGAAAATCGGTCAAAATATTTATTCGCTGAACAAGCTTTAGTTCTCTTTCATGACTTAGATCTCTCGGAGAGAAAGAATGTACAAGCTTCTCAGATCAGTGTTGAACAGCATACTGTTTCCCTAGTGTTGTGAAATCAATGAAACTAAGTTATATTTATCTTCAAACTCTTTTTTTCAAGAACACCTGAACAAAATTTTTGACAGTATCGTAATCGATAAAATCAAACAACCCTACAAACATGTAAACAAGTGGGGTTTTGATGGCAATGGTGGTCCCAGTTCATATAAGCAACCATTTACATTCGCTAAGAACACCGACGATAATCTTTTTGTAGTGGATTTCGTCCCGCCCAGACAATAGGGCTAATATGTCACCGCTGAGATTATTTGAACCCCGAAAACGTTACAATATTGTGCTAACGTGCATTTAGTTAGCGTTCGTCCAAATCATTGACATATATAATGAAAAGGGTAGAACTCTGAATGGAACCCTGAGGAACTTCACAATCCAAATTCACAACAGAGGAGTAGTGTCCTGCTCACATTTTTGGTCATTTATACTTCCTGTCGCCTATTTAATACCTAAGAGGAATTAAAGTAGGTAGTAGGCAATACTGTATAGATGCCAATGGATTTTAATTGGTCTAATAACTAATAATTCTAATAACGAATGATCCGGCATATCGAAAACCTTTGCCAAATCATAAAAAAAAACACCGGTAACCAAACTCCTTCTATCCAAATCCGCATAAACACTTTTTAACGCAAACTCTGTCGCGTAGGAAGTATTCCTACCACCAACAAATCCAAATTGTGAAAGCGAAATTAAATTATATTTTTCAATGAATAATCAACCGACACATTTTCTATACTAACTCTACGTCCTTCCAAAAGCAAAAAACCTATTAATACTATCTCTATTGCAAGCATCATAAAAATAAGGAAGCGTAACTTAACTATGTTTTCTGTTTGCAATTATAATGCATTCTTTTAGGAAGATATCTAAGCGGATATCATCAGTCGACGCATAACATTCTGATCTCCTTTATTTAATAATCGTCCATTGTTTTAAGAGAGTCCTCAGGGAGAAGCGAATCGCATTTATAATAAATAACCCCTAAATGATTAGTATTATTATTATTACTATCATCATTACCTACTGGAGTTATTACAGCCATTTTGTTCGAATTGCGTTTTCGATTGTTCCTACGTTGGATAGGCATTGTAAGTCCCTGTCGACAAATCGCTTCGGTCTTATATTGTTCTTAGTCATGAAAGCGGCCGAAATAATGTCCCAATTTCTGCTAATAAATATATCGTTGTTTGACAGAAAAATTACACAGCATAAGCAGCAGTAAATTATAATTTAACGTCTGTATAGGTATATGTACTGACTCGATTGTTTTTTAGTTTATAACTGCAATAGAACTACAATGCAGTTCATAAACAGATAAATTTTAACATCCAAGTTAGATTACTTATGTACATAGATAAGATTAGTAAAGACAATATCGTTATTAGATGTTCCTTTCTTAAGATTTTATTTATCTAACGCAATGTCTTTAAATAAAGTAGTTTATGAAAACACAAGTTTTATAAATTTTATAATATACTACTAAACGCTTTTCAGAAACGAGTTTTTTATACTATTTTTTATATTTCGGGGTTGGGAACCGATTATGATTGTGACACGGGTAGATAGTCATAGCGGCAACTGTGGCTGAACAGAAAATGCTATATTAACGTTAGGAAGTCGCAAATGATCACACCACCGCACAGTGGTCCAAATTGCGTTCGTAGCGCGAAATAATTGCCGTTTATGTTTAAATCCAGTCCACATTTGCATATTTATAATCTTCGCAGTTGTGATAGTACTATTGTACAGGTAATAATATTAATAATAATGTTTATTGACATTTACTCAGGGACAACATATTAACCTTTGATTTTTATTCATATTAAATAAGACAACACTGAAAATAGAAAGATGTATATAAAAGATAAGAGATTTGAAATAAATACTTTTGTACTACTTTTGTATTAGTTGGTATTGATGTCTACATTCATCAAATGCTTTTTGTGGCCTACCAAATAACTAAATTGTTTTTTAGTAAATGGACTTTTTTTGGACTGTACTACCAACAGTAGCACCAGCAAGTTCTACTTTCTGATCTAACCATCTCTTTATTTCTTGCTATAAATTCTTTTACGTTGCGAGAACTTTATTTCCAAGGAAATTCTATCTTTTTCTTATAACATTAGTTAATAATTTATCAGCTTCTTGTTCATTTATAGTTTCTTTCGTAAATACACTGTTTAAACGTATGTGCTAGCGTAGATCTGCTACTCCTACGCTATGTTTAACTGCAATGGACATTTCATATAAAAAAAAATATAACGCTTACGGTTGCTCTCGGGCGCACTTTAATTTAATAACTGAACTATGAACAAGCTTAAAATAAAATATAAACATCTGCAAACGTCTGCAATTTTTTATAAGCCACCTCGAACAAACAGTTTTTGAGCTATAGTACAACGGCAATACCAATAAATGACGAATAAAATTACGTGTTTACTTTTGAAAAAGTCTACCATATTTAATAAATTCGGTAAAATACAAATATCTGCAATTATTAACCTCTATTTTAGTACACAACTCAAACGCCTAATTCAAGTACATTGACTTCTCCTAGCAACTAAGCCACAGAGGCTTGATATTCCCAAAATTTTTGAGTTGATAGTTATACTTCAACATACATAGTCTGCAAATTATGCAATTTACAAATCATTCTTGCAACTTGGTAAATTACAATTATTTCGCGCTGCGAAGGATTTGAAATTTTATATTTGAAATTATAATTATACCTCATAACTTATGTATAGTATGTATTTGTCGGACATTTTGTAAATATGGAAAATGATCAATGCGCACCCCCAGAAATACGCGAAGTAGTACAAGGGGCAATTGATAAATACATTCCTCAGAAATCGAAACACGTGTATGAAAAAAGAGTTTCACAAATTTAATAATTGGTGTGAGCAAAATAATATAAATTATATTCTAAAAAATATGGTTATAGCGTACTTCAAGCCCGATGCAACACACCAAAAAACCTTCTGTACTCCGGTGTAGCTATCAATGCTGCGCATTGACAATTTCGATGTTAACAGACCATCCCAATAAAAAAACATTTTTTTTAAACGGCGAAAATGAAAAACGTGTTTAATCGTGTAAATTCGTAATTTAGCTCATTATATTATTAAACAATGTAAAACGAGCAACATTAGCTGTAATAAACTGAAAAAGTTTCGCATAAACACTGCTGCTATGCTGCTGACGTATGCATTTTTTGTTAATAATACGTAAATATAATTATTAAATTTAGTTTTCGCATTTAAATTTAAATTGTTGCAAACGTGAATCGCATATGAATTAAAATTCAATAATAAAACATGCATACGAAACATTCATTACAAAAAATTATAGCAATAAATAAACTAATGAAAACAATAGATAAAAATTGAAAATACGTGATATTACAATTACGTTTAATTTTTATAATATGAAAATTTTATATATTATTGCACCGTGATTGTGCACAGAGAAAATATGCATAGTAATATTTACACTACACTGTTGGACGAAAATTGTAGTAAGAATTTTTACTATTGTGGGAAATTTTTAAACAACGTAACAAATTAACACTAATAATAAATACTAAACACTACTAAAAACACTAATACACAAATTTACTCAATTACTGATATTTATATCCATTGAAATTTTCAATACCTCACCAATTTCACCAAGTGCATAACATACATAAATCTCGGGATCTTCACCAGCCTCTGCCTTTTTTCCCACTGGCATCTTCATCCAGTTCCTCCAATTCAAGCCTAAGGTCAGTTACTTTTAATTCCTTTAACTTGCACACTTTAGTTACTATACTCTATGTCATTACACAAGTGTTATAGTTCACCAAAATTTTTGTTCACTATTATATCGCCAAACTCACAACAAATCCCACACCTGGATGCTAATTGTAATGCTTTCGGCAATGCGTTCGAAATATTTAATAAAAAATATTTATTTCTACACTTAAAATTTAATGAATAACGAAGAAGTACTAAAAACACTAATACACTTAAGGTGAATTCTTATGTTATATTTTTGCCTGCTCTACTTAATTGCTAGTATTTATATCCATTGATTTATTTCTACCATTATTCCCCATTCGCTTCGCTGGCTTTGGCTTTTCGAGCTCCAATTCTCCGATACAAACCGGAAGGATTATTAGCCCAACATTAATGCAATAACAAACCGAAATATTTAATCCAATTAGTTCAAAGTTTCAATGGAACTATATTGCATATACTTTTATTTAAACACCTTTTTAATGAATTATGTATTTATACTACTGCACTAATTTATATTATTATTCATGATCCAATTATCAGTGCATTAAAATTAAATTAAATCTGGAGCATATCTACTTTATTAGGGTAAACGAAAAATGTAGATATCCCTTCATTTATGCATTTTACGATCCTGTGATTCTGGGGAACATGTAATAATGAATATTGATAATATAATTGGGTCGTTTCAATATCGTGCAAAACCCTATGTCTATCTCAACTAAATTTCTTTCATCACTTTTACAAAAAAAAAGCAATAAGCGCAGATAGAACCTGAAACTTCCTACTGTTGACCGATTCATACCTGACCCTGCCCTTGACCTTTCGATATAGTATTAAATATCGGTAAGAAGTATTGAATAAAGTAGATGACGCACGACATTATTGTTAGATAGTACATTATGATGGTAAATTCATACCTGAAAAACAAATTAATTAAAATTTCAAAAGTACTAAAATCTTTATGGCCTAAAACCTATATGAATATTAAATGAGATATTTAACAAAAACTGAAACCTTACAATGGCCTTCCCCAAAAATCTGTAAGCAATAAGTTTTATGAAAAAAGGTTTCAAGAAAACGTTTTAACATAAGAAGAGATCCATAAAACGGTTTACACTCCTGGTTTTTGGAAAGCGCTTGAAGGTCCTAGGAAGGTCAAGTTGTATTTTTTAAACGGAATACGGTTTTTTACAATCCTTAAAAAGGGTATAAAGTATACTTATACCTAATAGGTACTGCGTTTTCGAGCAAAGTTCAGAAAATGAAGGAATTAAATACAAGTTGCTAGCAAACATAAAAACTGCAATCCGAATCGCTACATTTAAATTTAAATTAAAGCGATTCCTTCACGCACGTAGTTTCATATGATTTATAAATATTTTATTTTATCTTCCAGTCTAAATAAGTTTGCATGTCGCCTACTCCACTTTATTATTGACATAAGTTATTAAGAAAGTTACTTGCCTTTAAAGATAGCGAAAATTAAAAGTATGTTTTTGTTCATCCTGTATAACTTTTTTGCATTACTTTTATTTTATTATCAAGTCTTTAGCTTTAGTTAAGAAATAGATACAGTTTAAAATATCTAGCTTAAATATGCATGACAGGCATGCCTCTTAAATTTTAGTCTACATTTTGAAGAATAGTTAATTATTCGTAAACGAGTTGAGTTAGGTATAAAAAACCTAACATTAACTCGCCTTGATTTAGTCTGTACTATCAAAATATGCCATAACATACAGGGTGTTCCATTTAATTTTTCACAACTTTGGTGTGTAACTTTTTTTTGAGTCAGCCTGTATAATTCAGAATAATTTTGAAATGTGGTCCTTCTGAACCTGCATAACCTTTATTAAAAAAGAAAACTGAAAATATGTTACCGCCTTTCGTATATAAACCGACGCGAATATGGTGGCTCACAAGTGTTCAAATATTTAATACGCTCCATTATGAAAAGCGTATCTAATCAGATACATATCTCAATTCCAAAATATTCAGAAATGGTATTCTAGACACAAAATTAACATAAATATCTGTTTTTTTTTTTAAATATATTCAATACTCTTGAAAGTATAAATTTAGACGGCTTATTTAATACTCTCATTAGTTTTCATAATTATTAATTATATTATTGGAATCTACGAAAATCGTAAAGTAAACTATATTTATTTAGATACTTTCTGTACCAACTTTAATTATGGAGAATTCGCTAGCAAACGCCATTGTTTGGTCCAGCTGGAGAATTGATGCCTGTAGTTCTTACTAACTAAAGCTGGTTCAGCTCCCTTATTGCCACAAATTCAATTTGTTGTTTCTACACATAGTATTAGATCTTTTGGCAGCTTGTGTATTCCCACTGCACGTTTTAATTCACTTGAACGAGCTTTACTAGCATCCCCAGCTGCTAATGATAATGTTTTCTGCAGACCGTTCATCGCCTAACACTGCAGTTTTATTGTTCGTGTATACACATTCCTTATTAGTTGTTGCAGCATTCACATAAAGCGCTAAAAGTTTTTAGTTTAAATCTGCGTTTCAAAGACGTCCGTGAGAAGTTATAAAGCGAAAGCAAATAATAGCTTTCGTTCAGGTTTACTATCCGCTGGAAAGGAAAATAAAGAAACTATGTAAACTTGTAGAGGAAATACATATGGAATTTATTGATTTTATTTAGTGCTATTTTTAACAGTCCTTATAAGTTCATCTTAAAAGGACTTAAAGTTAGCTGTTTTAGTACAGGGGTTGAAAACAATAATAATAACGATTTTGGTTCTCAAAAGAGTTATGAAGAACCGTTATTTTCCATAACAGTTTTTAGAACCGATTTCGATTACGGTGTTAATGTTAACATCGATTTCGGTGATATATTGACTATTTTCGGTTATTTTTAATTTGTCGGTGCTTATTTTCTTTTGACGATTGAAGGGTTTGTGTCAACCTGCAAATTTAATTCTTTATTATTACCTGGATTCCATATTAAGTTAAAATTTGGTTTTTTATTTTACACAATACTTAAATTCTATTTTTATTATTATTAAAACAACAATTTTGTTTATAACTAAACATTGCATACATGTTTCGGCTTTGATTGCCTTTTTTAATAGATTACATTTACATACTGCTGTAGACTGGCACTCCGGTTATTTGAACTCAGTGTTTTCATTTTTCCAAGATCAAGCTTTGGCTTTGCCGCGCGCAAATTCTCACTTAGATTTAATATTTGTGTATTTTGCTAAGAATTTAGTAGTTTTGTTTGATGTATTTTATTGTTCAGTTAGTTAGTTTATTTTCTTTCCTTTATATGATTAGCATTTGTTTATCTTGTTTTAGGTCCTTCTTAAAAGGCATTTTCTATGATTTTTGCGGCTGACGCAGCGCGGGCAGTTGTTAGTTTTGTATATACGCGTTGTAGGGCCTCTTTTAGGGCAGTGTCTGAATCTTTGTCGCGAATGTAAGTATATGTAAATTTTGAGCTCTTTGCATCCATTTTGCAATCTTTCATTTGTAAGGATTTGTTCGTTATTTTGTTAATTTTTATCATCATTCAGACAACTCAGTTTATTAATTGGTGTTATAATATTTGTGCACAATTTATGTATAAGGCCCGTTAATAATTTGTTCTAGAAGTGACCGCGTTAAGAGTTTAAATTTTCCGTTTTTTTTTTGTTAGTTTTAATTAATTGTATTTTAATCACCTCGGGGTAGGTGAAGAGATGCTTAGAGCTTGTATTTTAAATTTCATTTTGTTTTTGTTTGTTTCTCCACGTTATTTGAATTAAATTTTAGTTTGCTTTGATTTTTGAGACCACGTGGATTTTTTGTGGTATAAGAAATTCCTTCTAGAACGAATCCACCATTTTGTTTGCTAAAGGATTTGCATTGTCCTTTTTAATTGTAAATTCACGAAGGGGTTATTTTAATCCAAGACATTCAGTCTTAAGGTTTTTTCCCCTGTTGTTTCTTTTCTTTTTAAACAATAAATTTAATGATTGTAAATATCATTTAAAATTACAGTTTTTTTATTTTTGAATCAGCCATTTCAATTTTTGGGGATTTTAAAGAAAGTCAAATTTTACAAACGCCCACTATTACTTTTCATGAAAGTTACTCTGAGATCTGAGAATCTCTTGCGCCCTTTTGAATTTTTATTTGCTAAATTAATTTTGTCATTTTTAATTTCTTTAAACATATATGTTTGTACAATCAGTTCACAGCAATACGTACGTGTATTTTACGTTAACATTTAAAATTTTCAATTTTAAGTTTTATTTATATGTTTATAGTTAGTATGAAAGTTAAAATGCAAGAGTTTTAAACTTTGTTACTATCATGTGATCAGGTTAGTAAATGGAACTTTTGATAATGAACGTAGAATGAAACATCTATGGCGGCAAGCCAAACATAAGCAAATCACTTTGAAGAAGCTCTACACAGAAATGGGCCCCAATGAGCACGAGTTTAACTGATTGCGACCTGTGACCACACTTTTAGCTGACAACAGTCACAACTCATATCGTTGTCACCGATTCAGTAACATGTATTTGTAATTGATCTGTAATTTTTCAAGAGTAGCAATTCACGGACTGCAAAAATTACAAATAAAATACTCCAACTAATCGTGGCGCCCTTTGACTAGAATTTGCTGGCTAAAAAACAAAGTTAGCGATACATAGAAATTTACATATTAAACAACGATATCAAACACAATATTTTTCTGAATATTCCAAACCTTTTGTAGGACTAGTTGCACATCTAATATTGTCTCGTTAGTAGTATTTTTTAATTTAAACCAGGAACTTTTTGTATTCAGGTTTGTTATTTTTAGTGATTTTGCTTTGTTCATCTTCGTTAGAATATTTAACACAAGTGTACCTATGCATTCGATAATATTTAGTCACGCAATAATTTTCAAAATATCCCATCCATTATATATACTTTGAATGAGCTAAATAAACTAAAATAGTTTGGCCAGCTAGATCGGCTAAATACCCCACCGTACGCTGGTGTGTTTTATGATGGGTGCGCAAACCAATCTGTCCTTCAACGGCTACACACACTGAGAGAAATATTCTTTTCATTTAAAAGGAATTGCATTAAACTAAAAGTTTTTGCATTTTCTATGTGGCCAACATAATTTGATGTTTCCTTGAAAAGAAATATAATTTTAAATTCACGCATTTCTTCGGAAATAACATATTTTTCGTTGAAACAGGTTATTCTTTTAAGTATATTGATAGTTGATAAAAGTCATCTTTATTTTGAACTTGAAAACTATTGGCAGAAAACCGTAAGTATTTTCATTCAAAAGGCTTTTCCTTTTCTTATAACATTTATTCATTACAGACTTAAGCATAAACACAACAAAATGCCGTGATCATTTTTAATCGAAATGAAAATAAATTACCTCCAAAAGCCCATGCACTAAGGAGGGATTTGCCATTAGAATATTGTAATAAATCGTAGTAGTATTGGAGAGTTGGTCGCAGTGACCCTCCTAGCACACTAGTGTGCCGTTAAAAAAATCGTCCTTTTAAAGGCGATGACTCCTATTAGATGTTGATCTGGTAAATATACCAGATTAGTATGTTACGATCGTAGTTTCCAGCTTATTTTGTGCGAAATATTAACTTATACTGGAATGAAATGGGAGATGCGCCATCTATGCGACAATTTATCTACTACACATAAGTATATCTGCTCATCTGCTGTACTATATGGGGAGAAAACTGCTACACGAAAATAAAATGCCATATTTATTCTTACTTCCATGTAAATATTTACTCAAATTAATAAATACTGTGTTAGCTTCAAATAAATCTACTAACCAAATTATTTGTTTGATTAAATGCAGGAATATTGTTTATATTTCTAAATCAAGTAATAGTTTAGTAACTATAACCAAATGCATGATAAATGATTGAAAATAACAAAATCGTTTTTCCCGTGTATAACAGTACTAAAACCTTCAAACGCTATATACTCCTATAAAGTTCCATGGCTTATAAGTAAACCCGCATTAACTGAAAAGATTCCAATTATCTCTGAAATTTCTTTAACTTCGCGCGAAAAATATTTACTTTTGTTCATTATTGTTTGTGTGTCTGAGACTTATGGACATGGGAACACGAATAAAACTAAAATACTTCCGCGCAAAAAAGCACGCAGCTTGAATACAGGTGCTTGCATTTTCCGTTAAAAGTCAAAAGTTCACGCAGTGTCCACGCAAATAAACCAAAACGTCCGGCTTATTTATTTAAAATGCTGTTTATAATTCAATAATATGATAACGTACTTAAAAGAAACTAAAATATGTAATGTGTATTGTCTTACTTACACAGAAGTTATACAGACATTATAAAATATTAATCAAAACTGAGGTGCATTCCATTTACTTTTCGTCGAAAAGCATATACTTAAGAAGAAAATAGTCTTCCGGCAAAACAGCACACTACTTTCAATTAAAATAAACACTTTTCTGAGAAAAGATATTCTTTTCGTTGAACATGATAAAAAGCAAAAATTATGAAATTTTCCATTTAATGCACTCTCTTTCTCAGTGCACAGTTAATTAGTGGACAAAATATTTTTCGAATTTTCTAGTTACTAACTTTTTCCACAGTGCTCTCCAAGCGTTCTTCATTAATATGTCATTTGTTATTTACCACTTATATGAAGTTTCCAAAACAGGTCTTATACAAGGAAATATGGGTGGTTTTGAATTCCCTCCACAAAACTGTAAACGCGCTCTTATATGAAATAACGTTTTATTCTGTAACCATCATCTCTCTGTTTTCCCTGTCTGACATAACAATCCTCTATCAAATTTAGCAAACTTTGCAATTCAACGGTGTTCATATTATTTGGATATAGGAAGTTTCTATGCTACGTACTTGATGAATAACTTCCACTAATTGAATCTGGACGGACATTCCTGTCTACGTAAATAGTTTCACTAATTAATGTGATAACTTGGAACCAATCTGTTATGTCAGGTGTCAGTTTCAGTTGTATGTGTGTGTTGATAATCGTAATAGGAAGTAACGCCAATACACAAACTGGACTGCAGTGACTTCGATAAGTTTGAATTAAAATATTGAGTGCGCACGATCCAATAATTAAATTGAGATATAATTCTGTTATGCTCAATGCGTCACCTACAATTTGACCACAGAACACTCACCAATAAATACTCAACTTAATGTTAAATACCATCCCGAAAGCATGCGAGGCCAAAATTATTTGTTGTGTGCGTTCTATACATATAACATATCTCTAAGTATTTTAAATTAGAAGCGAAATAGTGTAAGCGGCTAATTTATGAAAAACGAGTGAAATATGTTTTAATATGGAACGCACCGGTTACAAACTAAAAAAAAACAGTACTCGTTTTTCATTGGTCATTTAGTTACTTACACTATTTCGCTTTATTTATATCCAATAATGTAATTTATAAATAATTTGAAAGATCTGTTCAAAGTAAGCAAACATAAATTATCTATGATTTATATAATTTCATGATTTCAATATTAGAGAGATCTTAAATTGATGTTAGCTCGAACATCAAAGAGATTTTGGACTATTAGAGAAATAAATGTAAGCTAATTTTAACGCACAACAACACCTACTATAGAAAGTTAAAAAGTATAGCCAGAAAGTTGTATTTTATATCCCTTACGTTCACAACACGTATGAGTCTTCAAGCCGGTAAATTTGAAATTGCAAAAAAAAGTTAAAAACGACTACACACATAATGTTATATTAAACATCTGAAATGAAAACATTGAATAAAAATAAACCTTAAGTAAAATTTGCGCAGCAAGAAACTAATAATTCCAAACATCGTCAATTTCAATTCCTTTAATTATGAAATATTTTTTTGGAATAATTTAAAATGCTTTGATTGAAATACATGTACATTTCTTCGATTATTGAAACGTTAACACAGCACTTACTTTTTGAATACGGTTTCAATTTCAGCCGTAACAAAGAACTCAAATGTACTCAAATGTACTTTATTACTGACTTTGTTCTTTGTGGCATTCATTATACGCTGAATGCTCTCTCTACCACTGCATTGAATGTTGACACCTCAAATTTACTGTAGTGTAGGTATGAAACTTCCCAACACATTTCTATTACATTTTCGCTTTCCTTTTCTATAGTTATAAAAATACATCATCATTAATTTACTACAAGACTACGAGAAAAATTGCGGCAAGTTATTATATTCTCCTATATGGCAGAATAGCCGAAACATGTAGTCTAAAGAAACTTATAAAGCAAAATAAAGTGAAGAAGAACCAGTGGTTATTACTTACTGTTTTATCACATACATTATTATTGCTAATTAATAATTTTAACAATGTATAATCTACAATGCCAATTCATTAGGAATGATTTTAATAACATTGTTTATGTTATTACGAAGAATTAGTTGGTGGAAAAATTATAAGTACATATTATTTTTGGATGAATTTCAGAATATCGCATATAGTCGCATTTAACCAAAAGAAAGCATAACTGCTAGATTTCCCTTCCGATCATGCGATGGTTTTTGCTCTAAATTTGCTAATGATACACTGTTGAAAATATTATCGGTGTCAAATATTTTAGTGTTGATTTTTACAAACTTTGCCAGACGAGTTGACTACGTGTGTTTAATAGAACAGAAATTACTAGAATTTCGTGTGAATTCTTTGTTCAGATATGAGGATTTACTATTTTTCTGGACATTCAGAAGCGTCAACCAATCAAAATTTTTCCTTCGGATAAAAATATAGAAACCTCACCTAATCTAATACGGTATTGCATTATATGCACCACGTGCATTGCACGTGTATGTTTTCGGGTTTCTTTCTGCGTTTTAACATATCCAAACAAACCACCAAACGTGTACTGGCCTGCAAAGTGTAACCTTGTGTTATTAAACGTTAATTCCAACGTGCATAAAAAATTTCAACATCTTAAAGATCTATTGGGGACATCAATTTACGTAATTAGTTCAAATTTGAGTCAAATAGCATAAACACTATTAATTAATAATATTAATTTTATAAAGGTTTTCAAAAAATCATTTTAAAATTGGCACATTTAGTTGAAACCAAAACTTTTGAATGACTGGCCCTGCATATTTATGATTGAGAAAACGTTTTAAAGAGAGAATATTATAGCACTAAGAAATAGAGTTTGCATATTAAAAAGACCTCGTGTTTAGAAAACGGTGTTAAATCACCCAATAGACCGCATTCATTTAGTTAAACAGCTAGTAAATTTGTCTAGTCTGGATCAAATAAAATGTGACTAGAATAATTTATAATTCACGTACAGTTAGACAATACTTACAATACTTGACTATCTTTGCTCGTCAAATTTAACGTCGTATAATTCTCGACAAAATAGCACGAAAAGAGTGTGGACCTCTCCTGACTATTAAATTAGTCAAAAAAGTGTTAAAATTTTCAACAGTGTAGTGTATTTAGTTGTATATCTATATATGAATGATCTGTGAAAGTGGCCTTAGTCATTATACATTTGCATTAAGTACGCAAGTATTTGGAAATTTACATTTTCAAAAGATTAAGAAACTAGTTTGTGTTTTGTAGTGTCTTATTCAGTGTAATTACCACTTGGCGATTTGTATATAGGAAGTCATGTAAATCAAGTCTTTTAAAAAATATATTAGAAAAAAATATTTAGATCCGGCTTTTCTAAATCTCTTTTTTTTGCAAAACTTTGTTAGTTTGGTGGGAGGTACGGTACGTATAATACAAGAAGGATACAAGAAGGATCTTTGCAGACTCTAATTGGGCAGATATCCTAAGGTAAGTAAAATGCTTTTCTAGGTTTCTCAAATACATTTCGGCAATTATCGTGTTCGCCTTACATTGATCGTAAATCTAAAGCTCTAGGGTATATATTTCTCTAATCCATACATCGCGAGCTCATTTTGTCTCTTTCAGGTGCACGTTGCACTGATGCGTACTCATTTCTGAATTCAATTTAAATTTGTGTTAAAAGAAATGCTTAAATTCCTACTTTTCTTTTACAATATTTTAGATAATTTCGCTATGTAAATTAATTACAAAATATCACCGTTCCCCAACTTCTATGGAAAATCGTGGATTAGAACTCTACGCTAAATGGGGAATTTCTAATGTAAATATTATGAGCGAATCAAATCTACTTTAAGGAAAACATCATACATACAGATGTCGCTTCTCATTCGGATACACTGATAAAATATATTTTTTTTAATATTTCTCATAGTGATAGGCAAAATAGCAATTTATCAATAGCGCTACTACCTGCTATTGCTATTATTTTTTCATTGCAGCTACTTTAAATTGCTATCGCGATCCATGAATATGCAAGCTTTTTCTTTTAAGTAGATTCTTTTAGCCTTATTTCAATAAGGGCATGACAAAATCCTTCCACACATCATCCGGATAAGCCGCAGTAGTTTGGAGCTGGGCTATATTCCACAAGGTCCAAAGTCATATTTATACGAACACCAGGGAAAAAAGACACTACCCACCCTAAATCTCACAGACCTATCAACCTCACATCATTCTTTTTGAAAATTGTGAAAAAGGCTGTAGATAACTATATCAGAACAGATACCTTGGAGCGGGTGCCGTTGCACATCTGTCAGCATGCCTATCAAACGGGCAAATCGTGAGAATTAACCTCTCGAAGTGCAAAGATTAGCATGCGTATGCTTATACTCGGCCTATGAGAACCTGCTCAACAGCAGTTATCGCGATAGTATTGGATCTTTTCAACCTAGATGGAAAATATCAGGTTATAATACCACATAAGAAGGACTGACAGAAAGACAATTTGGTAACAGTGGACTCAAACTGGTAAACAGACGGCTCTAAAATGGATTATGGTGTAGGAGCTGGAATATATGCAAAGAAGCCTGAAAAGATCTTTCAATAAGCTTTAGCCAAGCACGAGGGTGTTCAGGCTGAGGTTGCTGCAATTCATCATTGTGCCAGGGAAATGGATCAAGTTAGATAAAATCGTCGCTATCGTCTCTAACAGCTAGTCCACACTTAAACCAATTAATTTCATAAATGTTAACTCTAAGCTGATTTGGAACTACGTAACTCCCCAAAATGAGATGGATATCCAAAGGAGATTGACATTGGGTTCCCAAGCACTCCGCCGCGAAGGGAAATAAGAGTGAGTGGTGGCAAAAGTCATCAGGACAGAGAGATGCAAAAGAATTTCTGAAAGAACAGAGGCCTGAATTTACTGAAGAATTGCTGGGTAAAGGCTGGAAGACTGTAAAAATAGTAGTAGGTCTGCTGACAGGTCATTGTAGGCTAAATAGGCAAATGTACAGCATAGGCGTGGTATATGTTGCTACTTGCAGATTTTGCCAAGAGGAGGAAGATACTTCCGTTCATGTGCTGTGCCAGTGCGACAACCTGACGAGGGCAAAGTTTCTAGTAATGGGCGTGGAGAACTCCACAGCTTACAGTTACACAAAAGGCCCGCCCCCCAAGAATAATAGACTTAATTAAGAGCAGAAAATTTAAGAGGGTCTTCTAGAAAAAAAAAAAAGAAATTACGATAGATCTGAAAATGTTGGGGTGAAACAGATCTGTGGGCTATTCCAACTTTAACCTAACCAGCTACGTTTCGTTGTATGTTTTTTTCTGCTAACTTTTCAAGCTTTCACTGAAAAATCATAATACACTGAGAAAAAAAATTTAATAATCATAAATAAAAATACAATTATCGTAAGTAAAAAGTTCAGCTGAATAGGGGACAAAAGCACAGATTACTTAGCACTAGTAAAAAAGACATTCTAAACATTGATACTAACAAGAAGCAATCTAAGTTACTTACGGTCTGCTTCATACCGGTAACTTATGAAGTTACTTATGATAATTGAACTGAAGTAGTTAAGCCAAAGAATATATGTAGTTGCAGTAAGCAAAGATTTGCCCTTGTCAAGTAGTAGTATTGCTGTGAGTGAACTATTCTATAACAGTTATCACACCTTCATAATTAATACAAGCTATTTAGAATACTTGTGATAAGGACAGAGGATCACTAATGCGCGTTCACTAAATACCTGATATACAGGGTTATTAATGTATAACACTTTTAAAAAAAAGGGTAAAAGATATACATGAGCAATGTCTATATACAAAAAATTACGGTTCTAAGTACACGGAGTACCGAGAAAATGATTTTTCTTTATTGGAGTCCGCCCTGACTCAGTATAGCATACCGGGAACTACTCGGTCGTCGCTACACTTTGAAAACGTTGGATACATTTAGATGTGGCCACTTGTTATTCGCAGGGGATGAATGCGGTGCAATGGCAGCGTATAGATTTGAAACACGCTACACAAAGTTAACAATCACACATTAGTTTTTATTGAAACATAATAAGTTTATTTTATAAAATTTAACCTTTAAATGTACTACTATTTAGGTGATACACGAGTTCATGGCAAAAGCACATCATAAAAAAACACCTGACTGCTTTGTTTGCATTCTGGTACTTCCGGTCTTATCTCGCTTTAATGCTTGTGTAAATAACATATGCCTTTGACTGAATTCAACTATCCCTAGCATTTATTTTTTCGATGTTTACTATAGACGGTTGAAATCATTTCCTATCAGATTATGTGATACAAATGGTAAACACAGATGTGGGCCGTCTTAACTACATTTTGGGCCTGAAATTTGGAAAATACAACATGCACATAGACAACCGTAATTTTTTGTATATAGGCATTGCTCATGTATATCTTTTACCCCTTTTTTTAAAAAGTGCTGTACAATAATAACCCTGTATAGAAGGTAATGGTTTGCTATAAATATACAATATACTTACCTTAAATTTGTTGTTCAACTATAGGTAGTGTAGGAAACCAGGAAGTTTAGTGAATATTTATTAAGTAGCTTACTGTGTACTCTGTGTGAATAACTGATAAAGTACAACAAAAAAGTTCCACAAATCTTCGATTATTAATGCAAGCGCAACTATAAGCACTGCGTACTGAGCAATGCGTATAATTCAAAATTGTTTGCAAATAATTTTTAATTACTATTCACTGTGCTGTAGCTTCGATTGCATTAATAATCTAAGATTAAATTCGCATTTAATTTGCTAAGGATGGTACATAATACTTATTACTTAAGAAAAAAAAGCAATATCATCAATAATAGTTTTATTTTGTATAGGACAAACACAGTGACTACCTGATAGGAATGAAAGATATTGGTTTCACTTTAACAACAGTTTTTTTTTAAACAATTTACAATGTAATGACTCATAAAATATATTCCTTAATAACGAAAAAATGAACAAAGCAATAATAAAAGATAAGGTAAATGGGGGCCCCTTGAAACGTTATTTAGTTATTGAAATTATTTAAACCTAAACAAAGGACAAAGAGAAACATGGCTTTGAAATTACAATAACAAACAAAGAAATAATATAGGCGGTAAACTTGCAGTTTCTGTTGGTTCTTTGCACTGGGCGTTGTCTCGGTGGGTTGATCCTCTGTCGGCATACGTGGCGGTTATGTTCGTCGGGGTATCCCTAACTGCATGTGCCACTTGGACTGTGGGATCACTCAGCTAGCGACGGCATCCACACTTTAACTTCACCAGCGGGCGCAGATATCATCACAATGATGGGGAATTCAAATATCCCACCACGTGGTTTAAAACTGCAATCTTGAAATATCCGATTGCTTGTAGACTCGGTGCTTCTTCTTTCGCTGGGGATTCTTTATACGGATGGGGCATTGAGTTAATTCAGCCGGTATTTGTAATATATTTGCGTTCGAACTGGCCTACGATGGGCATCCTCCTTGCATACCCTTTTTCGTTTGCGCGCATAGCCGTCTCGGGGACTATTTCATTACTCCGCCGCACTAGCCAATTAGGAATAGTAAAACAATCACGGGGTGGCAGCAAAACTCAAATAATCATAGTTGTGACAAGTTGTTACCTATTTAAGAAAATACATGAGTTTAATAGCGATCAGCATTGTTGTTATTTCTACTAGGCATGTGCTGTAGTTAGATACAGTAGTCATAAGTAATACGTTACTTACCACAAATTTGTCAGGTACGCTGTGTAATAGCCGTTAATAAAAGCACTATTTACAGTAACAACTTGCATTCAAGAAACTGGGTTTAGTTGCAGGTATTAATTAACGAGAATAGTTCCAAGTAAAACTTTAGCTATTGTAAATAATTCTTTATCAAGTAAACACTTTACTTAGCCCATTTTTCTCAATGTACATTTACGCTACGTTTCAGATGCATATTTTTTTTTGTTTAATGATTATCAATCACTTAATTTCTAAAACTAAATTCTTCTTTGATCTAATTTTTTTTTTCACTCTATTCTAATTATCAACAAGATATAAGGAATTGCTAATTTAAAAATAATTATCCAAAACCATTTATTAAAGAAAATATAAGACAAATATTATATAAATTTGAAAGCATCAATGTGACTTTATTTAAACAAAAATAATTTTCGGTTGCATAAAAAATGGCTTTCCTTGTTCGAATTCCTATTTTCAAGAAGTTTTCCACATTCATTTTTTGAAATGGCAGTATTTAATAAAACGTCTCTCAGAGATATTTACTAAATGCATGCGCACCAATATATGAGTGTAATAAATCTTCATTGAGAAAGTCCTTTTATATCTACACGAGTGAAATCATTTCTTCCTTTCCTTACATAAGTCCTACGATGTTTCTGAAATGAAAAAGCTTGCTGTTTTGAATGTACGTCTGCGTAGTCGGATAATCTACCAGTCAATTTGGTGTCCCAAAGGAGGACAGCATTATTTTTCACGTCTGGTGCGTTTCACGTCCCACACCGGGCGTCGGAACGGCCACAGTATAGCCGTGGTAGCGTCGGCCCAGTACTATATAGGTGCGAGATATGTAAATTTCGCTAGTCACGCAACCAAATCACGTCTGCCGTGACTCGATTCGTTATCTGCTTTTCTGCTACTGCTACCTACCATGGTGTACGGGGATACCACCAGAGTCAGCGGGCCGTCTTCGCGCTGTCGGTGTCTCACTGGGGACAGTACCGGCGCGATGGAAAACTCGCTAATGCGATTTTTTCTCATTTCGCGTAAAAATGACACTTCAGTCTGCAGAGCATACAAACACCGTTATGGGGGTTGCAAGATGAATAGGAATGAACGCGGAATTAGTAGTCGATCACCCGCCGGATAGGAAACGATGTTAAATTACGAATTCCGATAGAAGAAATGATTGTTATTCATCTTCTGAACGTGATACCTCATTAATTTGCCTTTATTCCGAACAGAAGGCATTAAAGAGAACGTGAATTTCCTTTAATTTGTATTACATCAGCGGAAGCCAGATTACAAGAACAATATTCGTCTTCTTTTATATTTTTGTAAAAGTTGTTTTTCCTATTCTATAATTATATTTTTGCAACTAGGTTTCGAAATAGACCTAATTACGAAACTCAAATGAGTGCTCTTATAGTACTTACAACACGCGGAATTAGGTTAGTCACAGTGAGTCAGTAATTCACGTCAACATAAAATTGAGAGATTGGGGGGTTTTTACGAATATCAAGAAGTTACACGCTAATTATATCCGTAATTAATTCAACAAATAGTCTAGTATGACAATAAACAACAAACGTTTTTTTTTGACTTTAGACAGAAAGGAATTTAGTAAGCAGAATTATCGTTAACACTGATATTAAAATTATCCTTGGAATTAACTTACTGTTTAGTAGTTTTTTAAAAGATTTTACAATTAAATTACAATATTCCTGGTACCATATACAAAAAAAAATCAAAACAATAAATTAAGATTAAACGGTAAATAAAAGATAAAGAAGTTTTCTTACACAAGTTGAACTTGGAATTAATAACAATACATGTACCGACACGGTGTTTTAATTATAAATGTTTCATTATATGTGACATTAACTTTAGTTTTTGTTGTGTTAAAATCAAACAGAAGCGATGTGAGGCATCTAAATTTTCTAGTGCAAATGTATTAGAAACATGCATTTTATTTTTTTAAGAACGAAGCTACCTATTCTTCGGCAAGTACTGAGCTTTACGAACCACCTAACCGCTTTATACTTAACAAATCAGCACCATCATTTCCTACGTTCAAGACCACTGTTCAAAAATGGTCAGTGCCAACACAAATATTGTCCTAGTCAACTATTTCCGTGTTGTTATTAACATTCTTTCCGTATAAATTTAATCATCCGTAGATTTAAAGGCAGAAAGTAACTATGTATGGTAGTTATTCTAGTTATTTAATTCGCATGCGCTTGAAACTAACACTAAATATAGTCAACTTTTAAATTTAACAATTTTATTGTAAATTTTTATCTCTAAATGTATTCAAAATTTAAAGAAATACCAGACAATGCACTAAACACGTGCGCTGCGGCATTTTTTGCCAAGTTCACCTTTAAAGAAGTTGATACGAAAGTTCATATTCCCGTAGAATCAATACAATTAATTGTTTACTTTATTTTAGTATACGTTTTTCTTTGCTATGCTATTATCGCGCGCATTTTACCCCAAAGTTTCATCACGCCCTAAATGTTAGAACGAAATATAAATCAGCCCTAAAGTGGTGTAACATAGTTGTGCCTTTTACGCCAGCAAACATAATTGTATTAGGTATTATTACTATTATTTTACGTTATTCCACCCTCAGTGAGGCGAAACATCAAAGGCAGTACACCACCTCCGAAAAAAGTTTGCCGTGTAATAGAGGTCCAAGAAAACAACGAAGAAGTATTTGGAGAACATAATTTTTTTTGAAATTTGCTAATTTGAAACTTCAAAAGAGGAAATTTATTGTCGTCATTTAATGTATTTTTTGCGCCTCCGTCCAGAAACAAACTCATTTTGCAGTACTTCAAAGCGGCAGCAAAACGGTAGTTTTCTTGCCCCTCTTTGGTTAGGCAGGTAAAAATGTCACTAAAGGTTTGCCACACTAGATTCCACATGACAGACGCGTAATAAATTGTCATTAAGCTTGTTCAACCATGCTCAGATGAACTGGTGTCTTCATTGCACTCATTATTGATAAATAGATATTAAACTAGAAAGAAAATTACAGAAAAAGATTTATTCTTAGAAACCTCAAAATACTAAGGTATGTAACATGTATGCCAACTTGTACTGTCAAACTATATTTTCTATTTTCAAATTCAAAATTAAGATTTGTCGGCCCAAAAAACATTGTGTATCATACAGCCAGAAACTTTTTGCAAGTATTTGTACTCGTAGACCTCGGCTATCGCCTCGGGCCACAAACCCTACTCATACTCGCGAAAACCTGTAGTTTCTGGCCTAGTGATACAAATGACTATTTATATACTTTAATGGAATATATCTATAATATAGTATTCTTTAGTGGATTATATGTATGTTCATCATTAATAACTGTTATTTTATGTAGGTCTGTGTATACAATAAGGTTGTTTTATTTGTACCAAGGTCACCATTGTTTTAACATTTGTTAATATACGTTAATCATTGATACTTTTGTTTTATTGATATTCCAACTTAGCCATACAAATTTTGCTATGTTCATCTTATGTATTACGCAAAAACCAATGGGATCCGTGCAATCTTGTGTTTCAATTGTTCTGCGTCAGAAAGCAAAAAGCAAGTACTTTTTGACGCATATAATTCTGTTTTGCGATGACAGACAGTATTTGAAAACTGGAGCTGTGTGTTCGATTTATACCGTACAAATGTTGCCTATAGTTGCCAATTTCAATTATATCAAGTTTTTCTAAAATATTTTAGAATGTCATGCTTACTAAACTTTTAAGTCATCTACATACAAATAATATTATTATTGACAGCCAGCATGGTTTCTCCAAAAGAAAAAAAAAACTACTCCACTGTGTCTGCCGTTTATTCTTTACTTGATGAAGTTTATAACACAATGGACAGTGGTCGGTGCTCTGCTGAGATCTTTTGTGTCCTTACTTAGGCATTTGATTGCGTCGATCATAACCTTTTAATGGATAAACTGGAAATTAGGTATGGTATACGTGGTGTAGCTACTGACTGGTTCGCGTCATACCTTACAAATAGGTTGCAGTTTGTTAGATTGTCACATAAGACTTCTAATGATTTTATATATAGTGCCGAATCAGTCCATTTGTCTGTCTTACTAAGAGTTCCGCAGGGCTCAATATTGGGCCCTGTTCTTTTTTTACTATTCATTAGTGATATGGCTGAATGAAGTAACTTTTCTCTTTATGCAGATGATACGGCGGCTATTGCATCGGAGGGGGGGAAGCTGCAAGACTTAGAAAACTTCCAGGTTATGTACTTGGTTCGGTAATACCTAATAATTAGAAAAGATATCTCAGCATCCAATAACCCATGAAATACTTAGTTTTGGATCATCATTACTCTGTGAGATTCCATATCAACATATTGAATCTAAGTAGATTCATTAGAAAGTATTCTAATGAACAATTTTGGTTCTATATCCTACATATGCAGAAAAGTAAGAACGCATTAGTTTTATTTCAATAGCAAGAGAGAAAGATATGACTTCCCTAGAATCTTCACTTTTGAGTTGGTATCATTTTCAGAAATATATTGCAGCTAGAGTTCAGTACTATCCATACAAAAAATATTCAAATTGAGAAATATTCAAACGACTTCCGACTAAATTCTGTATCTTTCTTTTTTGTACACAGGTATTGGCTCAGAAGTTTGTATTTCAATTCACAGGTTCTGGTTTACTTGTATAGCTACATTTAACACGTTGACTGCCGTGTGCATATATATTATGCACGGAAGTCGGGCTAGCAAGGCTCTCAAAATTTGGCTCGGCAGTCAACGTGTTAATAGATATTTATACATATCTATATACAGGCGCGCGCACACTTTTTTACACACTAACATCAATACTATACTACTGCCATAATCCACACATTCAACTCTTTTATTTGTAAATTGGTCTTTGCATGTAGGTATTATTTGCTTTTACTTTATACTTTATACATATGTGTATAGACAATAACAGTAAATCCTATAGATAATAGCAGGGTCACGTTTATATTGTACCAACTGCACATAATCCCAAGATCTACATGTATATAAATAAACAAATCATTATTTCCGTTGGTTGTTGATATTTTCTTTAACAATATTTATATACTATCATCAGAAATACTTTAATCGCCGCCCTTCCCCCTTTCGCAGGCTTTTTAATTAATTATATTTAGAAAATATACAATTCTTTTACTTCGGGTTAATAATTACTATTAACCAGTTTATTGCAAATAAAGTTATATTTTCTAATTTGAAAAATGTTAATTAAAGTAAGTTTAGCATTGAGTACGTTATTTCTAATTCTGTAATTAGTAAGTAACATTTCTATTTGAGCTATCCACTGATACTAAACTGAAAAGCAAATTAATAAAAATAAGAAGACATAGAAAAAACAAAACAGCAAAAACTATCACAATGTAAACCTTTTTTTTCATACCTCCTCCTCTTGTACGAATCATTGTAAATCATTTTCATATTTTCACAATAATATCACTAAAAAAATATTAAAAAAGATGATAATGATCACATATATATTCCAGTTGCATACACTTAAATAAAAATTTATCGGAAAAAATTAAAAACATTTTGACACCATATAAATTAAAAATAGCACATAAAAATCACAATAACTTAACAAACTGTTTCTTCACTAAATTAAAAGGTAAAATTTCACACAATAAACAAACACATGTAGTCAGCAAAATTCCGTGTAATATTGCAGGGGGTATACATCGGGCACATCTTTCTGAAAGACTAAATTGGCATAAATATACTAACAACCGCACAGCACTAAAAAAAACACGTAATGAATACAAAACATACTTTTAATTTTAGTAACACCTCTATACTAGATAAAGAAAAAAATTACAAAATCAGAAACATGTTGGAGCTCATACATATATAACAAAATACTGATGCAGTCAATGACAGAGTTGATATTCAAAATTTATCTGCTGTTTACCATTCAATTCTATAAGCACTTTTGGAATATACGATCCTTCCTTGCATTATATTTATCGGTGAAAGAAATAATAGTGTTAAAACTTGTTTGCTTGTAACTACTGAACTATACATTTTCTATATCACATTCATTCTCTCTTAAATATACAAACACACAAGTTCTATAGATTGTTGTAAATAAATTCAATATTACAAATGTTTCGTAAAAAAAGTCAATCAATTACTCGTTTTCTACAAATTAATTAACAATGTAAATTAAAATTCAATTTTTCTTTCTGTTTGGAATGATCTTTTAGGTAAGATGCATGAAACAACTATTGTATGACGTATCTCATTTTAATTAACAATTGTATTGTAGTTCAGAGGAAGGCAATATATATATACATAGGGGATTGGGCCACCACACTCGCGTCGGTTTATATACGAAAAGTGGTAACATATTTTCAATTTTGTTTCTTAAAAAATTAAATGGAACACCCTGTATTTTATGACATATTTTGATAGTACAGACTAAATAAAGACAAATTAGTGTTAGGTTTCTTATGCCTAATTCAACTCGTTTACGAGATAATTAACTATTCTTCAAAATATAGACCAACTTTTAAGAGGCATGCCTGTCATGCATATTTAAGCTAGATATTTTAAACGGTACTTATTTTTTAACTAAAGTATTAGACTTGATAATAAAATAAAAGTAATGCAAAAATTATACAGGGTGAACAAAAACATACTTTTAATTTTCGCTATCTTTAAAGGCAAGTAACTTTCTTATTTTAAATGGAGCACCCTGTATTTACTACTTTATTTAGATTCTAATTTTAACAGTCTTTAAGATTGTATTAATGCTTCCTATACCTACCCCTTATACTTTCTTAGTAATTTAGAATTTTCTATTTCAAATATTAATTCCTATCTATTCTTTTTTAAAAAGTAGGTTTAGACAAAATTGTCGCTATTATTTATTATACACAAAAAGCATTTAACAGTAACAGAGGTTGTCAGGCATGTATCACTGTTGTTCGTCATTATTTAAAAAACATTTTAATTATTTAAAAGGAGAAATTACCCTCAAGCAGAAAGAATTGATATGATTTTAATAATTGGAGAGTGTGAAGAAAATTATTTGCTAGGATCAAGGATTTATGCGCAAAAATATCCTAACAGACACCATGCTCATAAGCGTTCTTTAGAAAATTTGCTGCAAGTATTCCGAAGTACAGGAAGTGTGGGTTATAAGAAAACAGAAAGGCAAAAACCGATTATCGGACATGAAGGAAATAATATTTTAATTATCGAATCTCTTGTTGAAAATCCGCATACAAGTCAGCGAAAAATAAATGAAACTACAGGGATAAGCAGAGGGAGCATCAGAAGAATTATAAAGATGAAAAATTTTACTCATACCAATAAAACAATTTAACTTTCATTAATACAATTTTCTTTTGCCTAAATCTAAGTATACGTGGCCTGCCAGCTGTGTTTTGACTCGCTAGTTAACTTCTTATTACTTGAGAAAACTTGTATGAAAATTGAATCGTCCTGGAGACAGATCACTGCGTACTCATTATAGCACAATATAGGATAACATGTTACCGAGTCTACATCACACATCACAAGTTCGAAATTCGTGCGGTCGAATGTTGTAAAATCGCATATTCGACGAGTCCAATTTCAATATTTCATCGAGTATAGTACAAATTAATCGTCATCGTATCTGATGAGTTACGAAATATTGATTGTTTATAGTTTATTTGTAGGTGTATATTTTGTTATAAGAACATATTTATAACGATACGTATAGAGATAGTTTACAGGTTTTAATATAGTTCGTGGTAAATAATTGATACATACGCACATATCCATAATTGGTTTTTATTTTTCTTAGCTATGTTCCACCAATTCGATCCTTTTGTAACTTTAACATATAGTAGCTAACCAATGAACAAATAAGATATATTTTTTTGGTAGGTGTCACTTCGGGGGTAGTATAGAAAATCACTTTAAAAAAATATACTTCTCGTTTTTTACAGTTTCCAGTGTCACAAAAATTCTGAAAAAAATTATATTGTATTGAGTTTATGGATGGTCAAGCACAGTTTAAATTTCATAAAGATATCTTCAATAGGTACTGAAAAAAAAATACGTTAAGGAATGTCACCTCCATTTTTCTCGTACATAAGGAGTTAGGGATGTGAGATTAATTGTATAGCTATTTTAGATGAAGAACAATAAAAACAAGGTAATAACCCTTCATCAGATGCTAGTGCAGTTTTCATATACTTAACCGGCTAGACCCTTTCCAAAGCGCCTATGGTTGTGGCAGCTAATGTATGACAATTGTGAAATTAATATAATCTTGAAAATTTTCTAAGGCAGTAATGTAATATTTGAAGAAACAATTTTGCTAGCAGCTGTACAATACTGATATTTTAATTTATTTTTGCTACGGATGTATCTGAATAAAGGAGTTGAATATTGCATTACTACTAAAAAGATGTCGTGGAACATTGTACATGCTTTTATTTCCCAAATATTACAACCGGAAATTCTAATATGCAAGATAGGAACTGCATCCTATGAGTACAGACAAGACGATTTTCCTTCTTTCAGTTAAAATAGCCCATTTAAGTTCTAATTCCCTTTGGCGGCCAAAGCAGCTCTTCTTGTCTGTAAAAAGATGTCGAACGCCGATAAAGAGCAAAAGAAAACTCTACAGATATTAGTAAGAGGGCATTGTTCTTAAGCGTGTTCTTGCCTTTGTTGTCTCATTGCCTGAACAATAGAGAATACCATCTAGGGTTCCTTTGAAAACAGAACAAATGTTAAACTGCTCTGAACTAAGAAAATGAATAAATTTGCTTTGTTTCCCCCTTTAGTCTCTTCCTAAACTACATGAAGTTAACTATTTATAATAGAAAAGTTAGTGATCGTGATAAATTTTAATTTCACAGTCATACGATGTAAAAGTTTTATTAAACGAAAACAATATCTTCGTGGAAGCTTATATTATAACTCTAAATACTAACTAACCCTGTGACTGATGTTTTCGAATATACAATTTTCTCGTTGGAAAAAACATTAAAAGGAAAAAGGATTCGTAATCATCTACCCATACAAAACGCTTACTCAATCGGAACATTAATTTTTCCGTAATAGAAATTAGTCAATCCCAACAGTAAACAGACAGCACATGCAAAAACTCCTGCAGTTTGTTTGTACACACATATCAAAACCGTTAATTATTAGATGGAACTTATGCGATTGATTGATTGAACGTTTGTTCGACTGAATGCACAAACTTCCCTTTTTCGTTTCGCAATCATTGGAGAATTGGTTGGTTCGTTTACAACTTCATCATCGATAAGGTAGGGAAAAAATAAAATTCAGCAAGCTGAAGGATTACTCCGGCACAGAAATTACTTTTAGAAGCGAGGTATATTTCCTACCTCTCTTATAGGTGTTATTTCCACACCTATAAGTCTTTAATTACACATTTACTTCTAAGCAATCATTTCTTCATTCATACTAACAGCTCAACTAACAGCACACCAACTAGTTCAACAAGTTTATATAAATATACCTAGTCATATAATTCAATATAAAGATCAAATGATAAGGATTAATGTTTAGCAACCTTTAAACTTAAATTTATAGTACTGTATATATGTATTTGCGGAGGATGCGACCTAAGAGATCTATTACGTTTCAATTCTTGCTGTCTCACAGCTGGCCTTCCAATCCTATTCATTTCGGAAAGTGTAGGATCTCACAAGCCACCAGGTTAAGTAAGTCTCCCTCTTCCGATTTCACATACTCTGAGGTGCAACAGCCTTGAGTTGCACAGTGCTATCCAATTTGACAAGAGATGGATGGGTGTTTCATCCTGCTCCCCACAAAATTTACTTCCAGATTCCTTTGCGAAACTAAGCTTATTCAGATGTCCTTTCACTTTACAATGATCTGAAGGTATTCCTGTTAATATGCAAGTATTGTTCTTACTCAGGTTGATGCATTCTGTGAAACCTCTTCTGGTTATAAGTTCCCAGAAGAATTTTACTTTGCCTCATTCCCTGGAGATTCTTCCAATAATTCGATTTTCTCTGCTCGATTTCTCCTTTCATTTTCTTCAGTATTGTACTGCTACTTATGCCGCAAAAGGGTTCAGGCACTGCAGAAGATATTCCAGTCCCTTTTTTGCGAGATATGCAAGTATTGTTCTTACTCAGGTTGATGCATTCTGTAAAACCTCTTCTGGTTATAAGTTCCCAGAAGAATTTTACTTTGCCTCATTCCCCGGAGATTCTTCCAATAATTCGATTTTCTCTGCTCGATTTCTCTTTTCATTTTCTTCAGTATTGTACTGCTACTTATGCCACAAAAGGGTTCAGGCACTGCAGAAGATAATTCCAGTCCCTTTTTTGCGAGATTATCCGTTATCTCGTTTCCTTCCACTCCTGTGTGACCCGGAACCCACAGGAGGGTTACTTTATTCATTTTGCCTAGCTCGTTTACTTTTCCTAGACATTCTCAAACCATCTTGGAACTTGTTTCATCTGAGCTTAGCGCCTTAATGGCTGCTTGACTATCAGACATGATGATAATCTCCTGCTTTCGATATTTTCTATTTCGATATTGAACTGGACGCATCTTTCAATAGCGTGTATTTCCGCAAGCTTTCGTAGTACTTGGTTCTAGGCCCATATATTCCTGTTCCAGTTCCTTCTGCAGTTTTGGTGTCATCAGTGTACATTTGATGGCATTTCTATTCAATTTCCGAATGGTGTTATGGTTCCACTCGGTTTTGTTACTAAGCTTTGTGGTGAATTCTTTCACGAAGCTGAAAAAAATCTACAGCTATTTTCTGTGCTAATTAAAATGCAATTAAGAAAAAAAAAAACAATTGAAGGAAGAATTCTGGATGTAATTAGAAAATTAATACATTTTTAAAATTGAATAATGAAACATTAAAATTTTAAATACATATCTCAAAAAATGTTTCATTCAATTATTTTTTCTTAACTGTATTTCAGTCAGCATTAAAATATATAATCTAAATGATTTTGACATTTTGGTAAAATTGTATTCCTTGTTGTGATTTTTGATAAATGAAGCTACTGCGGTGTTGGATACTAGTAATTTGTAGCCTAAATCGAAACAGGCCGTAGCTTCTTAAGTGATTGTTTTAAGGATAGAGTGTATGAAGATGCCACTGCCTTTCAGAATATTGTTTTGTAATTACTGTAATTTAATTAGAATAAAATACATTGAATATTTGCTAATTTAGCGGATTTTGTAGCTTTAATAAGAACAAAGTTAGTAATACAGCGGCAAAATTCTCGAACAAGCTGTATATATTTTTTTATATTTTCAACTTACAGAAGATTTTAAAATAATAAAAATTATATTCTATACTTGTGTCTTAGCTCATAGGACCTGTTCATAACTTTATTATTTATAGATACTTTTTTAATAAAATTCGACGTGTTATTTACTGTAGATTTGCAACCATTTAACCTATGTTGTATTTTTTTATCACACTAACTCCAAACTAAACATTAACACACCACAAAGAAATTACAAATGTTACAATCAAATCAAAAGAGGATTTTTTGCCCGTTTCAATGATAGCAAATACTTGATATTCCCACTGAAAGTTATTTGTTTGAAGATTCAAAATGCTGGATTTATGAAAAAGGTTAAGGGATAAGAATGCTTTAAAATCGAATGCAAAGGAAAAAGATTCGTTTAAAGCAATAAAATATATTTTGGGACAGGTATATATTTAAAGCAAATAGTAATATCTTTAACCTAACCTATTTCGTTATTTGGCCATACCAGTAGTATAAGTATATTAAATTATTATATAAATGGTGAAATTACAAATACATACAATATTATTATTATTTAAACACTATTGTTACAATGACGTTTATTGTAAAGCGGCCCAGACCGACGCCGACGTTCGAACCCCAATGCCAACACCAAATATGGGCGGGGCGTATGCCGTTGGAAAGGATTCGAGAGGTTTGCTCTTGCTGTCCACACCAAAATTCAAATGCAAGTTCGACAGCGTTGGATGCGGTTCGGCGATGGTAATGTCGAGCAGCAATGCGGGTGATTTATTAATGGCGTGTGCAAGAACAATGTTTAGTTCTTTACTAAGAAAAAATGTAGGGTAAGGCTTTGGCAGATCACAACACCTTTTAAAGATAGAAACAGGTATAGTGGAGGTCATTTAATCGCAGAATTTTGAGTAAAGACAGTGGGCATTTTCGAAATTTCTGCAGAATGACACCAGAACTATTCGATGCTCTGCTTAGTCTATTAAAACCAAAGATTTCCAAACATAATGCCAATCCTGAAGCATAGCAACCCAAGAAAGATTCGCAGTAACACTGCATTTTTTTGGTCACAGAAAACTCCTACGCAAGTTTATCATACATTCGAAATATATAATACATTGTAACACGTATTTTTTGACTATTTTTTCTATTTAGATTTATGAGGTGCCTTGTCTATGCAGGGAATTTCGATGGCGCGTTCGGAATATGTGGCTGCTCCGAAGCGCTTTGGAAACCGTTAACAATTAGTCTCAAAAATGCAACGCTACGTCAATAACATATGATGGAAGGGTCGCCAATTTATGCAGCGGAAACGGTTACTGATATGTATCATATTCGCACTCTGAACGCGGTCAATATGTCCATGTTTGACACAATTCTTGTATCATGCGGAATTCTATGCAAAACCCTATATAAAAACGTCAAAATAAGAATTAACCTCACATAAAATGTCAGCACAGAGAGTGAACAGCGGTGTTACAAAGTAGAATTTTGCAATACTCTTTTTCGGTAAAACAGTAAAACAAAGTGCTCATTGTATATGCAAAATAGAAAAAGATATCATGTCAGCAAAAAAATTAGTTGTATCAAACAAATATTTATTAAATGTGAAATAAAGTATTAAGATATCATTCATGTAATTATACCTAACTTCTCTGCATCAAAAGGTATATTGTTTCCAATTAAGTAATTAATTTCGTAACAAATAAAAATAATTAAATAAAAAATAAAAATATTTTATGGTTAAAGCACGGAAAATGCCAAGGAAATGTCACGTACCAATGCCCACATGATTGCTTTGCCTTTTGAATCATTTCTAAGGTAAAGATAATTAAACAGATTGTAGTGTTGTGTATTCCGAAAAATTCAAATACCAAATCCCAAATATAACTGACTTTTTGTAAAATTCTAAACAATAACGAATCAACATTCTCCTGGGAGGAAGAAACATATCTAGAGATACAGAAAAAAAGTACCTGTATAAAGATTGCATTTTTGTTTGGAGATCTTCGTATTGTCATAAAAGATGATACACAGTAAGAAATTCTGGCGTGTAATTTTGGCCAGTGTACTGGGTAAACTTATAGCGTAGAAAAATATACACTTTGTAGTGCTAAATCTGCATTACCTATGATTTTGGTATCGGCATTCGATACTTGTCTTGGTATCGATACTTGCTGATGTATCGGTGTTACGGTTCCAATCGATACTCAGCATCGATTTTAAGTCTTGTACTAGTAGGTACTAGTCTAGTACTAGGGTATCGATTACGAGGTATCGTACTAGTCTGATGAAGTATTAGTACTAGAGTATTAAAATTTCAATTTTAAAAATGTTAAATTTCACCCTAATGTAAAAGTTAACAATTTCCATTTGACAATTTTGTATGAATATTTGAGAAAGACAGGGAAACAGTAAAAAAACGTCGCTGAAAAAATTCGATATTATAAAATAAATTATTGCACAAATTCGCGGCTTCTTTTTTTTAAACATTTTCAATCAGGAACAAGAAGCTTTTTTTCAAGAAAATTCCAAGTTATTTCTTATTGGTAATTGATATCGATTTTTTCTTAATTTTAGGTAATTAAAATTCTCTTTGTTATCGAGAATATGTAAACATATATTGTGTATATTACATACAAAATACAAAAAACGTGTAGGAATAATAATGTATAATAAGAATAAAATACATATGGAATGCTAAAAAGACTAATTAGGTTTAGGCACAAAAAATAAAGACAAGTATAGTAAGCAACAAGGACCATATTTTTCTTCTAATTTTATCAAAATTACCTCCCTTGAATATTCATTAAAACAAACCCAAAGTTTTCTTTACTCCATATTAAGTTTATTCTTTTTTAGTTGTACTATATGCGTCGATAACAAGCATAAAATTGATACATCGTGCATCGGCAAGTAATGACACTAAGAAAAGTATAGAATACGACATAAAAATTGTAGATAACCCCCGCTGGGTACCTAGGAGTACTCTATTAGTACTAGTACCAATATTAGCACAAATATTAATGCCAGTACTATACCATTAATACTACAAGTACTATATCATCGCTAGTACCATTACTGGTACCAGCACCAGCACTAATATCGATACATCGATACCTTTACTAATCATGGCATCGAAGAATCGATACCAATAATGGAATCGTATACTTGTCGATGTATCGATACTTTGCCCAGCCCTACTAAACACTAGAAATTGGTAAATACTTTACCAGGACACGTGTTTAAAAAGTACACTAGAACGAATAAACTCGTATTATATGTATTGCTGTAAGCATAAGCTACAGCTGAGCATATTTCAAATTCATAGCGGGATTGGGAGGTTGAAATGGTAACGGACAAAAAGGAATAAATTAAAAATTATATTATCAATGTCCTGTTACATTTAAAGTTAGTAAAATTTTATTTTGAGATACTTTTATTAAGTGCGTATTATACAATATTTCATTTATGTTACGACGAGATGATTACTTTTCGGGCCTGTAATAGTAAACAACTTAAACAAGTACAGATATTGCCGTGAAGATGGCGGTTCTCCTAGTTGACTACACTAGCTTTTAAAAAGAAACAGACCTAACAATCAAATATTTATTACTTGCAAGATAAATATTTCTTATCAAAATAGTTTCCCATTACACACGTGTCCTTGATTTTTGCGAATCAATCGGCAATGTGCAATTGATATCGATTTTGTTCAAGTTTTTTCATAAGGAAGAAATTTCTTACACTGAGAAAAATGAGCTAAGTAAAGTGTTTACTTGATAAAAAAATATTTACAATAGATAAAGTTTTACTTGGAACTATTCTCGTTAATTAATACCTGCAACTAAACCCAGCTTCCTGAATGCAAGTTGTTATTGTAAATAGTGCTTTTATTAACGGCTATTACACAGCGTACCTAACTAATTTGTGGTAAGTAAAGTATTACTTATGACTGTATCTAACTACGGCACATGGTTAGTAGAAGTAACAACAATGCTGATCGCTATTAAACTCATGTATTTTCTTAAATAGATAACAACTTGCCACAACCATGATTATTTGAGTTTTGCTGCCACCCCGTGATTGTTTTACTATTCCTGATTGACTAATGCGGCAAAGTAATAAAATAGTCCCCGAGACTGCTACGCGCGCAAGTGCGGACTAGCGTCAAGTAAGAGTTACGGACGTGTGAAACGGTCGTCGAAAAAAAGTGGCCAAGGAGTACGGCCATTGTAGGCCAGTTGGAACGCAAATATATTAAAAATACCGGGTGGGTTAACTCAAGGGCCCATCCGTATAAAAAATCCCAGCGAAAGAAGAAGCACCGAGCCTATAAGCAATCGAATGTTTTAAGATTGCAGTTCTAAACCACGTGGTGGGGTATTTGAATTCCCCATCATTGTGATGAATGTGATGATATCTGCGCCCGCTGCTGAAGTTAAAGTGTGGATGCCGTCGCTAATGATCCGACAGTCGAAGTGCAGTTAGGGATACGCCGACGAAGTAGCCATTTTCGAGGCGATCACCGGACATAACCGCCACAAACGCCAACAGAGGATCCACTCGCTGAGACAACGCCCAGTGCAAAGAACCAATAGAAACCGCAAGTTTACCGCCTAGGTATATTATTTCTTTGTTTGTTAGGATAACTGTATTTCTATTTACGATTGTTAAATTTTTTTCTCAGTGTACCTAAATTACTATTTGTTTCAATTATTTTTTTTTTCTACCACCTAATAATAAATATTTTTTTTACTACTATTTAAAAAGAATAATTTAAGATTAATGCATATTTATTAACGACAAAGAAATCGTTCTCACTGTAGGAAACGTTACACTAAATTAATAGTGATATACTAGAAGTGTACAGACTTTACCATTTCAAGGGTACTTTTTACACTACTGTTTACTTTAGGTTCGGGTACATTCTTTAACACTATTTAGAATGGAGCTCCCTGTACAAATGCTAGTGTATCTCTAGTGTTAAATAGTGTAAAAAATTTCTTACTGTGTAGGCTCAAATTTTGAAAAAGCGTTCCCAGACGCCTTCATTCAACTCTTTAGAATAACAATAAAAATAGTTCAAAAATATTCTTTCGTTTCTGACAAAAATTAACATAGAGATGATCGTTATCTAAAACTCAATCTTCGCACTTAGCAGTTTATCCTTCGGAATAATTCTTTTGAAAGATAATATATATACCAACTTATTCAGAAAACTCTATACAAACAAAAAGATACCCATTTCAAGACGATTGAATCAATGCCTTTATTAAAAAAAATGAAAGGGGTCATGCCGGTAAGGCGATGTCGAAAGTGCGCGAAAACCCTTAATACTTCTTTTTAATTTAAGAAAAATGAATTATTTGAAAAACATTATTTTAACAGTAGTTACAATACCATCTTGAACGGGCACAAGCATACTCTGGAATCTCTCCGAGCGATATTTTAAAATTAAGCTATTAAAGTGGAATTACAATTCTTTTCTCGTTTGGTTGACTGCGCGCGTTATGATGATGATGACGTCGGTAGGCAGATTAGTCACGCCCTAAGGGCTGCTGATGCTCGATCGTAACGTTATTACAAGCATCCTTTATAAATTGCGCAACGCAAGAAAAGCTTTTGATGGTGCAACTCGTTATTCGTTTAGCGATACAGCCATTTCATAATAGAATGGCTGTGTGTTCAAAAATAATGTGCTGCAATTGAATACAATGGTCAAATACTGCTTTCCTTGGATTATTGGTTTTAACTCGACTACACGATTTCAATTTAAAAACTGGAAAGTAACCAATAACGTTTAAACTGGATTCAGGTTGTATATGTGTAAAATTCAGTTTGTTTTAACATTGACCTTACCGATACAAGAATTTCATACATAAATATGCGAACAATGTTTGTATTGTTGATCAGTTATCAAGTTTTCATTTTATTTCTTCATGATATAAGAAAATACAATACTCGCACTCTTGGGAGTATGCATATTGCATTGCAAGGCAAGAAGCATGCAGGACAGAATCACAGTAGCTCTCAAATCTTGCTGACAACAACGGACAAAATCCTTTGCAGACTGCGGGACGGCAATGATATACGAAACTACTCACACAAGGGACAAAACTTATTTATTATTACTAACTGATTTAAACAATAAATAATAGATAGATAGCTTTATTTATGCAGTAAGTTTACAATATTGTATATTGGATGTTATTGTTATTTTAGTTGTGACACAATGACACTACTTAAGCCTAATAACAACTTAACTGATAATAATCTAGAAGAAATAAAAAACAGTGGTACTGTACAAATCTGTGAATGCGTGTTTGAAAGTCATCTACGCAGTTTTGCGCTAACTAATCGATACGCGCGGCTGATTCGAAACTGTTGCATATATACTGAGAGAAAGCAATGATTCAGTTAACAAATTACCAGTTAACTGAATGCATATTTTTTTTTAATACGAGCAACATTTTTAATGTTAAATTTACACTTAAAATATTATTTTGATCTTAAAAGTATTTAGTTGAAGATTTCTCTGCATTCAGATGACGATTTAATGATTTGATCAATGCCTAACATTTAAAACATCGAAAAATGTTGAAATAACGTTTTCATTTCTCTCAATGTACTTAGAATTTTGCGTAGTTAATTCTTTTTCATAAAAAAATGTCCACCTAAGAATTAATTAAGTATAACTGGTAGTAAATTGTATACAATCTAATTGCTTTTACAGTTTCGTGCCGACTATTTTAATCGGTTTTGTTAGAAAATTTTAACAACTACGTAAAACAAATTTGCATTTTGAAGTCCAAGGTTAAGAACTGTACCTAATATAGAGGATATTTTATTCAGATTGAGAGCTTTTAAGCTATGATTTAAATTAAATATTAAATCATTTTTAAAGAATACCTTGTAAAATACCGTACCACAAATTTCACTGGACTAGTGATTGTAAATTTACCGATTTTTTCATTTACCGGTAATTCGGTAAATGAAAATGAAAATACCGGTTTACCGGTAAACTACCGGTAATTTTTTTTCATATGTAACATTAATGGGGATTCCCCAAGAAAATAGGGTTAGATGTTAGGCTAGAATAATACATATTTTGCACACTCTTAAGGCATAATATTAGAATTTTGTAATAAATATTTGTATTTAATTATTTTAAACAGTTGCTAGAAGTAAACAAAATATTGAAGGTTTTTTATTTTAATGTTATTTTATAATAATGTTGCATTAATGTCCTCTCATAATGTGGTGTATTCAAAATTGCTATTAATTTAAATACGTGATATATTGTTCTTATATATTATTATTTTTAAATATTAAAAAGTGACACATTTACTTACTCTTTAAGAAAAACGATTTTAAACTTTTAAAAATCTTAAAAAACTCCAGAGCAAAAATCACATATGTTAACTCAACTTTTTTCGAGAGATACATAAAATTCACACCAAAAAAAACATAAAATGAGAGAATTGAAATTGCACTTGCTGACAAAGGCAGGTAGGAAAAGTGGGGTCTTTTGCTTTCTACCGTCCTAGCAATAAATGAACATTAATCTGGCTTTTCTTTGCGTTGCTTTTCATTTTCCCATCTCGTTTGAGACTTATTTTCTTTTAATTTCTACACGGCTTTTTTGCAATGTTTTGCTTTTTTGTTGAGAATTTTTTGATTCCTTCTCTTGCTGCCTAACTTGGTGAAATGGAGGTTTCTAATCAAAAATATTGTCAGTTTATTTTCTATATTCTCTATTCTAGATTACAGTGGTTCTCAATCTCAAGAAAGTTTAAATTAAAATTAAACAAAAAATATCTCCCATAAAATTAATAATTGGGTATATTGTTACTTACACTTATTTGTTTTTTTTTTATTTTCAATATCCCTTTAGACCTTTAAATATCTATAAACACAATATTTCGTACATAAAAAGTTCTGGTATGGATTTTTCATTTACCTAATCATCCGCAAATTTTTGTAGTTTACCGGTAAGTTTACCGAACGCTCTTTGTTTACAATGTGATGCGGAATAGACCCGAATATCGTATAACAACTGCTAAATTGTTGATCTATAAATGCAGTATGTATCTAAGTAAGAATACAATAATTGTAGGGCGATGGTAAGCCACTAAATGCGTTAATTAAATTAAATTAAAAATATGTGTCACATTCGACCGATATTAGCATACGCATCGTTTCACCGTACCAAAGATCATCAGTACCATTTGTCGACCTAATGCATTATGCGATCGACGATTTAGCACTCATCTTTGCGATATTGATGAGATTTCCATTTTAAATTCTCATTCATTTTTTCATCTAAAAATTAAGTATAAATACGGATTTTTCGCGTAATAATTCATTAGGTCGAGCAAGAGCACTGATGATCCTTGGTGAGATAAAACGTTGTAGAGTTTTAATTGTTTAATAGGCTCGAAATCCATTACACATTTTCAAAGAAGTTGAGAAAAGGTATTTTCTGGTAGTGATTCCATTTCTAATATCTTAGTTCATCGTTTCAGATACACCTATCCACAGCTTCAGGTTATACAATATATATGTTATGGATTTATCATGTTTTATCATTCTAACTTAAACTGACTCAAAAATATGCTGATACAAGAATACTACTATCCCAATCATAGCATATACCCCAAAACGTAAAATTGAAACAACGAGGTAGGTTTTCTTATTTACACAGAAAAGAAAAAAAACAGAAGAAAAATATGAGAAAATACGGTCCCCATCTCGCGGATATGCACAAGCAGGACTTCATATTCCTTTTTGTTATTCGTTGTGGAATGAAAATCTATAACAATACCCGAGAGAGGTTGATTTATTAGTAGTCGTCCTTGTCGCCTGTGTATTCGCGCAATTATTATTTAAAACAGGAAAATTACCACGAGAATTGTGAAATATTTTCCAATCTCCTTAGGCTGTTTGGAAGCAAGTCGCGGCATTTATTGTAAACAAGTATTTGTTGTGGAACGATATTCACAGCACCAAAATTAGTTACGCTTTAACAAACAGTATTAATTCGAAGTGCGTCTCTTTAGTAAATACGGAATAAAATACCACAATTAATTTTTAACAGTGAAATTGAAGTGATAATGCCAGCGACGAAATAAGAAAATATAAATTGCCTTTTTATTTTTCTTGCCTTTTCTTCTTATTATTCGATAACGACTTACGAAAGCACCTCATTAATTCTGAATAATGGGAAAAGAGGAACTTAATGAGTTCAAACTGAAGAATATCATTTTTGACCTCTGCCACCAGATAAGCTTGATTTCCCAGGACACTCTCGTGCTATATATAGATATAGGTGTTTACACTCGAAGATGAAAGGGAAAATGTTTTATTAAATTCTGTGTCGCCCAGGATATCCTCGCAATGTGAACCGCGGAAATTAAATAATTTCTTTTTCCCAAACCAGAATGAATCAGATAATTAGATTTTGGTCGACTACACTGTTATTTATTCCGTCTCTAGGGCACTTACATATACGTATGCTTTGTTATAGTCCATGTATACTGGTTCCTTTTTTCATTACACCTACATTTTTCCAACGTGTAGTTTAAAAAAACGCATTGGTAACTGATGAGTAGGCAACCAGATATACTAGTCGTTTGACATTTGACATTTACTATTAATTTATTTTAAGTTAAATAACTTAATTATGTCATTAGGTAGTAATTGAGACATAAAATACCATAATAAGGGTAAAGCTTTATTTCACAGCAAGTTTTCAAAGTTATGACGTTGACTTTTAAGGCAATAAACAAGACGGTTTTGAAAAGAACGCATTATTTCTATGTGACGGTATTTCATCATGCAGTGCGTATACGGCCTTTCAGTTCAGAAGTTGTGCGTCTTGGTATGTTATTGAAAGTAAATCTACACTGTTGAAAATATTACGGTGTTGGCGTTAATTTTGCGCTAGTCAAATATTTTAGTGTTGATTTTTCCAAACTTTGCCAGACGAGTTGGCTACGCGTATTTAATAGAACAGAAATTACTAGAATTTGGTGTGAATTCTTTGTTCAGATATGAGGATTTACTATTTTCTCTAGACATTCAGAAGCATCAACCAATCAGAATTTTTCCCTCGGATAGAAATATAGAAACCCCACCTAATCTAATACAGTATTGCATATACGCACCACCTGCATTGCACGTGTATCTGTTTTCGAGTTTGTTTCTGCGTATTAACATATCCAAACAAACCACCAAATGTGACTGACCTGCAAAGTGTAACCTTGTGTTATTAAACGTTAATTCCAGTGAGCATAAAAAAATTCAACATCTTAAAGATGTATTGGGAACAACTATTTACGTAATTAGTTCAGATTTGAATCAAATAGCATAAACATTCACTTAATTTTATAATGGTTCTCAAAAAATCATTTTAAAATTAGTACGTTTAGTTGAAACCAAAACTTTTGAATGAGTGGTTCTGTATATTTATAATTGAGAAAACGTCTTAAAGAGAGAATATTATAGCACTAAGAAATAGGAGTTGCATATTAAAAAAACGTCGTTTTTAGAAAAGGGTGTTAAATGAATCAATAGATCGCATTTAGTTAAACAGCTAGTAAATTTGTCTAGTCTAGATCAAATAAAATGTGACTAGAAATATATCATAATTCCACGTGTTAGTTGGACAAAATAACCCCTTAGCAATAGACAATACTTGACTATCTTTGTTCGTCAAATTTAAACTTCTATAGTTCTACGTCTAACAGTGTGGACCTCTCCTGACTATTAAATTAGTCAAAAAAAGTGTTAAAATTTTCAACAGTGTAACGTTGTTTCTAGCACATACCAGTCTGCGAATTTGCAACGATTTTATATTATTCTTCTTCTTCTCTTATCCTTATACCCATTTAAGATGTCGGATCGGAAGTCCAGTCTTTCTATGCTTCTCGGTTTTTCGCGAGCCTCTTCACATCGGTCATCGATTTTTCTCTGCTGATCCCTATCTCTTCAATCTTTTGGATGTTTTCTTCTTCTGCTTTCCTGTTGACTCGGTTCCTTATCAGCGAGCTATCTTCTTTTCTTGTTAGATGACCGGACCATAGTAATTGCTTGCTTTCGATAAATTCCATTATTCCTTCCTGTTTCAGTCAGTTTCTTATGTTTTCATTTGGTATTTTATCATATCTAGTCTTTCATGTTTCACTTGCATATGTTAATGTGGGTCTTGCTATTGTGTTATATACTTACTTTTTTTATTAATTTTACTTGTTTCTCTTCTTTTTGCCTAGTATAGTCTTATTGATTGCTTAATAGATGTTTTATGTCTTCCTTATTCTGTGTGCTATATCTGTTTCTATTCTTCTGTCTGATGTTATTACCGAGACCAGGTATTCGAATGCACTTACTAAATTCAGGTTAGTTGTAACTATAGATTTCTTTTAAACTTACAGTTGTCGATTTACCATGTCACTTTTATGTTAATTGTTTATACAGAGGATCTCGTAGTTACACTTTATGTATTTTAAATAGTTTTTTTTAATTTTATTTAATTCCATTTTAGTCTTTTTATATATTAAAAAAATGTTTATCAGCTGTTTAGCACTAAGATCTTTCATACATTTACACCCGTTTCCACCCTATTATACACCTTCGTTAGTTTGAACTTGAAAAAAATTATTGGCAGTTGTTAAAGTTCAATAATTAATTAATTTACTGGTTTCTTAAAAAAAATATATTAAATATTAGTTTATATAATTTTCTTATTATTTTATATAATAAGACTAACTTCAATTCTCTGATGACAAATCTTTAATATTGCCACGGAAAGTTCCACTACATAGAAATAAGTTAGATTTAAGAAAAGATGTATTCAGAGATTACAATCAGATTACCGGAACCTCGTCAGCACTTTTCGAGTACCGCGCTCGTGAGGGGATTGGCGACGAGGTATTGGAAATTCAGATTGTGATCTCCGAAGAACGCGGTTGTATAATAAAGAGCAATAAGTGGTTATATAGTGTTTGAATCAACTGCATCCCCGGGTAAGTACCTTTCAATAGTCCCTATTTATAAGTAAAATAAGAGAAGCGAGTAGCTCCAACCCCCAACCCTTACGCAAAGGGGCGCGACAGTTAGGAAAAGTCGCGACATTTGGTGGAGGCGCCGGGTATTTTTTTTGGAAGAGGGGGTAATGCCACGGAAAGTTCCACTACATAGAAATAAGTTAGATTTAAGAAAAGATGTATTCAGAGATTACAATCAGATTACCGGAACCTCGTCAGCACTTTTCGAGTACCGCGCTCGTGAGGGGATTGGCGACGAGGTATTGGAAATTCAGATTGTGATCTCCGAAGAACGCGGTTGTATAATAAAGAGCAATAAGTGGTTATATAGTGTTTGAATCAACTGCATCCCCCGGGTAAGTACCTTTCAATAGTCCCTATTTATAAGTAAAATAAGAGAAGCGAGTAGCTCCAACCCCCAACCCTTACGCAAAGGGGCGCGACAGTTAGGAAAAGTCCCGACATTTGGTGGAGGCGTCAAACGACCTTTTTTGGTGTTAAAATATAAATAATTTCTCAAAATTTTAATATACTTATTAATTTTATTAAACAAATTATATGTGACAAGATAAAGATATTTGCTGACGCTTCAAATTTGCTGACGCGACACTATACGACGCGGCGTCCTGTTAGCGAGAGATATACCAAGTCATCACTTTCTTTTCGCAACTCTTTTTTATTTAATTTATTTTACTTTGATATAAAATGTTTGGTAACGCGGAGAAAGGATACAACTTGCGATCAGGTAAACAAAATGAAGAAGAAAATTTTGATGTAAACATAACATTAGATCAAAATGTGTTTACGCGTAGTAACAAAACTTTACGGTCGCCACCATCGGCAGGATCGTTACGCGACGTACCCGAGGCTGCAAGCAATAAATTAGGCGCTATTCCAAAAGTAACATCAATAATTACAGCTAGTCAACAAATAATCACTACGACAACGGCCTCAACTCAAAATACAACCACCACAACAACAACATCGTCCGTGTTGTCAGCACCGATATGTAGTACATTTTATGAAAATATTGGTTCACTTCAACAACAACCTCCTAGGACCAGAGTTTATGATATTCCTAAACCCAGGGCAAGCGCTACACCAGTCTTACCAACAGAAATTCCCCTCGATATTGATTCCTCTTACATGTTTGAGACCGAGAGTAACCACCAACGCACATTTAATTTGCCTAAAACCCCTCTTACAACAAGACGAAAAGTGTCATTAAACTTAAATACAAATATGCAAACTCCGACCCCGAATGTCCTTCCAAGTCCGAATATAAATTACACTATCGCGTCGATTGGAGCACATAAAAATCCGTTAATCCCAAAATTTACGGAACCGTCAACATTCGACCCGGCAGAAGATAATCCAATCACTTTCCTCAATAATTATAGACGCGTTGCAAACTGTAATGCGTGGGATGAGTACTTACAGCTTTGTTACTTTTCCAATTATCTGAAAGGAACTGCGGCCACATGGTTTCGAGCATTTTCGAAAAGAAACCCCAGTGCGGACTGGGAAGATACTGTAAAGCAATTTAAAGTAAAATTCATAGGACCCACGTACGACGAAGATGCCCGATTTCGATTAGCAACAAAACGGCAAGCGGTAAATCAATCCATTCGGGGATTATTTCTTTGATGTAATTGATTTATGTGATGAAGTGGACAGCGAAATGTCTGAGGAAGAAATTATGAGAAGGATAACAGCCGGCCTAATACCATACTATAGGCATATGATCACTATTAGCAGGCCCCAAAATTTAAAGGACTTAGAAGAACTGATTGACTCAGTGTCCGAAACAGAGAGGGGAGGGACATCGCAGTATGACATCATCGTACCAACAAAACCACGGAATGAAGACATTACGACAAAGGTAGGTGATATCACAAAAAGTGTTACATCACTAGTACTAGCCGAAGTAAGAAAAGAATTGGATAACATTAAGAATAGTTATCAATCCAACAATAACAACCAAAACGCGAACAACACCTACAGATCACAAAATAGAAATTTTGGAAATAGAAGAGGTAATTTTCGGAGATCGCGCACTACGGATGGACGCCCAATATGTTATCACTGCAACGGACGAGGTCACATCGCGGCTAACTGTAGGCAAAGAACGTCTAGAAATACTTCGGGACAATCTGAAAATTTAAACGAAAACGGGCGGGACCAGTAGAGGTTCTAGATCCTGTCCAAAAACATAATTTTAGTTGTACAATGGGAGCCTCCTTATCTCCAACATTCAGTAATTTTAACGAAGCAATGTACAGTGACGAGTACTCTTCTAATAATTCCTCCATTTTTTCTATACAAGGATTAGTAAATGACAAGCTCGCAAAAATTATTATAGATACAGGATCAGTATTTAATTTAGTTAATCAATCATTTGTATCAAATATAGTACAAACAACAAATCTTCCTGTACTTCGCACGGTTAGCGATTCTCTTGTAACGCCAAGTGGTATCTCAATTGTAAATATAGAACTCAATAACAAGAAATTTAAGGTAAATGCATTAGTCATTAATAATTTGCCAGCTGGTCTTTTGTTAGGGTACAAATTTTTAAAAGAAAATAACGCGGTAATTAATTGTTATTCAAGCCAAATTGAGTTAACAACCGACCTTAAAAAGTATGCAGATTCAGATAAAATTTATCTGGAGAAACACATACCTCAACAAAACAAGGAACACATGATTAAGGTAGGTCAAGATTGCTTACAGACGGACCAGCACGAAGGGAAGATAAGTGAAATAGATACACACACGGCTATATCTATTACACCAAGAAAAGTCAGTCAACGAAGCAATGACATTTTCTCGCTATCAGATGATTGTTGCGTAATGAATATTTCTTCATGTGATTTAAAGTGTTATGCATATAGTGTGCCGAAAAAATTTAAACAACTTTTCAATTCGATTTGTCCCTTAAATGAGCAAAAGGTTAATGTAGGTGATTTACTATTTGCTAGACAACATAATGCTTATCTATACTATTTGTTTACACACAAATGTTATAAGAATAAAGTTAATGTTACTGATTTACAAGCATCCTTAGCAAAATTAAAAAATCATATGCTCATTCACCATCAAACTAAGTTAGCAGTGCCAAAAATATTTTGGGTAAACATCAAATTCAATTCTATTCTAAATGAATTAGAAAAGGTATTTGAACATACAGATATAGAAATAATTGTTTGCAATTTGAAGGGATCAGGTAAAGAGAATCTAGCAGTACGTAATAACCCCTTTAAGCAAATGTCACCTGAAAATCAATTCGTAAATTTGTTAGAGATATTACCACAACAAGAGGTCGTAGAAGATGTAAAACATAACATTACAAAGATCATTCTCACAGATGATATCGTGTGCGAGGGAAACAGCGAAACAAGTATAAAAATCACTTTATCAAACAATCTGATAGATGGAGATAAGTATTACATTTTTCAAAGTAGAGGTAGTATTTTAGAGAAGAATAAGTTAGAAGTAAATAACGTAGAAGATTTAGAAAAGGGATTAGTTATAATTTATAATAATAGTAAGGTGCCTCGAAAACTTATGAAGGGGTGTGTTATTGGATACTTAGATAATAGTAAAAGTAGTTACTTAGAAAAAAATTGTTATGATAGTAGTACGTTTCATTCTTGTTTTTTAACGGATAGTTCCGAACCATACCATATTAATAGAGAATTAGATAAGAAATCATATGATAGGCTAGTTAAACTATTAGAAAGTAATGCAGACATTATGTCTGGAGATCTGTCAAAATTAGGATTTACGGATTTAGTAGAACATGCTATTGATACAGGCAACAATCCACCAGTAAAAAGTAGACCATATAGGGTTAGTTTTAAGGAAAGAGATATTATCAGAGAACAGGTTGATGAAATGCTTTTATATAATATTATTAGACCATCAGATAGCGAATACGCATCGCCAGTAGTTCTAGTTAAAAAACCTGACAAAACTTTTCGATTTTGTGTGGATTATCGAAAATTGAATTCTGTTACGACCAAATGTGCATATCCATTCCCATTAATCGACGATATTTTGAACTTTTAGCAGGTAACAAGTATTTAGCACGTTAGACATGAACAGTGGTACTGGCAATGTGGTATTAAGGAAGAAGATAAACATAAAACCGCATTCATAACAGCTGACGGTTTATATGAATTTAACAGATTACCCTTTTGGTTTGTGTAACGCTCCAAGTACATTCCAAAAATTAACTGATACTGTATTCAAGGATTTAAAGTGGAAAGAAGTTGCAATATACCTAGACGATATTATAGTAGTAAGTAAAACTTTCGAAGATCATGTTAAAAGACTTGACAAAGTTTTTCAATGTATTAGGAAAGCAGGGTTAACTCTGAAATTAAGCAAATGTAATTTCGGAATGCAACAGCAAAAAATTTTAGGGTTTATAGTATCCCCTGAAGGTATAATGCCCAATACCGAAAAAATTGAAGCGATTATTAATTTTCCAACACCGCGAAAAGTTAAGGATGTGCAAAGTTTCTTAGGTCTCTGCAATTATTACAGAAGATTCATTCAAAATTTTTCAAGTTTAGCAAAACCTTTGTACGAAATAATCGGGTCAAAATCGAAGTTCCAATGGGCTAAAAATCAAGAAAATGCTTTCAATTTATTAAAATCAAAATTATCCACTCCTCCATTGTTACGCCATTTTGAACAAAATGCGGTGACCGAACTACATATAGATGCTAGCGGAAAAGGATTAGGAGCGGTATTATTACAAAAAAAGTGAAGACAGTTCGAATTTTCATCCAATCGCATTTATTTCACGGACATTAACACCCGCTGAAGAACGTTATACCGTATCGGAATTGGAATGTCTTGCTGCTGTATGGGCTGTAGAATACTTTAGAATTTACTTATGGGGTCTTCCAACATTTACAATTTTAACAGATCATCACTCATTATGTTGGCTACAATCGTTAAAAACATCGAACAGTAAGTTGTTAAGATGGGCACTGAAATTAACGGAATATTCTTATAAAGTAGTTCACAAACGAGGAACCCTAAATAAAGATGCAGACGCTTTATCAAGATACCCTTGTGATGTTGCTACCCAAGCACAGGAAGAAGAATCGTTGCACGTTCCAACACTTCTTACAACAGCTGTTGAATTACAAAAATTACAAACCGAAGATCCCCGCATAAACAATCTAGTTCAAGCATTACAAGATCCAACATTCGGTGGGCCAGCGATTCAAAAGGCATCAAAGAACTTTATTATAAAAGATGGTGTTCTATATCGACGAAATCCCTCAGTGAGAGGTGATTCCTTATTATTAGTAGTACCGCCGAAGCTAAGACACGAAATCTTGTACATAAATCATAACGAACCGATAAGTGGTCATCTGGGTATGGCTAGAACACTGGATAAGATGAAGAAAAGATATTATTGGGATCGTATGCCTCAAGATGTTAAACGATATATTCAAGGATGTCCCGATTGTCAAACTAGAAAAGGACCAACAAACAGAAAACCCACCGGTCTATTGCATCCTATAGAAGTAGGTCAACCATTTGAAAAAGTTGGAATTGATCTGCTAGGACCTTTTCGCCGAAGTTCATCAGGCAAAACCTTTATAATAGTAGCAACAGATTATGCTACCCGTTGGGTAGAAACAAAAGCAATATCTAGTGGTAAAGCAGAACCAGTTGCTAAATTTATTGTAGAAAATATTATTTGTCGTCATGGATCGCCTAAAATCTTGTTAAGTGATCGCGGAACTGTATTCATGTCCAAATTAGTAACGGAAATTTTGAAATTGTTAGGCACTGAGAGTAGCTTCACAACTGCATACAAGCCATCTACCAATGGATTAACAGAAAGATTCAATAAAACCTAGCCGAAATGTTAAGTTTATATACATCAACCTCTCAACGAGATTGGGATGTTTTTCTACCACATTGTGTATTTGCTTATAATACAACGAGACAGGAATCTACAAAATTTAGTCCGTTTTTGTTAGTGTATGGTAGGGAACCTGTTCTTCCAAGTGATGCCGAACTTAATGAAAAAATGTCAACAGAATTCGGTATACAAACCCAGGAAACGATTTGTAAAATACGTGAACTTGCTCGAAAAAATATTCAACAACAACAACAAAAAGACAAAAAACGATATGATGAAAAACACCGTCATGTTTCATATAATGTAGGTGACAAGGTTCGTCTTCGAACACCGTTTCGTCAAGTAGGCAAAAGTGAAAAGCTTTTACCTAAGTATTTTGGTCCTTATACTATAGTTGAAAAACGAAATGACCTAAACTACGTAGTGGAATCTGGTACCAAAAATAAGGTGAAGAGGGATGTAGTCCACGTCTCGCGTTTAGTGCCATATTACGATCAATGGCAAATTCAGAAATAATTTATCTTTATCTGTTGTTTGAAAGCGAATGCTCACTGTTATTTGTTACAGATTTTACCAATCACGAAAAATAGGTCAACAACAATGGTTATCCTAATAATTATAATTGGAAGTTTAGTTTCAAATGCAGGAGGAACCGACATGACACCATATAAGATCGATTCACTAAACCATTCGCCAGGACTCCTATACCAAAATTTAGGTAATGTACACTTAATCAAATTATTATGGATATATATGGCGGAAGAACAAATTTTAAAACATCAAACATCTGTTGTTTCTTCTACTTTAGATACAGTAGCAAAAACTATTAAACATGTAAATCAAAACGAAAAAATCTCTTTCGAAACAGTTGAACGAATTAAAGAAAAGTTATAAGGGAGTTATGACTTCCGTAAATGTTTTAGAAATAACCACATATTTTCACGGTCTTATTTCTTTCGTCAGTGAGTTAATGGCCCAATTTCAACTACAAACAATAAACTTAATCAATATAATTATAGCGGCAAAACATGGAACCTTGCATCCCCTGATGCTATCACCCTCAAAATTATGTAATGAAATTAAGAAAATTTCAGAAAAAGTTCCTCACAATTTACAATTTCCTTTGGTGTTTGAAGGATTAACAATATCCAACCTTCAGAAGGTAATAAAACTCACGGTTTTCATTTCAAATAACAAAATTATTTGTCTAGTATTCGTCCCTTTTATTCAAATTGATTCATTCGCACTTTACAAAGTTACTCAAATTCCAATTCATTTTCACAAAAATAAATTTATTGAAATTAAAGGAAATTCTCCTTATCTAGCTATAAACAGCCAAGCTAATACATTTTTCACGATAACTAATGAGCAATTTAAAAGCTTGAAACGTATAGAAAACAAATACTTTATAACAGAAACAAATTTTCCATTACTTTCAACCCATGTACCAACATGCGAAGTTGACTTATTGAAACCTATTAGCGAATTGCCACAGTCATGTGTTCGTTATGTAGAAACACTTTCTCAATCCCATTATTGGGAAGCAGGAAATGGAAATTCCTGGATTTTTGTCATACCTGTAAATGAAACCTTCACAATAAATTGCCTCAATCAGCAGATGCAAATAGTAATACTGTCTGGCACCGGACGGTTGACACTGAGTCAAAACTGTTCGGCTGTATCTGAAAATGTACGCTTAATACCTATTAATAGTAAACAATCAACACTCTTTGTAGAATTTATGGAACCCCTTAATATTAGTCCTAAACTTCTGGCAAATAATACCCAAAATTTCATTGTTAACGATTTATCCGCAACAGAACATAAACATTTAATTTCCTACCTAAATGAGGAGGAGACTTTGGTGAGTGGAAAGCAGCAATTAGGAGAGGTATTGAAAGACATCTCAGAACTTGAAAAAATCAAACATAAAACTGCAGAACATTTCGCAGAAAAAACAGTTCTCTACATAATAGCTATTTCTTTGATGGTAGTTGGTATATATATTGTAATGAAACGTATTAGAAATAAAAGACGTCAGACTGTGTCTGTACGTTACAACAAAGGAAAGGTAGAATTGAAAACCTACGAGGAAGGGTACCTTCGTTCTTCCCGATGGAAGATGTTGTAAAGTGAACTTAAAGCAAGCCACAAGTGAAATACCCTCCTAAGAAAATGTTGTTTCCACCACTTAAGTCATTTTCGTTTATCCTAGGAATTAAGATGTTACGAATGTATTCTACATATGTTTATTTTTATGTTTTATGTATTCAACACTTCCGTGTCCCCAACGCTGAGCGTCCCCCTTTAAAAATGAAGGAAGGAGAGGAATTGCCAGCCTGCTCATTTACTCCATCTGAACTGAGTAGGGTGGAGAGGAGCAGTGCTAATTCAGCAGCTATACTTTCCTGGATGACACAGACGTCCACTACGTATTTTCAAAGAAAATGGTGTTGCGGCCACAGCACTATCTATTGATATGCGCCAGGAACGTCATCTCCGGCTATCTTAGCTCTGAAGAAGGCGAAAAGCACGTACCTATCCAGAAACTTTGTCTAAATGGGATGAAGATGGGTAACGTACGTCAAGGCTATGACAAGAAATACCTTCGAATTAACAACACAGCACCATCAGAAGGAGGGGAGAGGCGACGCTTGGGGAACGTCATGAAGAACATTTGATGTAAATTGTTAGTTTTTATTCATGTATATTTTTAAATCGTTCAAATATTTCTGTAATTTTTAAAACTTTTAATTCTTTATAAAATTTGTTCTATATTTCGAAATTTGTAAGTAATATTAATGTTCCATTTCTCTTTTTGAACTTGTTAGAAAATAACTGAATGCTACTGTTGATTGGGCAATCGAAGGAAATTTAATTAGAGAATAAGTAGCTAAGTTAGGTATAAGCAAATAGTGGAACTTTGGTGGCTGCACCCGAAAAATTAAGGCTCAAATATGCTGGAGCATATTTTTTTGGAAGAGGGGGTAATGCCACGGAAAGTTCCACTACATAGAAATAAGTTAGATTTAAGAAAAGATGTATTCAGAGATTACAATCAGATTACCGGAACCTCGTCAGCACTTTTCGAGTACCGCGCTCGTGAGGGGATTGGCGACGAGGTATTGGAAATTCAGATTGTGATCTCCGAAGAACGCGGTTGTATAATAAAGAGCAATAAGTGGTTATATAGTGTTTGAATCAACTGCATCCCCCGGGTAAGTACCTTTCAATAGTCCCTATTTATAAGTAAAATAAGAGAAGCGAGTAGCTCCAACCCCCAACCCTTACGCAAAGGGGCGCGACAGTTAGGAAAAGTCGCGACAATATCTAAACTGCAACTATTTTCACTTGATATCACAACGTAAATTATTTTACATACAAAATTTATGGCTTCTTATAGACCTAAGCTTGATGATGTGTTAATACACGAAACCGGTTGCATTAACAAACGTAATTTGTGGAGTGACACCATTTCGTCTGCCTGATTATTCAATATGGATCCACACTGCGTCATTCCTGAAGTTATAAAACATAATATGTAATATAATTGCACCGAGAAAAAAAGATTCTTTAAATCAAAGAGTCATAGAGTGACTGACACTAGTATTTCTAATCTACTAACGTTGTTTTGATGTTGTTTTTTTGTTGCTAAGCGTTTGATTTTTTTTATTAAATATTTGCAACCTTAAGTTTTCAGTTACATTTGATTTGCCAAAAAATCAAATTACAAACATTTTCAACACAGTAACAGATATATTAATGAATTTGGTATAAAAATATCGTTGAAGCTTATAAGTAGTTCCTTGTTATTTATTGTTGCTTTGTCAGTTACTTTGAACACTTTATAATCGTATTTTAAAAGATATTAAAGAAAACTATATCTTTACAAAGTTCAAATATATAGCGCATCAAGAACTTAAACAGTAATTGTCCTATCGTAACACTCCACGACCGTAGAAAATATCGTTTCAGTTCATTCAATTTTGAAACTTTGACGCAAAGTACTCTGGGGTATACGAAAGTTGAAAGTAACTTCTACTTGAAATACGCGCAATTCTTATCGCCTATAAATTATTTTTTTTGTCTTAATTTATGTGCAGACTTTGTGCTGGTTGTAGATTTATTCTTACGAAGTATTGAAATCTCCCGGAACCAGCAGTATTTGTTCAAATGAATACATAATTTTTCGAGTGAAGCGATTTTAATTAAGGTATCTTTTGCAGTCGGAACTAAAATTACTTCCGAAGAAATAAACCGTTTTTATCGTTTTCTATGGTTAGAGTTTGTAGTTTATTCGGTATTTCAACCAATAAATCAGTTTAATCTGCACTAATTAAAGCATGTTTTTTTAATTGAACTGAAGTGAATTATCGCATAGGTTGTATGAAATGGATAAAAATAACTAAATATTGGGTGTAATTTTAAGAATATTCGGGTCTATTCCGTATCACATCGTAAACATTTTAGCGATCATCCTTAAATCGTATCGTTTAAAAAATCTAACGATGATCGCTATGATATGGAATAGACCCAAATATTTGTATATCAGCTTTTAGTATATAATTGCCCGCTAACCTGTTGTTATTATAATGAGTTATATCGGTCAATAGAATAATTATTGTTGATGCTTTCGCATATTTATTTAGTAAAGCTGTAAAATATGCAACATAAAATTGTCCATGAGTAGTGGTAAAACTTACTGGTGGTTAGACAACTCATTTCTCTGAGTGTATTTCAAGTTGCATTTTATGGTTGTTTTCTTTGCTTAAACAGCTGTTTTCAATTTACCGAGAATTATTGACAATTAGATTTTGTTTTGTTTAAGTTTAGTTAAAGAGTTTATTGTATCATTTTAATTTTATAGTGTTAAGTTTTTTTTAATTAATCCATTCAATAAATTGTCTATTATTCGCTTGTGCTGATTTAATGCGGATTCTATTGAATATTGTCGTATTGTAATACGTCTGCGTTGTGTGATATTGAGAGAGGGATTTTTGTTAGAAAAACAATTGTAGAATTTTGTTAAAGACTTCCTTGTTCGACTATTGACGTGAGTAGAAGTATTTTTAAATCTTGGTTGCCATTTTGTAATCCATTTTGATATTGTAAATATCATTTTAACATTTCTGTAATTTTTTAGTCGATCAAGGATTTCTTTTTGTTATAATTGTTAATATATCGAAGTGTGAACTTTATAGATATAAGATCAATTATTATTTTTTCGTTTAGGAAGGTTTATTTTAGTTTTTTCTCTCTTTTATATTTTAAAGAGTTAATTTTCCGGTTATTCAATTTTGCTGTTTCATTTTTATTTTTCAATCGCCTCTTTTGGGTGAGTAAAAGCTTTGTTCTTTCTTTTAGATTTTTCATTTTTGTAAATTTCTGGCATTTGTCCGCGCCTTGATTTTAATTTGTGAAACCACGTGGATAGAAATTCAAATGTTGTGTATTTTGGTTAATTTTCCAAAAGAAAACTTTTGCTTTGTATAGAGGAAAGAGCATTGTCCTATTTTAATTTAGACTCAAGTGCAGTTTTTATTTGAAAATTCTGTTCTTTTATTTTATTTTAAACCCTTTTTAATTTTTCGGGTAATTAAGAAAGTTTGATTTCATTCACTCACAATTTACTTTTCGTGGAGGGTAACACTGAGGTTAATAGTTCTTTTGCTTTCTTTAAATTATTATCCGTTGAGCTAGCTAATTTTACTTTTGTCTTTTCATTTTAAAATTCATTTTGTTTTTTTTTTTATTTAATTCAATCTCTACACAGTTTCACAAAAACCAAAATAACTCCTCGGAAACGGTAACCGATAGGTAAGTAGATGTTTATAAAATTAGCTTTAAAACTCCTGCAAAAATGCACTACAAACTATAGGTTTCTATTTAAAATATCAAAGTTGGCCATGACTTTCCATTTAACCGGAAGTGCGACATAGATGAAATATTTTTCCTAAAGAGATCATAGCCAACTTAACTCCAAAGTTTCAAAATCGAGGTATCATTGCAAAGTCAAAAACTTTTAATGGACGGGTTCCGTGAATTTCCCTGTATAGTGCGTTCCATTTAAAATAAGAAACTTACCGAACGTACCGAAGAAACTAAACCTCTTGTATACATCAAAATAATTTTAGGTAATAGCTCGTAGTTTCCCAAATTACTATTACTTAAACTATTTCTAAATTGAGTTAATAGGTATACCGTAACTGACCGAATACAGATTGGTACCGCACCCTGTATATTGACAGGCTAGATAATATCAGTATTTACTACTTCTTACAAATTTTCTAGGTTAGTTAGACCCTATTTTAATATAGATTTTAAAACATTGTACTCTGTTATTGAAGAATAAGGATAGAGTAAATCGTTTAAGGAAAAGGAGAGCTTAAAAATTGGTTTGAGGTTCTTGCAGGAGTAATTACGTTGGCAGAACTTATTGGGAGTTTCATACTCAAAATTTTATTTATTTAAATTCTTCAATTTTATAAAACAAAACATTGTTTACATATATGAGGTTTTTTATGTTTTAAACTCATATCCAAATATGTTATTGCAGTACTGCATGTTCGGTTGCCTTTGTTCTGTTTTATTCCATATATTTTCCACAAAAAAATAGTTAATTTCACAATTATAGAGATTATGTCAATCTGAATCTTTATCTAATTTATTGTAGTTTTTGTATTTTTAATTTTTCTATTACAATTTGCCTTCCAGCCAGCCTGAGAATGGGTGTTTAACCCGAAACTAGCCGCTTCTATTAATTATATCCGGGGTTGTAAGAGAGGAATTAAGTCTTTTGTATTTTATTTCTTCATACTATCGAGCATTGCAAGCAATGTTAATATTGAAATTAAAACAAAGGCAAATTCGTGTTCCAATCCTTTTTATTTTATTATCTTTATTGCGACATGTTTCGCTTTTTCAAACCATCATCATCAATATAAATAAATCATCATTCAAAATAAAAATGGATTGGAACACGAATTTGCCTTTGTTTTAATTTCAATATCAACATACATTACACCAATCCCCTGGGACACTATAGACTATTGTAAACAATGATTAGGTAATATACCTGACGTTTAAAAAAATGATTTAAATAAAATTTTCCTTGCGTATCCTTTACAGATAACTTTTAAAATGCTCTGTATAATTTACCTAAGTATGAATGTCACTTAAAGCTAGTCCAAGGCTTCTTGAATCTGTCTTCAAAAATTGAACTTTTAGTTATTATAAGTGACAAAGATATGTGTACTACTGTAAGAGTCAAATTTTATCAAAGCAATAAAATTGATCTTACTATATCTTGAAAATTCTTTAAGATAACTTAACAAATGGAATCGGATAATAATTTAGGTAGAAGCGGCAACATTGCATTTACAAAAAGATTTTGGAAGAAACTTAAATCAATTCTGATATTTGGTTCTGCATTTACTTCTAGCACGCCACCCGCTTTGTTCATTCGGCATATCATATTCACTTCCACACAGTCATAAACAAAGGTTTTCAGAAGGTTGGTACACAACTTTTTTTTCGCAACGCTAATACCTTTAAAATTAGTTAAATAATAACTAGGTATTTTCTTAAAGGCATCCTTGCACAAATAATTTGACTTTACACATGATCATTTAACGAGAATTAATATTGTGACGAATGGAGTTAATAATAAAAAATATTCAAACAATATCTAATTATAAATATATCGCAAACAAATAATGGTTTACAAGGGGACTGAATGCAAAAATGACATTTAATAATTATTTATATATTATTAAATGTACAGTGGTGGTCTTATTTACTGTCTCTCATTCTGGCGGAGACTGTTAAAACTACGGTCCCTAGATGTTACAACAAAAAAAAATAAAATTGACACGACGGCAACCTCTAACTCCAGACTTTGCCTTAGAAATCAAGCACGCTATGCACTAGATCAGGCGGCCCCCGCCTGTTTGACACTACAATTTCCTGATGTTTTACAGCTAATGTTGCTTCTTTTACATTTGTTACAGATATAATTATGTAAATTACGAAGTTACACGATTAAACATGTTTTTTTTTCGCCGTTCAAAAAAACGTTTTTTTTTTACCAATCGGAGGCCTATTTACAAAAATCCGCACACACGTATCCGTTTTCTTTTGGCTTCATTCAACTCGATCGTTAGTATGTTAGATCTGGCACTCCCCTCGTTAGTAATAAAACCTCTGCGTACTGACAGTTCAATTTACTTTCTTATCACCTATGCACGTGTTTTGAAGATATAATGTACACATTGCACATATTGTAATAATTTCCCAACTTGGTGTTTCAATTACACTTGGATTCAAAGCAATTATATTTTGTTGCTGTTACAAAACAATGCATTAAATTAAATTCTAGCGCAAACAGAACCAACGTAGACGTGACAAGATCTTATATAACTTCTTTGTGTGTGAACGGCGCTAAGATTGCGAAACTTAAAGCTTTGTTTTGTCTTACGCTTGGTTAAGCTAACAAAGAGTCTTAATTTTAGAAAATACTTTTGTTCAAGTAGATTAAATCTATTGTCATATGGTAGATCGCATCTCTTTGACTGCCGATTTCGTAATAGAAATTCTCTAAGTAGCATAATAATAATTAATTCGAATTGGTTATTACTACTAATTTCATATTTAATAGAAAATATTTTTGGAAAATAAGAGTTACGAATAAAATTCAGGTCTGAATATGCTCTTCATTGAGTTCCCACAGGCATGATTTCATTTCCAGAGGAAACGACTCTTACAAATAGTGAAGTTTGATAATAAAACTGTGGAAATATGTCAGCCTCATTAAGCAATAAAAAATATTCTCTAAATTATTCATGTAAACAGGGACAAACAAATATTTATTAGGGCGATGAAAAAAAAAATATTAAAAGAAAACAAGCACATTTCTTCCTTATGAAAAAATACAGTTTTACTTCGAAAACAATTGATTATCATAAAGCAAAATTTCTTTGAAAAAATAAAACTGGAAGATTAAGTTTCTTTCTATCTAATCTTGTAAATAACTATTTAAAAATCTCTTTACCCTATGTGTTTCGGTATATTGTCATCTTCAGGTGCATAAATTAAAACAGAATACAGAATTAATTATGTATTGTAATTATGTATGTGTTAAAGTAATTATGAAAGAGAAAAATATATTCTGCATTCTGTTTCTTACTTTAATTCAAGAATAATCTTTAGACATCTGAAAATAACTTGAAGTTTAAGATCTTATCCGATCTTCTCCATATCGAATAATTGTTTAAATAGTAACAATAATTGCTTATTAAGTATTCTTATAGGGAAAGACTACACACACAGTCAGAATTTCACAGTTGTTGGTAAAAGAAATATAAAAGCTTTGAGGTTTTGAAAAGGTGTTGAATAAATTGAATTAATATGCTAATTATGCAAAAATTGACAAAACTGTTTAAGTATCAACCAAAGTTGAAATAGTACTGCAGTTGAGCTGGTGAAAGCGAAAAAAATTAAAATATGTAATTCAATGAAACAATATTTGGAAAAATTGTGATTTTTATTGTTTAAAAATATGTTTACAAAAATTTGCATACAGCCTCAAAATTGAATTCTAAGCAACTTTTTCAAATAACTTTTTTGGATATCATATATTCTAACCTCACTTTTTGGTCACGTGACGTGTGTCAAAATAAATTTTGGGGTTTCTAGACATGCACAACCTATCCCTCAAAAAAAATTTAGTATATTTTAATAATAAAAAAAATTCCCATGTGTTGTAATATTTATGCCGGTCACTGTATATGCACCACTTTACTTATTAAACGCAGCATACATGATGACGCGTTAGCGCTCTTTATCTTTGATTGGCTGAAAAGTTACGAGGCAACCTAGTATATACGGACCTTGCAGTAAAACATTAATTACATTTTCTGCTGAGAACGTGTAAAAATTGAACGATGTTTCGGGCAGTTCAGTATAAAATTAGGAGTCAATAAGAAAAAGTACCTACCAAAATACTTCCTAAATTTATTTGAATAAATATTCGTATGTACCTTCAAATACAGTGTGTAGGTGAATTGTTAACAAATACGACATTACTCCATGGGAGAAGAATATCCTCTATCTGCTGCGTATAATAGACATTAATCCGCGTTTTACTAAAAAAAAGTATTCCTTTTTTCAATGGGGAACGTACCTTTCATTTCTAAGGTGTGTTTATCTTTTTTCATATTAACACTTGAAGAAGCAATAAATTGAGCTCTTTTCCTGTATCATCATTCACGGCTATATTCACCTCAATGTATCCGCATTAGATGCTCGCGGGTTATAACCTGCAGGTGCTTTTGTTCACACTAGATTTAACAATGCAGTAAACTAAAGAATTACTGCTGCCTTTGTTAAAAATTTCTTTGTTTGGAATAGGCAAATACATTAAGAAACAGTTTAGCGATGATAAATGAATTAAATTTAATTTCAATTTAGCGGTATGTTACTAGGGTTAACTGCAAAGTTTTTTTTTTTTACGAAACCTTCAATATGTCCCCTTTGTGACACAGAAAAAAAAACCTCTAATGAAAAAGCAATACGAGAAAATTTTACCAGTTTTGTAATACTTGCACATACTTTTGTTTTATAGACATTCTAGTTCCACAAAAATAATGTATGCGTGTGTATTAAGACAATTATATACAAATATCATGCAGCTGTTATAAAGAAATGGCAAAAAAAAACAAAAGAACGCATATCCTGAGAAAAATATCCTTTTCATTTAAAAGGAATTGCATTAATTGAAAAGTTTTTGCGTTTTCTGTATCGCCAACATGATTTGGTGTTTCCTTGAAAAGAAATACAATTTAAAATTCACGCATTTCTTCGGAAATAATATATTTTTCGTTGTAATAGTTTATTCTTTTAAGTGAAATATATTGATAGTTGATTCAAGTCCTCTTTATTTTGAACTTGAAAACTGTGCAGATTGGCAGAAAACCGTAAGCATTTTGATTCAAAAGGTTTTTCCTTTTCTTATAATATTTATTCATTTTAGACTTAGCGTAAACACAACAAAATGCAGTAATCTTTTTTAATAGAAATGAAAATAAATTATCTCCAAAAACCCATGCACTAAGAAGGGATTTGCCGTTAGAATGTTGTAAATCCTAGTCGTATTGGGAAGTTGGTCGCAGTGACCATCCTCCTAAGCACCCTAGTGTGCCATTAAAGAAAATCGTCCTTTCAACGACGATGACTCCTATCAGATGTTGATCTGGTAAATACATCAGATCAGTATGTTACGATCGTAATTTCCAGCCTCTTTTGTGCGAAATATTATCTGTTACTGGAATAAAATAAGAGATGCGCCATCTATGTGACAATTTCTCTACTACACATAAGTATATCTGCTCATCTGCTGCACTATATAGGGAGCAAACTGCTATACGAAAATAAAATGCGATATTTATTTTTACTTCCATGTAAATATTTAGTTAAATTAATAAATACTGTGCTAGCTTCAAATAAATCTACTAACCAAATTATTTGTTTGATTGAATACAGGAATATCTTTAATATTCCTAAATCAAGTAATAATTTAGTAACTGTAACTAAATGCATGAAAAATGGTTGAAAACAACAAGATCGTTTTTCCCGTGTATAACAGTGTTAAAACCTTCAAACACTACATACTGCTGTAAAGTTCCTTGGCTTATATGTACGTAAATCAGCATTAACTGAAACGATTCAAATTATCTCTGAGATTTCTTTAACTTCGCGCGAAAAATATTCACTTTTGTTCATTATTGTTTGTGTATTTGAGACTTATGCACGTGGGAACATGAATAAAACTAAAATACTTCCGCGTAAAAAAGCGCTCAGCTTGAATGCAGGTGCTTGCATTTTCCGTTAAAAGGCAAAAGTTTTAAATCAATGTATACATGTGTGTCCACGCAAATAAACCAAAACGTCTGGCTTTTTTTTATTTAAATACTGTTCATAATTCAATAATTCAATAATTAGCCCGGCTGATGGTCGAGTGGCTTGCACGCTCGGCTCTCAGTCGCGGGGTCCTCGTTTCGAACCCGACGGACTGCTCTCAGAGTGAGGTTTTCGTGGTTTCCCTTAGTCCTTGTCAAATGCTGAGAGACGAACATCTTAAGTCGCTCCACGGGCGTAGGCATAATAATAACTCATAGCCGCCGATGCCCTCTATAATTGGCGAAAGCTGTTGGGGGATGCTAAGGCATGAATTATTATTTTATTATTATTAGTAGTAATATGATAACGTACTTAAAAGAAACTAAAATATGTTGTTAAATATGTACATAATAATAATAATATGAAATGTAGTGTGTCTTTCTTAAACAAAAGTTATACAAATATTATAAAATATTACTCAAAACTAAGGTGCATTCCATTTAATTACGATTACTTTTCATCGAAAAGCATGTACTTAAGAAGAAAATAGTCTTCCGGCAAAACAGCAAATGAAATAACCACTTTTCTGCGAAAAGGTATTCTTTTCGTTGAACGTGATAAAAACCAAAAGTTATAAAACTTTTCATTTAACACAATCCCTTTTCTCAGTGTACATAGATACCATTTTCAAGCATGTGGACGATCTCATCGGCTCGACTATATTTTCTTAACGATTCTTTTTCCTTATCGACTAAAAAGAATCGGTATCTGTATGAATTAATACTTGAATCGTTTAGCAAAAGAATCAAAATCGTTAAGAAAAAGTTCCGACTTTTCTTAATGTAGTGACTACATATCCGTTTAAGTTATCAAATGCTTTTTGGATCTGATTACCTCATCACTAAGTAGTACCTCTTTTCCGAGCAAAGAGCAATCGACATTTTCCGATGTCAGCCGACCCAAACCAGTACGCGGGCCTTCATTTAACTTCATGTATAACAAAAACTGCCGATTGCTCTTTTGCGATGTCAGTCAGATCCAGTGCGCGTTTTGCTTTATTATTCTATATTTTCTGAGCGTTTCAATTACAATAAATATTATATTTTGATTTAAAACAAGAAAGCCTCCGTTTTTCTCTCAATAAATATATTGCTATCAATTAGTAAGCTATGTGTGCATTTTTTGGATCCCTATAATAAAAGAAAACGGTAGGTACATGTTAGAAATTTTTTGTTAACATTGCTGAACTTCGCATTATTAATGCATTAGTATTCAGCTATTGTACTTTCTGTTACTAAAAAGAGTTTGCTTTTGTCCACCAGTGAATTATTAAGCTTTCTCATACATATAGCTTCGTATGTACATACGTGTCCAGTTCTTCCCGTAAGGTTACATTTTTCAGTAATTGAAACCTAGCTACTTTAATATTAATACATACTACGCCCGCCATATTCCATTTATGCAGTGTGCCATATTCGACGATTCACGTTTTTTGTAGCGATAATGTGTCGTAAAATTCAATTCCGGTTGCATCTAGTCTAAACTTCATTGCAATCAGTCTACATTTTATTTCGTAAATACCCAATCAAAATTCGGTTTATCTTTCCAATATATTTCAATATATATCCTGCTTTTTAGAAATATCGCATGTACCTTTCGAAATTCCATCGAAAGATAATCCAGCAAACTTCTAGAGCACTAGAGCGATTAATTCATTTAATCCTCGGTTAAGAATGGAAATCCCAAGAATTTCTGAAGTAACTGCACCGACTGAATAAGCTACTGTAGGTGGAAGTAATCGGATACCTTATGTGGTTGTTGTTACGATACAGTCTTTGTTAATTTATGTATGTAAGGTCTTCTTATTTTAAGAAGGTATTGAACCGGATATCTTTCTGATATAAGCTGAGGTTTACTGAACACCTAAAACACACAGAAAACTTATTGCCTTTATTTCAGCAAAAACACAATATTTAAAATAGTTACGTTTGGCACAGCAAATGTGATAGCTAAATTCATTGAAAATAGAATGCACTGTCAGACATCATGTATACATAGTTATGTAAATAGTAGCGCGGATGTATTTTAACTTGCACGCGGAAATGGGGTTTGTTCAATTCTAAAAGGTGAATGCAAATAGCTAATCTTTCAATCTCGTTTTTCGTGTCGCAGTAAGGTCATCCCACGGCTGAGATAACCTGTCTGGTAGGGGTTGATTTGCATCTCCCAAGGGGAACAGAATACAACGCTCCAGTAACATAGGTTGTCCCGTTAGGATTTACCTGAGAAAGGGCGCTTACCAATGACTTGCACACGGACACTTATCTACTGTAACAGTTTCCTGTAACATTTCTACGATTCTTATAATTAGTTTCGATAAATGGTAGAATCTTGTAACGTCTTCTGGTGTCACGTTCCTGCAAGACGATAAAAATATTCCTTTTGCTCTAAGTAAAGATGTAAAAAAATAAAATGTGTACCTTTCCAATATCATGCTGCAAGTTGTATTTATAGAAATGTTTAGGAATATTTTATAACTATCATAATTGATTATCTGATCTGTACAATAAAGATCGATATATGCAGTTTTAAATAGTATTAGGCGTGTGACATATCTGTGTGGGGATAAAACTAATGTTTTCTTTATTTAACTAACGAGTTCTGTCATATGCTTGCTACTAAAAAGCAAAGTTATATTCTTAACAGTTTTCCTGCAAAAATTTCCTTGAAATTCCTGGAATTTTGATTATCAAGCCTACTGAGATGTTCTTTTAGTTTGCAGTGGTCTCTGATCGTGATAGGATTGCTGCTAGTATGTTAATATGATTTTTACTTAGGTTGATATCTTCTATCGACCATTTCCAATTATAGCTAGATTCCGGAAGAGTTTTAACTTACCCCTTTCCCGGGAGGTTTTCCCAGTATTTGAATTTTTCTTTCTCCGTTTTACTTCTCTTCTTAGTTTTTCTGGTATTATGCTGCTATTTAGTCCTCAAAGCGGTCTACGTCCAGAAATGGTGTTCTAGGCTTTTTTTTAGTGAAATTGTCTGTTATTTCATTCCTTCCACTTCCGGTTCATTTTGCCCAGCTCGTTTAGTTAAAGCAGATTATAGGATATTTGCCAAGGTTTGCGGCAAATTGCGCAGATTGCGTTTGCGGCTTACACGACTCTTAGAAAAACTATTAACTAACTATAACTGTATTGCCTATCTTCAAATACGTTAAAATAGTTGCCCACGAACGGTTGACACAATTAAAAAAAAAGGCGGAAAAATTACCCCAAAAATTTATAGGAGCATCTCGATTTCGAACATCTGTTAATCAACGTTTCAATGTTATTTGCCCTTGTTGATTTTTGCTATTACGTCTTCTCCAATACTTCATATCCTTTTTTGTACTTGCAGCTAACTTAATAGGATCTCTAACTTTTGAAACCTTGCTTAAAACCGACTGTTTAAGTTTAATTGTATTGTTGCTTTTCGTTGGCTCACATTCACCAATTTATCGTAGAGTTCTATTACACTTATCGTTTCTTTATGAGCGAATCTGGACGTCCAAGTGTGCGACAGAGATAATATATCGGAAAAGTATTTCGCGCTTTTTGGGAGAACGATACGACCGATTTTTAAATTTTAAACTGTATTTGTCTTAAAATAATGTTTGAAATTGCGCCAACGCTTTAATTTTTTTATTTTCGATTTATTTAAATTTTTAAATGTTATAAGTTTGTTATTAAAAATAATTTCTAAAATCGGCTCAAGGGCGCATTTGAACCCCAATTTCTTAATGACAAAACTTTTTTAATTTTTAAATTTGGCCTAATAATAACGCCCGAAAAAAAATATTCATTTTTCTTTTTTCCATCAAATGCTGACAGGCCGCAGATGTTTGTTTTGAAGACGTATCTACGTACAGATGGTCTGCTATGGAATCACGTGAGATATAAATATAAGGATATTCAATTTTGCATTCAGTAGTGTCTTTTTGTGTATTTTACGCAACCCAAGCTACTGCCTACCTATGTTTTAAATAAGTGCGAAATTCATAAAACGTGTAAATGTTAATAATAGATATGTATCTACTTTTTATTAACGAGTCATAATTATAAATACTAAACCACTTCAATAATTTCCTTGATGCCAATTGTATTACGAACAGAACATCAATAAAATGCACGCAGCATTTTTTTTTTCGACTGGGTAAAATGTACCTATAAATTACAATTTCTTTTATATCTGCTTAGATTAAATGCCTAGTATCATAGTCATTTATATTGACCGCCCTAGAATTATTTTTGGATTTTGGCGCACTGAAATACGCGATGACAAAGTAATAAAATGCCTAGCTAAGTAGATACGGTACTTACATTTTGTGCAATGGAATATTAAATCTTAGAAGAAGCCTTTTTCCTTTCGCGCTGATACGAAGATGCTTTTTTATTTTTGACGAGTATCTTGCATCCATTTTTAGATAATGCGGTTTGCTACTTGTAAGAAAGTAAATATTCCTCGTACAATAACTGCAGTGCTAAGTCAGTTCCAGAGAAAACGCTTTTGAGATACTTGACCACAGGTTTGCGATGTCTCTGTGTGTGTATGTGTGTGTGTGTGTTGAGTGAGGTTTGTATATTTGTGACAGCGTATGGCATCCTGACTCATTTATCACAAGTTACTTTATAGGAAGTTGTATTGTGAAATCATAGATACAGGTATAGAATAACACTCAATGAAACGTAGCGAATACTCTAGATAATCTTAGCAATTCATTTTGAGAACATGTAATATAGAAAACAAGCAATTCATTCAAAAAGACAAGAGGTATCTTTCTTTTAGATCTGACTATTGCTTAAGGTTTATTGCTGCAATCACGTGTTCTACAAATGCTCTTCATATTTGTGCATATCTCGAGATAATTCAGTTCTCAAAAAACAGCAGTTACTATATTCCTATATTCTAATAATTATTATTTCTGAATTAATAGCTTTCTTTGTAGTCTAATAAATCAAATAAAATTACTAATAATACCTTATTAATTTGCATTTTAATTTTAATTTTTCTAAAAAAACGTATGAAACAGTGTTACTCTATACATTCAAGTTCATATGACAGGCTAACTAATATTTTGAGAAGATCTGATTACTCGAACCGGTATCATTTCTGTAGCGCACTCAATTCGACGCTTGTGCTACCGTCCTAGTTATGGTTGTCCCAGCGGGCGAGATCAAAGAGAAAACGCATTTCCCTCTTTCGAACACTATTTGCTATCAAAAAGAAATGAAAAAAAAATGGTTTAATACTAGTAAGTACCGCTAAACCGTCGCCCTTGACCATTTTTTTATTTTTCCTTTTTGGAAGCCAAATAGAATCAAACAAAAAATTAAAAAAAAAAAATTTAAAAAATAAAACGTTGGCGCAATTTTAAATACTGTTTTCAACACAATCTCGTTATCAAATTTATAATATTTTGCTTGGTATGTCTAAAAACAGCGCAAAAAAATCCGCGCTATCTACTGGCAGAGAATCGCATTAAAAGGCCGACTTAAAAAAAGAAAATTTAAAAAAATAAAACGTTGGCGCAATTTTAAATACTGTTTTCAAAACAATCTCTTTATCAAATTTAAAATATTTTGATTGGTATGTCTAAAAACAGCGGGAAAAAAAAAATCCGCGCCATCTGCTGGCAGAGAATCTCATTAAAATGCCGTCCAGATTCGCCTTAAGGATTAAATCTATTCGTTTTCCAGATTTCGACATTTTTTATAGAAATATAAGCTCTTATTGTCACGAATATCTGAACAGAACTGCTGTAAATAAAAAGTGTCGTCTATCATTGAAGAATCATCCATACATGTTAATATAAAAATACACCAAAAAGCGTTCCAAGAGAATTATTTTTGCATATACATAGGGCAATTTAAACTTTTTTACAAAAGATCCATGTCCTTGTTTTACAGCACCGAGAAAAAAACCGATAACATAAACCGATGAAGCGGCTGTATATTGTGTTTATAATTATAAATTTCAGACGCTTCAGGATTGATCCTGAGGAGATCCTCTCCTACCATTCAACATGGTGGGTGAGTAACAATACCAAAGTATGGAATTTAAACTCAAATATCAAATTTGAATATTATTAAATTGATTAATTATATTCGTTTTGAAATTACACTGGTTTACATGTAGGCTGGCATCGCAGTGATAAATCATGTTGTATGAGACAAACGTAAATTACTCTGTAGCCTACCATATCAATCACTCGAGGAACACATTACGCTTAATTTATATTATTATACACAGCAAACACCATGAAGTGAATTAAATGGTTAGAAAATTCAGCTCATTAATTAATAAGAAAATACATACAGGCTGGATTTTTTCTGTTTAATTCTCGGTAGTAACTTGACCTTAAAAATTCTTACGCTTTCTTTAAGAAGTATGTTTCAAAGTGATATGATAACGTATGAACGTACAATAATCTATACAGTAGTATTCCATTGTGACGCGGTGTAGATGCAAGATAAAATCAGCAAAACTGATATTTGTGGCCTAAACCTTTCTAACTTTTCCTTATCTTAATTCATAAATTTACATCCCAAGCTAAAGCGTGCTTCAGCAAAATAGCTCGCTCCTATAACTTCTAAAGTATTTGCAAGAGAAAAATTAGGTTTTAAACTGAGTGTGGCACATAGCGTTTATTATCTTTTGTCAAAACGCAAAATATCATTCGCTGTACCTAGAATGTTACCCTGAATAAAAAGTGAGAAAATCTGGAGCTTTATGTGAGAGCGGAGGCAATGAATGCGATCCTTAGACTGAAAGCCAACAACCTGTGGCATCCCAACTTCGGGTGGGAGGGCACACTTATACTACGGCACGATGCTGGACGCAAATGCCCACGGACAGCATGGCACACGAAATTATTTTCACTGAAAAGGTGAAAATCTCCATACCGAACAGAGACCAGGCACACAGTGAGATTACTGCTAATGATAACTGGTTCACGGACGGATCCAAATCCAGCCAGGGCACAGGAACCGGTATTTGTGGGCCCAGTCCTAATCAAAGGATATCCATAAGCCTGGGAAAACATGCAACGGTCTTCCAGGCAGAGGTATCCGCCCTTGCAGCCTGTGCCGAAATGATTGCAAAGGGGGCTACATGAGGAGGAAAATTAATATAATGACTGACAGCAAGGCTGTCACTAAGGCAGTCTCGAACCCAGTAACTAGGTCAAAACTAGTTAGAGACTGCAAACAATCCCTCAATGCACTGGCACGAGACCACACGGTGTCTCTGATTTGAGTGCCGGGACATGAGGATATAAAGGGCAATGTAATAGCCGATGAACTAACCAAGGAGGCCTCTAAGAGACACTTCACGGGTCCAGAGCCCGTATGTGGGATTACTAAGGATTCCGCAAGAAGGGAGATCTGGATTTGTTCAGATAAAGAAAGTACAAAGAAATGGAGATCGACTGAAGGTCAACTCTATACCAAAACGCTGATATGGGTTGTTGATGGGGATGTTAGTTTCTCTGATAACCTACTCAGGCGCAGTAAGAAGGAAGTTAAAACCATTACTGGGTTGGTAACTGGACACTGTCCCCTGAAGAAGCATCTATCAACACAGGCCGGGTAAGCGAACCGTGGTGTAGAAGATGCGAACTACAGGAGGAAACGATTTTACATGTAATCTGCACTTGTGAGGAACTGAAGGTACTTAGGCAGAAGTATTTCGGGAGAGATCTACTGAAGCCCTCGAAGGTTCTCAAGTTTCCACTGGCCAAGATACTGGGCTTTATAGAGAACACCAAGCTGCTCGAGTGGAAATAAGAGAATTAATAGGGATGGTACAATGAGCACCTAGCTCAAGTGCTCGGACATTAAGTGCCCACCCTAACTTTAATGAATGAATGAATGAAAGTGAAAAAGTATGCGGTGGTTCAGTTTAAGAAGCAAAAGCCAAGTTCAGTTCCGATTCAATCAGATATGACAAAAAAAATATTAACTCCCAAAAAATGTCATTTTCACATTTAATTTTTTTTTAAAGGTTATAGAAACGATTTGCTTTGCGGAAATATTCGGTGTATAACATGTTCTTCCAGTCTCTGTAATTGATCACATTGGTTGGTCAGTCATGAATATAGAACGCGAATCATTAAAAAATAAAGGCAATAAAACGTATTCGATAAATGTTTTCATTATAAATAATAATATCAATAATTAATATTATTATTATAAAAAGCATTACAATTTTTTTTGCCCAATAATCGCCTTCTTTCCAAAGATTTTTTACCAACACCACAATTTTCAGTTGCATATCAAGAAAAAAACGACAGAGATGTTACATTCGTATGTTCACTTACCTCATAGGTTTAAAGAGAGCTTGCAAGTTATTGGGGTAGTCTATTATGAGTTTTATTTGCGTGCCACCAGACTTTTGTGCTGAAACAAAAAGAAATACCAAGTGAAATATTTTTTACATTTTACATACATAGCCTATTTGCAATGATTTATAATAACAACAAGAACATCCCATAGAACAAGAAAACTAACGAGATTGTATTCTCTAAGAATAGGAGTATTTACTCTGCAAAACAGTTGTTCATGAACAATGCGTAACATCTCTACGCATATACTCCAATAAAAATAGTACATTATTGAATCATTTGTTAAAGATGTAAACTTAATTATTACTGAAAGATTTCTTGACCGGAACTAATTTGCTACAACATTAACAAGCGAACACCAGCGGTAGATTTTGATGATGATAATACCATATAATCTTAAAATAGCATATCAAAACTATAACAACTTCCAATAACATTACCTCTCTGATAAAACGTTTGATGTAATTGACAATAATCAACCCGCAAGCGTGAGCTCCCAGCTTTGGAGTAGAATGGCCAAATAATCTTGGCCGACTGACGGTAGCTAAGGAGTTATTACTTATTACTGTCACGCAAGTCATCACAAAGTCAAGAAAAGGTGTTAAAATATGCATCGAGTTTCTTAATTGGTATATTTTTTTTATTAATTTTGCCATCATTACTTTATCTGCTTATAATATCAACAGTATTTGAAGTGTCTAGAATGCTGCAATTTTCTAACTTTATTTAATGTTCATTCCAGAATCATTTTATATTCTGAGTGCGAAGTGGCAACATCTTTTTAGATAATTTTAAAGTGTCGTTTGTTTAAATTAAGTGTTTTATTGTCTATTTAATGTCTGTTCTTTACATATTTTGCTTAAGTCTTACTTTTTACATTGTACTTTTTAATTTTACTTTGTTTTTAAACCTGGACTATTTTTAAACTGATTTCAAATTGTAAGTATCTTTTAAATAATTTTTAATTTTTACTTTGCTTATCTCTCTCATTTATATATAAAACATTTTAACTCTATACACTACTATTTGTTAATAATTTTTACACTCTCTCATTAATTGGTACTTCTGTAGCTGACCTGAGGATGCTCGGCTAAAGCGAAATCGGTCGTGTGATACATTAAAAATAAATTGTGAGGATCAAGATCTTGTTTTCTTCTTTTTTTCCTTTAAATACAACTCACACAGAGTCAAATCATGCATTTTATTACTACTTCAATGTTTCTTACTTTATTAGTCTTCTGTTTAATAGTGTATGATTTTTTATTATCATGTACGCAAATATTTCTCTGTCGTTATTAAGTTATTTTTAATCGTTAATTTAAAAATAATCAATACTAACAAGATTAAATCAATTGCAGCAACGTATGCGAATCCTAAACGATACAAGAAATTTAATCATAGTAAAACAAACAGTCCATGAAGAACAATAATAAATAAAAACACTGCTCGATGTTTTGCGGACACGGTACAGATTCACTACGTATAGTGTCAAAAGAAAAACTATGTAAAGCAAGTTGTTCTGTACCTAGAAATATTCCCCTGTGTTTTAGTATTAACGAGGTCTTAATTAATTCACGACAGGATTTAATTTGGTATGTAATCTTGGAGAAAAAAACCAGAGCATGCAAAATATAATCCAGAATGTATACTTCAAAAATTAATTGCTACTTCATTACTGATTATGTGAGTTAATTAAATAAGCGTCAGCGACAGAATGTTTTTAGCAAGGAGAGAAATGATTAACTTTTCCCATTTTTCAAGTCCATTATATCAAGTAAAAAAAAAAAAATACGGCGCGAATTATAACCGATAACCTTCCTTAAATTAAAATTGAGGAACCGTCATATTTTCTTCAAAACGTGACGTTTTTAAAAGTATGCGAAATTTATTATTAGGAATATTCATAAAGTTTTGACCTATGTAGTGCCAATATGTATGAATATTTTTGTTTTCAAAGCAATATACAAAACAAACATAAGAAATAAAATATATGCTCACTGACTCCACTGATGATTATATTGATGATATTTTTATTGTTTCTTTTCTTTCCTTTTTTAGTACAACTTGTGGTCAAATATTAGACGTACTTAATGATATGTGGTAACACATACTGACGCAAACCATAGTATACCATTAAAATTTAGGGGGAAATTCTTTTTAATATATTCCACTAAATATTTTCCAGTTGAGTTTATAGGATTATTAGTAGACATAATTACCAACCTGTGGTATTTTTTTTCTAAGCATTGTCAGATTAATGCAATGGGCTTGGGAATACTCCAGCGATCTATATTGGGCCCTATATTGTTCAGTCTACATGTGAAGGATCTTTCTGCGTTTTTGTGCGGTAGTGTGGCGCCGTACGTGGATGATGTAATCCTGATAGTCAGAAGCCAGAATCGCGACGAACTTTAGAACTGTCTTGCAACAGCTGACCAACTGGCTCTTAATGAACAAACTTATCCTTAATTTAAAAAAAGACTAAATTAGGGATACTCGGGGGAAAAGATAGACTCTACATTAAACATTAATAATTACACCTCAATTCAAACTGTAACTGCACTGTGTTGGGTTTAACTGTTGATGTAAAATTGGGTTGAAACTCACATGTTACACGGAAAAAAATCACTTGAAATAATATACAACAATATTGTAGAGAAAATATTATGGAAGTAATTAGCATAATTATATAACCTTATCACAGATTTTTGTTAATTATTACATGTTGTTTTCGCAAATAATACTTTAAAGTTGTGCTTAAACTTTTGTTGTATAATTTCAGACAACTGTGACATTTTTTCAACAATGTTTGTGTCGAGACGTACATGACAAGATTGTGGCAATTTTCGATATTTTTGTTTGTTAATAAGTAATCTAATTCAAATACACCAATGGCGAACTAGAATGGTAAAAGCTAACAATCGAGAGGGCGTTATTGGAGTACAGCGCCATCAAATTTTTAACGGATAGTCAGTTTATATCATAGTTTACGCGGCCATTTGAGCATTTTGAGCTACTGACGTGGTTTGTGCACCTAATTTCGGAGCGATGGATGAGTTTGTTTAATCAAAGTGCAACAGTGGAATCTGGAAAAAAACTACTAGATGTGTCTAAATGTAAGACAAATTGAAAGTATAATATGACTTGATATAAGTAGGCACATATATCGGCAATATATGTAACGGCATTCTATACAGACATGGCGGCTTTCAGTATACCTAACAGTTCCCACGCGGTTTGGGAACTATTGACAATTCGTCTCAAAAGCGTTAACACTACATTAGTAATATAGTACGGAACGACCGTCACTTTGTGTAGTAGAAACGCTTACTGATATGTATCGTATTCCTACTCAAAATGCCGCTATTGGCTCCCATTAACAAATCAGTAGGCTGCCAATTTATTAGTATGCATTTATTTAAAAGCTAATAGGTATATTACCATGCCACTGGGTAGAAATAAATGCTTATAGCAAAAAAAATGCCTTGAAATATATTTTATATTAAATACATTCCTTAATGTAGAATAATTCCAATAAATCCCTAAACGTGCCACCAGGTGTGATTTAAACACAGTTTCAGATAGTAGCCAATAAGAATTCTATATTCAAATTTTAAAGAAATTGCACAAGTTATTTCAACGCCAAACAAAAATTTGCCTGTATAGAGGGAAACCAGCCGCCATAATTTGATTTATGTATCATCTTGTTGCTTCGGTTAATTAGAGTTTCCTATTTTAACGGTTTTTTTTTGTGTGTGTATTGCAGTAAAATGGATATACCCAAATCATTTATAGGTATGTTTAATTACTTATTGTGTGCTATACTTCTTGCAAAATTATAAGCTAAATAATAAAACCAAGTTATTTCACTAGCTAAATAGTATGACTTTAGTATTTAAGATAACGTTGCCAAAAATAAATAGATTGTCGTTCCACACAATGAATGAAAGATGTTTTATTTAATTCAAACTATTAGAATGCTTAAGTTTAGAATATAGAATGTGATATGAATAAATTAGGTTTCTAAATTTAAAAAATCAAATATTTAACTCAACTTGAACTCTTTTCTACAAACAACAAATCAGTTTTCTCAATTTACGAAACGAATTAACTTCATACTCTAATCTAAACATCTATAGATATTAACTATGCGGTAGCAGTCAAAATGCTCGATATTCCGGTTAAAGTTAAGCATCTGAGTTTTCTTACACCAAAACATCAAACGGATTGTGTTGGGTTAATACTGTTGCAAACATATTTGTCTTAATTGAAAACGATATAAATTTAATTTAATCTAACAATAAGTAAATATTTCTACTAGTGGCTGTATCTTGCTGGGTGTGTAATTTATACTGGGTGATGGTTCAAATTTTACTATCAATACTTCTTAAGAAGAACTTATACTCTTAGTTCCATTAGTTCTATTTCTACGCTATTTAAAATTGCTTAAGATAGAGAACACATTCTTGTTTCTAACCTTAACTCATTTTTGTTTTGGATAACGAAGTTAATGAAGAATGCTTCAAGAATTTAACTTCAGATGACATTAAGGAGCTTCTCCTGTGTTGGATATTTGAAAAATAATCGACGCCAGGTTCAAGGAATACTTTTCAATTGTACAGGTATCTTCTGAACTCTAAATCAGAGTCATGTCATATGCGCCTGCACATCATACCACGAGTTATTGCTGATTTGAAACTTATTTCCCGCTGATACATATGTTATATTCGATTAGATACCTAAATGGTGTGTCGTTGAAGTTTTTTTTTTTTTTCGCATAATGTTAAAATATTTACATTTCATATGTTATCACACTGTTATATTTTAATATTTATTATTATTCATATATGAATAAAATTTTGCATTTAAATGTGTTATTATTGATACAACACCTAGTACTCCTTACTATAAAATTGTAGTGTTATCTGAAACAATAATGTTTGATTTTACCTTGAACGCTTGTAGCAATCATTAGAGTAATATTGTTGTATTTTTTCACACAGAAGTGTAGTAAATAGTAAGAAAATTTATATTAAATTTTACTTCCTGTGATTTTTCGTACAACGTATGTAACTAAAATTTATACACTATTGTGTCAACGCTTGGAATAGATTTTTCAGTAATTTTTACAACAATATTGTATTTAATAGAAATACAATCCGTTAACAATTAACTACAATCGTGTCGTAAAAATTTAGATAAGGTGTAGCCAGTCGTATTCCCACGACAAATTGTAGTTGACTGTTCTACAATTGTTGATTTTTTGAGTTTTCCGTGTAGCAACATAATTTCAAAACTTAATAAAGCTCTGTATCTATTAAGAAAAATGAAAAAATATATGGCATCTCGACTCTAAAGATGACATAAATTCGTTTTCATTTATTAATAATTTCTGAGTTTCCTTTATTTATTTTAAGTTGTCACTAGAGATCTCGTTCTTTATTTTATATTTTGCAGGTCGAAATTCTATTTTTGGTTTTCTTTTAGAGAAGTTTCTAGCAATACCAAAGCATTACTGCGCGGATTAATCTGCGAAAATTTCTGTTTGAAAATTCACGAAACCAGCCTAATAGTTGCTTCGATTATAGATCATGCGTTAATGATTTATTATATATACTACACTGATTGTGGTTTCACTACGGTTTCCCTCTAGGCAACAAAGAAAATGTAATATAACTTGTTTGTGACAATCATTTATGCAACGATTGCACGGTTTTTACAGTAAGAAATTAACAAATTTGTTACTTAATTTTATATTTATTCATATTTTCATTGCATCGATTTTACTTCCATGTTTACGCTAACCTAATGCGACTGTAATTCATGGCAGTGCATTATAACGTATGGGATGCATAATACTGCTACGAAGTCTGAAGTAAAAGTGTTTGAATACGCGCTCCAAACTACGCACGCTAACTCCGCCGCAGCATTGTGACGTAGCTCCCGGACACTCGCAGCAATAAATTTTCATAGTACGGCTATTCGAAGTGGACCGAAATTTCAACCCTGGTTATAACTGTTTAGTTTGAATTCATTTTTTCTAGTATGCTGTGCTTATTATACTTCAATGAGGAACACATAAGACATGGTAATATACGTTTTTTTTTTTTTGTGTTTATGAGTTTAGAGTACCTAAAAATCTAAAAAGCGATGTATGAACATACGATTAATACAAACCAAAACTAAATTTCGAGAAAAGTGAAGTTGCGTATAAGTTATAGGACACAAAGCCTTTGTCCATTCGAAAATCTTACGACATAATTCGTTCCTTGATGTCTTGGCTTTTCGTTTTGTTGAGGATACGGTGGGGAAGGTTATGTTTAATTGTTCACTAACGGATGGATGGCGGGCGGGCGCGGAAACGAATGCAATTATAAAGGGATTGAGGTAGCCGGGAAGCGAATTAGATATTAGGAATAATGAAACGGTAGAGTGGTGGGAATATTTTAATAAAAATTGCAGAAATTAACCCGATTAGATCGTGATTAGAGTAACGGAGATATATGTAGTAGATTTACATTACCGGCCATTGAAATTAGGACAATTACTATGATTTTCTAAAAAATCATTTTTTTTCAATATTTAATACTTTTAATATTATTGTAAAAATTCCATAATAAAGTAAGCATAACAACAAAGTATTTAAGGCGAAAATCATCATTAGAATGATCCTATTAAAGAAAAAAAAATAATTTAACCTAATAGCAGGCAATAAAACCATTACAAACGTATCTTAAAGGAACGTCGACAAGCATGTTTAAAATTAAGGGGTGAGTCGGTAGGCTTCTAAAATTTCGCGTGGGTGTCTCCTAAAGGTCTCCCACCACAGCAGGGAATAATTGATATCCTACTTGTTGTGAATTATTCTGTTAGTAAACCAGTTACGATACGGTTCTTCAATTGTGGCGTTTTTTGAAAATAGTATTTAAACATTGCCGAAAGGAAAGCCGAGAAGTGTAGAAAAGAGATCCGCTATTGTCACATTACATGAGGAAGGACATTCTGTGCATGTGATAGCAGGAAAATTAGGAGGGACAAAATCTACAGTCCATTCACTATTCGTCGCTACCGAGACACCAAAACATTTGAACACCGGAATCGCTCAGGTTTCTTCGACAAGAAGAAAGTATAATATTTTAGTGAGAATATTTTGTTTTATTTTTTATAATTACTTATTTGTTTATATTTTTGTTTCTACAAATAAATTTTTATTTTCTTTCGAATTCCTGTCGTTTTTATTTAGTTAGCAGTAATTTACTAGTTGTCTTAACTTGGCCGGTGGTGTATTAGATTAGGGGCCCCTGACATGTTAAGAACAATGCGATAATTAGAGTAGGTAATCGCATATAGTACCTTTGAGTGGAGCATGGGGTTTAAGGATGTATTGTTATTATTTTAATTTATCTATAAATGGTGGTGTTTTAAGAAAAATATGATAACGGCCTTTATTCATTCGTGTTTTATAGTAAACATTGTCATATTTCGTTATTAGTAACTTACATTTGGTTATAATTAACCTTAGGATACCATAAAATATAAGCGACAAAATATGAACTTTGGATTTTTTTGTGTTGCCCCACTATTTGTTTAATCACACGTATAGAAGTCATAATATCAACAATTTACGCTTTTTTGTAATATTTTTATTTTTAATATTAAATACGAAGAGACTAGAATAGGAATAGTGGGCATACTAAACGGTCATAATTGAATTTTATTTTACTCTTCCTAACACGTTATATATCGATTATTTTTAATTAATTTTTACAGTAATTATAAGTATTAAATATAATTAGCAATATTTTGTGATTTTTTGCGATAATCATACCGAACCATAAAATGCCTAATTTAAAGAAGAATCTGTCTGGGTCATATTTTTCTAAATATTTCGATAGTAGTGTGTATCCCTATATTGCTTCTTGTGGTTAGCCAACAACAATGCATAAAAATTTTGAAAAATATCTTCCAGGCGCTATTTCACCATACTTATTCCGTAATCTTTCTGACAAACTGAGGTTTACAGGCCCGAATAAACGCTTACACACTTTTTGTTCTAATAGCAACATGATCTGCTCAGGAAGCAAAATACAATATATATATATAATTTATATATATTTTGCAAATATATTTGCTAAAGTTTAAAACAGAACATCATTTGTTGAATTTAACAATCTTGTATATTTCTGTCAATTCTGGTAATTTCCGTAAATATACAATTCTGTTCACAACACTTGTTAAGTATACATCAATGTTCTCAAGGGAAATGCAATTCAATAGCTGAGTATAGTTTCCTTGTCAATATTTTGAAGTTTTTCGGCAAATTATTAATATTAATCTGTTAAGTTGGGTTTTTACGTACGAATCCTACAAATTTTCGATCGAATTATAAAAAAAAGAGAACCATAAACCGAACTTGTTTTTTACACGGCATTTCACACACATTCTCTGTTTTTTGTGTTGTTATTTATTATCTCACTAATCGAAATAGGTCATTTCTCTGTAATATTACATTGTTTTTTTAGATAGCAATATTGAAAAAAAACGTATTAATTTCCATTATTATTTAATATAACATAACACCAATATGTTATGAAAACCCCGTCTTTGTCACAAGAAATATTGAGATAATATCTAGTAACATTACAACGTATTTACCAAGTAGATTATTACAAGAAATATTGCGGTAATATTTAATTGTACTTGGTGGTATCAACATTGCCGCTATGTGCATTTTAATTTATATTGTACCTATTATTTTGTTAAATTAGATCAGAATTTTATTGACATAAGACTAGGAGAGTAAATTTGATTTATCAAATAAATATTTTTAAATATTTTCAATTAATCAACGACCTCCTCGAAACAAAAAAGCACGATTTGATCTAATACAAAGTTTACAATAATTAAGTGCTAAAACTATATGAACTATATAAAACACGTAGCTCTCAATGTTCGTATTAATAGGAACAGTTAATACTTGATGTGTATTTTTTACAAACGTTAAATGTGATTTAAATGCTAGTCGGTCGAACAGTTTGAGTTTCTCAGTGATGTTGCTAAAGAATTAGATACGCTACGGAATTTGTTTAGATAGATAGTAAGGCACAAACTTACTTCGATATCACTGACATTTTTCGCTAGGACATTTTTATTTTAGGTCATATTAAAAACGTGTGTAGCACTCGGTTGATATTAGCATACATATGTTTTACCTTACCAAGGATCTTCAGTCCTATGTATTATACGGAGAAATTAGTAATATACGAATATTCCCGTATAATACATTAGGTTGACCAGTAGCACTGAAGATCCTTGGTAAGGCGAAACACAGGTATGCTAATATCAACCATAGTGTTACATTTTTAATATTACCTAATTACTAATTAGCGTTAATTAATTAACGCATGAACAGTGGGTTGAAGTTGTCCTACAATTATTGTTATTCTGTATAGATACATATTGTAGTTTCAGATGGACAATTTAGCAAATTTCTTTACGTTAATAATGAGAGTTCCATCTTAAATTCTCATCCATTTTTATTTTAGTTATCTATTACTGTAAACGTTGTTTCAAATCGTCGAACTGTATTACAAATAGTAGTCGCGCTAAAAATTGATCTTTCGGGATAATTTACTTCAAATAAATCATGTGTGACTTCTGCTGAATTGCCACCGTAAAACTGTTTCACAATAAAACGTTTTTCCTCGGGTATGTAATATTACATTTTATTTTATAAAATTACTGACCGCGATCAAAATTTACTAACCTTTATAAAATTTGAGGGCCGTACCCGTACCCCAATATCTAGCAACGCCTTGTTAAGAACTAAGCGAAATGAATCGAACACCGCCGGCTAAACTGAAAGTGAATTTACCCAAGCCTAGCGAATCGTTTCCCTCGCCACGCAGTAAACGGAATAAGGACTATGTTGAATTGATTTAAAATTGAAAAGATCGATGTGGTGATAGCATTTTGTAGTAGTTAGACAAGGGTAGAAAATAGCTGTAAGTGCTAGACAGCGGTAACATGTGGATTGGAGATGGTAAATCGTAGTGTATTTCTCAACTTTGTTAACTAATAGAAATCATATTTTTCGTCCTTCTTTTATTTTATTACGGCAATCTACAGTTCGAAAGTGAGCTCTTGGTATAAGACCCATGCGAAAATGTACGTACTGCTGTGGACTCCGTGACCCATACAACCCATTTATCACTGAGATGTATTTTAAGTTGCATATTATGGTTGTTGTGATTTATTTGTCTGTACAGCTGATTTTCAATTTACCGAGAATTTTCATAATTTTGTTTTGTTTTGCATAAGTTTAGTTTAAGAGTTTATTGTATGATTTTATTTATGTAGTGTTAAAATTCTTTTCAATTAATCCAGTCATTCAAATGCCTATTGTTCGCTTGTGCTGATTTAATGCGTATTCTATTTAATATTGTCGTTGTAATGTACTACGTCTGCGTTGTACGAATTTAGAGAGAAGGAAAAAACAATTGTAGGGTTTTGTGAAGGACTTCCTTATTGGACTATTGATGTAAGTAGACGTACTTCTTAAATCATTGTTGCCATTTTGTTATTCATTTTGTATTGAAACATTTAATTTTATATTCTTCTTTAATTATAGTCAATCAAGGAATTTTTATAGTAGTAATTGTTAATGTATTGAAGTGTACACTTTGTAGATATAAGATCAAGTATTATTTTTTTGTTTAGGAATATTTACTTTAGTTTTTCGCTCATTTATATTGAGTAAGAGTTAATTTTTCTGTTATCTATTTTGCTGTATCATTTTTATTTTTCCTATCACCTCTTTTGGGTGAGTAGAAGCATTGTTCTTTCATTTAGCTTTTTCATTTTTTGTAAATTTCTAGCATTTGTCCACGCTTAGTTTATTTTAATTTGGATAGAAATTCAAAGGTTTTGTATACTGAATAATCTTCCTGAACAAATAAAACCTTTCGTTTTTTTTTGCTTTGCATAGGAAATAGCATTGTCCTATTTTAAATTAGAGTCTAGTGCAGTTTTTATTTTAGGCCAGAACCTTCAGTTCAGGGTTTTTTTTTTGGACAATTGTAATTTAGCCCGTTTTGTTAAAATAAATTTATTGTCTAATTAGCGTCATTGGGTTAAAAATTCTGTTCTTTTATTTTATATTAAACCTTTACAATTTTTCGTGTAATTAAGAAAGTGTGATTTCATTTACTCACAATTTACTTTTCTTGGTTAGATTAAAGTTTTAATTCGCGAGGGTAACTCTGGGATTAATAGTTTTCTTGTGTTATTTAAAATCTTTTCCGTTGAGCTTGCTAATATTTTATTTTTTCTTTTTCATTTCAAAATCATGTTAGCATTTGTTATTTATTTCAATTAATACACAGCAGTACGTAAGCAAAAAGTCTATCCACGGTTATTAACAGCGCTCAGGAAATAAGTCATTGGATAAGACAGGAATTTTGAGACTGGGTGTACTTGTCTCAGATCCCAAATGTTAATTTGCCAGCACGTATATAGAAAATGTTTTCATTATAATGTAATATTATTGAAAGTGATTTTATTATAATTTATAATATAATAACACCTCCCAACGAGTATATCAGTAACTACAGTACTATAGTTATGGAGAAATGGCGAAGTACATATAATGAGGAAGCGCCTACTAATTAATATAGTATGTGTAAGATTAAACTGAAAATAACGCTAATGATGTTATGAATTAACAAAGTATTCCAACATTTAATTTGTACACTAACAATAGACACTAATGCCATAGAATACACCGTGTTCTACATCGAAGGGCATTGAATAACTAGGTATCTCCCGTTGACAACCCAACCACGTACATCATCTGGTGAGTGTACCCCAGTAATCGATAGACCAATTATACACTTCGTCGACATTATAATTACAACGAACATTCGGGAAACGGGTTGGGAATGTTGTCCGATGTATCCGAACCATAACCTACTAAAATTATAGTTGTTTATAGTTGCTCTTCGATTATGGCCGCAAATCAGTGAAACTCCGCGATGTATGTACGTACGTTACATCGTCTGTGGTTTTGAGGTTTGACCCGATAATGTTAAATTTATGTGCGCTGTACAAGTCGGGCTGGCGCTTGTAGGGATTGAGGGCTAAGGGGCGTCTAGATTCCGAATTCTAATACCCGTTTCTCATCCGACCAACACCCTCTACACGTAGTAATACGTACGACCAAAATGATTATTAGGATTTTGGGAACGTTTCTAATCGTCGACGGAGCTCCGACCTCCTCTGTATTTCAATTCCATTCCGGAACTCCGGGCGTGTATTATGGATAACTAAGAGGATATAAATAATGTATGTGTACTTATCCGTATCCGTTGCCCGTAATAGAAACGGTTGCTCGTTTAGACGGTTTAAAACTAATTCTCACATAAAAATACTGACATTAGACTAACTCCATATTTAATGATATTAATTGTAAATACGCTCTAACAGTTTCTCGTATGTGATTTTCCTAAATGGAACCTCATGCGTCGTTTACCTCAACCTGAGAGGAATTTTCGCCGATTCTATACTGGTACCATACTTGCTACAGAAAAAAAAATGATTTATTAATTCACCGAGAAAAAAAGTGTTGTACTAACATAAAATGGTGTATTGAACACTTTTTTTCTTTTCAATACGTAAAAAAATGTTAAATTAGGTTAGTTAACTAAATAATAATAAATGTTATAAGACACAGACTACGCCTGATTCTTTGAACATGTACTTAATTTTCATTTCTACCTGCTAATTGAATAATACAACATTATCCCAACACAGTTACTTGTTGTAGACACAAGAAGTAATAATTGTCTCTATAATTTTATAATATTAGTTTAGCACTGGTACAGTGTTATTTCAATGATTAATAAATTTTGTTATACATTTCTATAAAACGTTGATTCAAAACTTATATTATTTCATTTAACCTACCTGTAGTATTCATCGAATGGCTATTTGTATGTAATTCAACACTTTTAGATAGTTATGCGAAAAAGATTTTCTTGCTAGTGGAACCATTTTCGATTTTGCTTAAAATCATATTACTGATCGGGCGAGTTTTTAATTTCATCGATGGATCCATCGATTACTGTATCATTAATGTAATGAACAAAGATGCATAGCTATATATTGCCTAATTACGAAGACTATAGTAGGTAATAGAAGGAACATATTGATATCAACGGATTAAGCTTTTGTGCGCTGAATGTCATCATTGTCCATAAAGTTCCAAGGCTGCCTTTACAGCTGTGTATGGATATCTGTGTATGGAACAGCGTAGTTATCACCTGTGTTATAGATCTTCAATTGGAAAATTAAGCATTTGGAAGACGGCTTCGAGCGAAAGGTAAGTATTAGTAGTTTGGGGATAGTGTAATCTCATTGGAAATTATCACTGTTAAAGACACATACAATGTAAGCAACGTAATATTTTTCGTACTGAACTAATTAACTGCAAGTAAAGGCAACAACAAAAAACATTTTACAATGACAATATATTCAAAATATAATATATATTAAACATTTACGGCATTATATACTAAACTTATATTAGCTTAATAACATAACTAAAAAATTATAAAGGTTTTATTCATACATTTGAAGAGAAAGTACAATTTAACGTTTCATAATAATTCATAATAACATCTAACCAAAATTCGTTATCAGCATTTACCGGTTTCGTAATACTACCCACCAAATAATCATTATTTTCAACGGAATTGGTTTTTACATTAATCGATTTACTTAAACAATTAGAGGCAAAATGATTTTTACGATTACATTTATGACATATATTTTACCATAAGCTGCGCAACTGTTTCGCGCATGCGTAAAATTACAACGTGTACACCCACCTGTTCTAGAATTGTTCGAATCCGTTACAAACGATCTTGTTTGAATTTGCCGCACACTTCACAAGTTATGCCCCTTTTGAGTTTAAAAATATCGAATATTTAATCTTTTAGATTGTTAGATAAAATGATATTTGTTAAAAGTAGAAGCAAATTGCTAACATTGCTTTTGTAATTGAAAAAAAAGGTACAAATGTAAACATTGATGTAAAAAACTTAACAAGAAAAGATTAAATTTGAAAATTTTACCTTCTGCATTACTTTTTTAAGAAGATTTAGTTTTCAACTTGCCTTTGTTGAATAGTGATCACCGAGAATTTGGACAATGGTGTACTCATTACAAGAAACAATTGAAATCATTTTTCTGTATGGAGAAGAACACCGTTCTGGAAGTAAAACAGCTCGTGCGTTTAATGATAGGCATCTAGACAAAAATGTTAGCCACGAGTACCTATACGTATTAGATTTAGTTCATAAATTTCAAGACCCTGAAAGTGTGTACAATAAAAGTGGCAAGAATCCCAAAGTTTTAATTGAAGCCGCACAAAGTGAAGTACTAGGTTATTTTGCCATGAATTCTCAAACATTAATACCAAATAACTAGAGAATAAAATCTTACGACGGAATAAATTCATCCCTTACAGGATGATTATGACAGACGATTCCAATTCTGCGAAGTAATGACTGTAAAAGCAAATACACAACCTAATTTAATAAAAACCATTTGACGAGGTAGGCTTTTTAAATGGATTAATAAACATAACTGCAGATATTGAGGCAATACCAATCCTCATCCTTTTTCGTGAAGAGCACACACAATTTACACAAAAATTAATGTATGAGCCGGAATTCTTGGATACAAAATTGTTGGTCCGATATTCATGGAAGAAAATGTACTGCTGGAATATATTTAAATCTATTAGAAAACATGATAAATCTCCTTATAACTGATTCTTTAGAATGTAAGTAAGTAATTTGATAAACCAAACTGATCAAAATGGAAATTTGTTGCTAGAAGAAGAAAACCCATTTCATCAACAAGAGGAAGCCCCTTCACATTATGCTGTGCCTGTACGAACTCGATTCAAATAGAAGTGTCCTGACAAATCGATCGGTAGAAGGGGCGCTATAGAATGGCCAGTGAGACCACCACACTTAACGCCCCCTTCACTTTTTTTATGGAGTCATCTTAACACAGTAGAGTATAAAGCTGAACTTCAAAGTATTCGTGATATTAGGCGTAGAATAGTGGAGGAGTGTGAGCGAATCACCTAAGAGACGTTTCAAAAAGTACAGGAACAGGGTTTATGCCATTGTCTCATCAATAATGGGGAGCATTATGAAAACCTGTTGAAGTAAGTAGAACTTCATTCTGACGCGCATAACATAATTTTTACTAAAACGTCGACTTTTGATTTTTCAAACTTGAAAAAAAAATGATCCGATTTAAAAAAAAAGAAACCGCCAAAAGATTGCTAATAACAACCTTTTCAAAGACGTATCACTCAACGCCCCTTCCTATTTGAACTTTTCGATATAATCCTACTCCCCCCCCCCATTAGGGGTTGAAACTACGGGGTCGCAGATATGTGTAAAGCTTGCCCCCCCCCCTCTCCCGTAAATCGAAATTGTTTAAATTTCCGTTTCCTTGTTAAATTCAAAACAAGGTATTTTAAAAGTTATTCCGGATGGCTAGTTTTGAAATTAAAGCCCGGTACACAAGACTAGAACACGCTTTCGAGTGCACGCAGTCACCGAAAAACGGTCTGACTTCCCCCATCTATGAATGTGACAAATTGACGTATGAACGGTGAATAGATTACACTTTAATGTTACGCATTGTTAAAACGAGTAAATGCCCTTTTTTGACCAACTAATAATAGTGTATTCCAATGGTTCCACTAGAGCGCACTACAAGCGCTTTTTGTATTCCACTGATAAAGTCAGTCGGCACTGGCATAGTGTTTTGTATTCCACTGGCATACTGGCACGGAAAGTCAGAAAAAAAAAATAACACTAGTTTAGTGCAGAAAAATGCCGAACCATTTTCGGGAATTTATGTTATTGAAAAATAAAATTTCATCGTCCTTAGAAAAATAAACTATAATTTAATATTCTGATTAAAATTTCCGAGAAACTAAAGTTTATTATCAATTTCACAGAATACTTTTTTTCTATTCATAAACTGATATATATTTCTTTTTCGAATCTATTTATTTTATAATATAAAATCCAATTTATATTAGTCGCCATTATCAACATGAACTAATTTTTAAATGTGTATTCCACTGACTTTCTAGCACTCAGCAAGCGTTGACGCGCACGAGAGCCAAAACCAGAAACCTCAGTGGAATCAGTGGAATACGTTACAAGATTTTGAATTAAAATCGTCGTATACATGCGTATTGCATGTCCTGAGGCAGAAAACATATAGGTACCGATTGACATTTAAAGCTAGCAACAGCAATTGTGATATGTCCGTATATTATTTAAATGAGTTTTCTTGCCACCATATACATACTTCTTTCTTAAGGTATACTTTTCCTTAAGTACTTTTTAAGGTTTTTTTTTGTTTCACAGAACATATTTTTCACTTAAGGTTACCTTAGATAAGGAAAATCTTTAGGTAGCTCCGTGGGTGCCTTAAGGATACATTAGGGACAAATACTTGAAAAAATTAAGGTATTTGACTCATGTTTGTCAGTTTGGGTGCCATTAACATTTATTAAATTAATCAATGTGATGTAATGGTGGATATAGAGGATTTTTTGGATTCTATAGATATAATATATAACACGGTACCAACACCGTCACTCGTAATGTCCGGTTGGTGACGTATATCCAGGGGCGCGGTCACCATTCCCAGCTTATCGGCGGCAAGCAGAGCTCTTATGCAGGTGGCCTCGGGTACTCGGGAATGATTCGAATGTATTTTTTTAAGGATTAAAACTCGTTTGAGATTATATCTAAAGGAAAATACCAAGAATTAAACAATTTTTTGAGCTATTGCGCTGTATATTTAACTTTAAAGCTGTAGATTTGTTTTTCTTTATTTGATAAGAAATTGTAGTTTTTAACAGAAAATATTGAGTACTTGATTAATTAAATACTTAATATGTTCATTTCACTCGGCGTTATCAAATGGGAAAGATACTGCATCTTTTAATACGCTAGTTGTTATTTTCTCTTTAATATTTCGAGTTTCTCGACATTTCTTTAAAATACCAATTGTTACTTTCCTAACATACTTCACCATATTATCGCAATAAATGTAGGGAAACTCTCATAGTATGGGGAGGAGGAATATTAGTTATATTATAATATTAGGCTATTTTTACAGATTTATATACTGCTGTGTACTGATAGACTTGAAAATGCAAAAAGAATTAACAAGGAAAAAAAAAAATTAAATTAAATTAGCTAGCTCAACGGATAAAATCTTTAAAAGGGCGCAAAAGAACAATTAACCTCAGAGTTACCCTCGCGAATTAAAAGTCGAATCTAGCCACGAAAAGTAAATTGTGAGTGAAAGAAAACTGACTTTCTTAAATACCTCAAAAAATTGCAAAGGTTTAATTAAAAATAAAAAGAACAGAATTTTTAACCCAAAGATGCTAATTAACAATCAAATTTATGATATAAAAGGGTTAAATTACAAAATTGCAGAAAAAAAAATCGTGAACTGAAGGTTCTGGCCAAAAAATAAAAAATTGCACTTGATTCTAAATTACAATAGGACAATGCTATTTCCTATACAAAGCAAAAGATTTGGTTGTTCAGGAAGATAATCCAATATCTTTCAAATTCAATCCACGTTGTTTCAATAAAATAAAATAAATTCGTGGACAAACACACGAAATTATACAAAATGAAAACTAAATGCAAGAACAATGCTTCTATTCACCCAACCGAGCTGATTGATAATTAAAAATGAAACAGAAAATAGAAAAACGGAAAAATTAAACTCTTTAATCTATAATGAGAGAATTTAAACTGAAAACATATCTTCCTGCACAAAAATAATAAATGATCTTATATCTATAATGTGTACACATCAATATAATAACAATTATTATAAAGCGAATTCCTTGATGGACGAAACAAAAGACAATTTATGCGAATTAAATTACGATATCAAAATGAAACGCAAAATGCCAAACAATGAAACCCAAAAATACGTGTACTCACGGTAACAGTCGACCAAGGAACTGCCTGACAAAATTCTACAATCGTATTCTTACAATTCACCGACAAAATCTAGTAGAACGAACATTAAATAGAACAAGCAACCACTAGACATCTTAAAGAAAGGAATCAATTTAAAAAAAAATAAACACTTAATTAAATAAATTATACAATTAACTCTTTAACTAAATTAATACAAACTAAACATTATTGTGGAAATTTCTCGATACAATGATTCAGCAAAACGAAAAAATCATGACAAATTACTAGGCAACTTAAAATACACTGGCGAAAAACGGGATGCCTGCCACAGCAATACGTATATTTTTCCTAGTTTGTGGTTATAGAAATAAATACGTATTTTTTTTTTATTTTTTTCTACTAATTTAATATTCTAGGAAAATTAAAAAACACCCGTGATTTTCGGCTTGGGCAGAGATTTCCGTCCAGAGAATTTGTCCTTTATAGTGCCCGCCTAAGGATTAATCGTAGAAATATTTTTTTGAATCAGTGCATGCACAATCGTACGTAGAGTTTTTAATTCCCTTGTTTACGAAGTTTCGTTCCAAAAAACATCTACACGATATTTACAATTAACAAGAGCGGAGCTATCTATCCATCAATAATAAAGATAATATTTTATTATGCCTAGTCGAGCTTAAAATTTTATGCTTATTGAAAGATATTTCGCTTACTAAGGATTGCTTATTATTTCTTATTAAAATCAGTAGCACTGTCTCCCTGAATGAATGAAATTTTTAAAATCGGTTGAGTTACTATTCTTATTAAGGCGATTATTTGAACATTTAATCAATAATTAATGTATTTCATTGTTCCTAAAGATTTGTTGTGTGAGTTTGATTTTATTGTAGGGGAATTGAATTTTTTTTTCATCCTAGTTAAGTTTAAGATTTTATACTTATTGAATATTAGTTTTAGAGTTTTTGATTACTTTTTTTAAGTTATTTATAAAACTGTGATAAAATACCTAACTGAAATTTGTCAGTGCAATGCTGTAAACTGATGCTTGGAAAATAATAATAATTATATTTATACAAATTTTCTTCCCCAAACTATTATAGTTTCCTCTACATTTGTGGCTATTAGTATGGAATAGCATGTTAGGAAGAAACACGAAATATTAAAGATAAAGTAACACAAAAGGTTAATATTAATAATTCATCAGGTACTTAATATTATTTATTTAAAAACTGCAATTTTTTATCAGATAAATTGACAGAAAAAAAAAACAAACATTACAACTTTCAAACTTTATCATCACTACTTCTTGCACTATTAACTTGCTCGGGCTTTCTTTGCCACTGATATACTGTTTCAAGGTAGGTAAGTTGATTTTTGAATTTTTAGAAAAATCTTATAACATTATACAACAGGATTTGATGTTTATCCGCATCATTCAGAAACTTTTAATTGCACTTGCAAAAAAAAACAAGACAGTTTGTATGAAAACGACAAAATATTTACAATTTATAATGGCAAATCTTGGAAGGAAAATGATTTTGAAATAGAAAAAGCTTCTTGGTTCTTAATGTGCAAATAATAGTAGATTCAAACTTAAATATACTTTATATTATGGCCTACATATTCGGTCCGCACAAACTTTTAACGAATCTAATCAAACTAAGCATAATAAATAAATGAAGAGAGTTCAACTGTGATTTCGGCTAAAAACAACACAACATATGCATTTAATTCTTTCTGAAATATTTATATAGATGTATGCATGTCCAACATTCTCCCGGGCAAAAATCAAAACGTGTATTTAGCCGAAGTGATTTCACATAGTGCACACGATCAACGGACATCCAGTGATATGTCACAGGGTCAGAATAGAACGGGGAGACGATCATTACGCTTCACCAATAATCCCAGCGGATTTCCGAATGGATAATTATCGATTCACTGACAAAAATGCAAACAATATACGATCGTCTGGTATTCATTTTTCACCGATACGCGCTGGCGCGTCTCTCCGGCAAAATCGACACCGCCATTGCCTTGATTGATGTCCAAGCGACCGCTAAATTTCAATATTGAATAATATCCAGAAATTTGCATTTGTCGGTCGGAGTGAGCGCAATTTGTTATGTATTTTGGAGGTGTTAATGACATTTGTTCGGCGTGCCACCTAGCGGAACGAATCGCAAATGCCGGTCTTGCGTGATAATTATGCTCTCGGCTTTGGAGAGGAAAAACATGCTGCGTTGTTTCCCGATGTTGAGTTTTTTTTTTTAATAAAATATCCGTCTACATGTTTTCCTTGCGGTTATTTTTGGACTGTATGCTACGGTTTGTTAGTTCCTACATGAGACCACAATTAATGTGTAAATATTGGATTTTATTCGGAAGAGCAATAATCTTGAGTTGACGTGTGACAACTAACACTGATTTATTTACTTTTTATGGTGTTTATTTTGCGCGCGTGTTTTGATATGGCCATGCAAGTAAATGATAAAATGTTGGGAAAGTAAGATAATCAACATTTGTATTAGAAATACTCTTATTAACAAACGATCAAACAAATGCATCCTATATGATAAATTCTCAATTGTTTAATACACTATATAATGTACACTGTTTTGTGATCATGCATGAGTTCAAATGATCATATAAAAACGCTTCTTTCAATACTATTGTTCAAATTTTTAGTCAGCGTTTGGCGTTTCTGTAGTCAACACATTACGTGATGCTGAAGTGGTGTGCAGGACTATTACATTAGTTGTTTGCTTGGAAAAGAAAAAATATAGGGGAAGAGCGTAAACTTTTTCGCCTGCCTTTGCTTTCACAGCCATATATTTCATTTGGTCACCACACTAAATCTACTTCCTTTCCGTTTCACATAGGACTGACGAAACTGCTACCCCTAGACAATGCAATTTACGCTACACTGCGCAATAAAAATCGAACCAATTTTGACCATCTAGCAAAACTTTCAACATTATAGTACAATCGAAATATTGCACGATAATGTTGACCGTCTAGGGACTGTTTAAGGATTTTACATTTGACTATAAACCGCAGTTTTTTTTATTCATAACACTCACTGTTAAATATAGGATTACTAACCCTTTTGAACGATTCTTCACAATTCGTTTTGATATTTTTTTGCTGTAGTTGTCTTCTTACTTATCCTTTTTTATCATTATAAAACCGTTCAAGAAAATTTGTCGTCCTATACGGAGTTCAAACGGCATTAAATTCCCTTTAAATAACCTTCCACATCATCCCAGTTCCTTTGTTCTCTAACATATGTAGATACTTTCATGCTTCTGTATTATACCTTCATATGTCAGTTTTCTTCACTAGTAAAATATTCTAATATTATTTGTTTATGATACATATTCCTTCCAATAAAAGGAATAATTCTGAAAATAATAACAGCTACATTTAAAATGGCGCACAGTGGTCCAGAAACTTTTCAACTATTTTAGTTAAATATACATATGTATAATAATATTAACAATAATAATAGCAATGATAATAATACAAAATGGGAAAATATTTAGAAAATCAGAAAATATTCAGAAGAATTATTATAACTGCTTGCCATGCTTAAAAATGTTTTAACATTATTATAAACAAACACAAATTGTTAGATATTTTTTAATAATACACAACTGAATTAATTACTAATAGTAGAAAATTTTCCCGTCAAGTGATACTAAATAAGAGAATATGATTTATGTCAGAAAGTATGTAGTCCAAAATAAGAGGAACTGCTATTGCGTCCCAAGAGTACTACATTCGTTCATCATTCTTAAACAAATAGCCGTATTATAAATGAAAACAAAGCATATGTACATACATGTGTGTGTATATTATTCGTGTGTGTATGTAAGTATATGTGTATATAACATATTTAGAATGTATCGATTCAAATTTTTTAGGTACCTTAGACCACATAAAGTTATTGTAATTAAGCAAAGATTTTTAAAAATTAAAACAAATCTGATAGGATTCACATACCCACAACAGTGCACTAATTAAATTAATGATTTTCTATATAAAAAACAAGAAAAATGGCAAAAGCACTTTAATCAGTTAAAAAAACACTGAAAAGCATACATATTCAAACATTTAAAAAATAATAGCACAATACCAGACCAACTGGATATTCATTAGTATATCCATAGAGAGTAATTTGAGGGTATAATCTATAAATCATTTCGAAGTTAATCTTTAGCGTCATAGTGAAATTCAATTTTTTTTTTGGGAGGCAAACGTTTCACATTTGAAATAAGCGGATCGGATGTTAACAGCAGCATATGCATAATGTCCAAATTTGTTGCTTTACGAGAAAATTGTCGGGAATGGTAGGCTCTATACTTTTCATAATTTTTATTTTGGGCTTCTTGTGCTTCCTCTGACAATAATACTACAGGTAAAGCAGCTCTGTCTATTATATCTTTGCCATGAATTAAAATTTTATGCACGGTTACAAGCATATAGTACTTATAATTCTGCATGTCACGCGCGTACTTTTCAAATTTATCTGATCAATGACTGCACTACTTGTTAATTACTTGCAAATTACGCTAAATCTTTCAATTAATTGTACATCAACCTCTTTCTTATATCTGCAATCATTTGAGGATTTTGAAAAAACCTTCTAGCGGTATTGCTATTATTCCTGGTTCCCGAATCTTGGTGCACAAAATCTACTTTAATCCCCATTTTCTTCTTAAACTCGTCTTGGATTTTTTTCTTTGTATTATCTGTCATTGTTTTTTGTTCTAGTGTTTTTGTATCGGTATTCTGTATGATATATGTAATATGCATTTCATAAACTTTACACGCGCGTGTAGTGTTGAAAGACCTGATTTAAAACATTCTTCTGATACAGGTTTTTGATAAATACGGGTCAGGTTATTCATTTCTTTTGGGGTAGCTTTGCATATGTAGCATCTTGATGCTGATGATGTATTTGTTATGGCTTTTTTTTCCATCAAGCATTGTAAAATGTAATTCATAAGTCATTCTAATGGGACATTCTAGAAGCATTATTTCTGTTACGCGAAGTTGCCGAATTTGATCGTTCACTGCTTTAACTTCCGCATTAGTTTTCTCAATAGTTTCTTTCGCATATTCAAATTTTATAGGTCGGCAATATCGTGTAGATGCTGGTCGGGGATTTTTCCGTAATGCATGTGTTGCGTCTGCTGTTAATCTCATTTCTAGTGGGACAGCAGATATCATGAATAAATTCGCAACTGTTATGGCCAATATCGCTGCTAAAACTCTGTTTGTATTCACTCTGCCCTGAAGTGCCATCACAACCCCATTTACTAATCAGTGTAAAATTATTTTCAGCAATTTTATCGATATCATCTAATTTGCTAATGTAAGTAAAAGTCGTTCAGTAGTGTGGTTTAAAAGATCTTGTAATGATACATTTGCAACACTTTCTGTGATTTCTATGTCAGAAGCACTGGAAATATAGCCAAAGAATGAGCTAAAACATGCATTGCAAAATAATTTAAAAACATTTTACTAAATTAGAAAAAAAAAAACGATTTTTTAGAATAAATATGGCTTTTATTTCCAATACATAAATACCTTCGTGGGCAGATAAGTGAAATAATAACATGTTTCCAAAAACTAAAACTTAAAAAATTAAAAATCAATAGACCAAGATAACTATATACAAGTACACACATATACACACATTCAAATTGACATAAACATACATAAATATAAATGTAGCTATAGATATATCGAGATACATTTTCGGCTGCATAATACAATGGCGAATGCCAACTTTATTAGACATGCTCGCAATTAAATGTGATTTTCTCGGAGAGGAGCAAAAAGGAAGAGCTAATTCTTTTTGAACATTATACTAGAGACATTAGAGGTCATGTATATGTAAAAATCAGCTTGTCGATAATTGCCGATGACCACTAAAAGTCTACCTGAACTTTTTTTTCATGTATAAATGTAATATTTAGAAAACTGTTGATACAATCAAGCATTTTACAAATTAAATCATTTTTTTTTAGCAGTCACATAAACTATAAGGATCATAGAAATACTCCAGAAGTTATATTCAATGTGTGGCGCTTGAATGAGGGTATAGATTAAAGGTTTGTTACAATACTGTCCCTAACATAAATCCAATATTCTGTTAAAAACTCCACTGTAGGTACTTACCAACCTGTAATTCTATCACACTCTTTAATTAACTTTAATTGCTAGGTGTAATACCATTCATATTTAGTTCATAGTTAAATTTAATTTTGAATTAATTCATTGAAATGTTAATCACATCAATGCATATTGCCAATACACTATTCTAAGTACACTTAGCTGTTAGGTCAAAGATTAACTGATAAACTTTAATAACAACTAGTCACAGCCTTAATTAAACAAGACCGCGACGCGATGGAACGTGAATATCTTGCGGTGATTTGGGCAATTTTATAACGGATTGTCATTCTTTGCTGTGCATGGCTGCACAGTTTGAAAGACTTTCGTGGATGCTTGGCTCGATGATTACTCGAAAACGCTGTTCTTGATTTCTTATCTCGCTCTGTAGTCGTCATGACTGACGCCATTGACGCTGATTAATCAGCTACCAATCGTTAGTATTTGAAAATGTTGAATGAAGTCTAGACGTTTCCGCATCGTTTTCCACTACAGAGAGTGGAAGGAAACCAACTGTTCAAGTTTTACTCCGAATTATTGAATACTAATTAGAATGGAAAGCTCGTATCATCTCGAGAGCATCGAATGGAAATAATTCAATCTTGCTGTGATAATCCCACTTACACCACTCTAAAACTATTTCGAGAGGCATGCAAAAACGTTTTTAGTCAAAACTTGCACGTGACTTTGCTAAATATGTACGTCCTTATAATGTTTATTGCAGTATTAAAAATGAGAACAAATCAACATCTGCACTGAGAAAAAGGATTGTTTCAACAAAAAAAAAAAAATATATTTGTGTCAAGCAACTTCTCTATTTGTATATTCCCAACAGTCTGTAGTTTTGATCCAAATACCCGAAGATGTTTAAACTTATTGTTTGGAACAAAAATACGTGTTTCTTCTTTCAAATATTTGTTATGTTTTGGAGTTTTCGCGTTGAATGAAATTAATTTATTGCAGCAAACACATTGATAGTTTTAATTAAACAGTGATTGCGTTTGGATAAAATACTAGCAGTATTCTATTCAATACACAGTGTATATTGTATTAAATGCAAAACAATATATTTCCGAGAAAGATTGGTGATGGTAGTAAGTAAGCCACAGACTATGTTTTTGAAACTGATACGCACAAACGAACTTTTGCACATAGCAAAAATAACTGAATATTAGTTTACTAACCTACTGATACTAAACAAGAAAACAGTTAAGTGATACATTAACGATCTCAAAATAAAACGTTATAATCGCAGAAAAAGTTTAAATGCTTGCATACTCACCATGATATTTACACACACACTTTTGACATTTACATATTCTTCAAAACCCTATTTTTTAATAGTGTTCACACATGCCAAGTTCTACAACGTTGACTCAGTTAGGTATATGATTCGTTTGTAATTTTTACGTATTTAATAAATATATGCATATTATATTAAAATGTAGTTAGTGAAAAATGAAGTAAGTACCTAATAATAATAATACTTACTGCGATTGTATGGTGCAAATTACAAACACTATGTATAGAAGGTTTGTGGCAGGCAAAAATACGACACGGCAAACATCAACCAACATTATTAACCCCCAACAAATTTTAAACGAATGACACAATGCGCGCACGCCTAATATTTTAAGAGATATTTGCGACTAAATCTTAAATCTGAAATATTTGAATAGAAACACACGGTTTTTCCAACAAATATATTTTATTTCAATCAATATTTTCTTGACACTAGAACAATTACGTTGTTTCGTTCAATATGTTTAAATGTTGTTGTTCAAACAACAAAAAAATATCGGGCCAACAAATATGTTTTAAAGATATTGCTACCTAAAATAGTTACTAAAATAGAACCAAAAAACGAAAACTCAAGTAAAATGAAATTTTTATTCCAACATTGAGCGTTGTTTATTTCAAAATATTACGTATTTGTTTTAATTAAAAAATCTTTGAATCAAATAAATAACATCCGAAATTTCGAAGTTTTTTGATATAAAGAATTCCTTTTTCTCAGTGTGGACAGTTGTTGAACAAAACACCTTCTGCACCTTCGCAAATTATCTGTGCCGATTTAATGGAGCCCTTATCTTGTACAACTAAGGGATATTTGTACATTCTACTTGTTTGTGATGTCTTTAGTCAAGGCGCGCTTTATTCCCTTACGTACCGCTATCAGTTCAAATGTGACCCAAATTTTTTCCATTTTTTTCTTTAAGTTAGGGTGGACAACTACAGTCTAGGCACTTGAGTTAGGTGCTCATTGTACCATCCCTATTAAGTCTCTTATTTCCTGTGGGCTCCAATAGATCCTTCCCGAAATATTTCTGCCTGAGCACTTTCAATTCCTCACATTTGCAGATTACATGTACTTCAACTCGTTCCCTCCTGTAGGTCGCAATTTCTGCACAACGGTTCGCTTATTCCACCTGTGTTGTATAGATGCTTTTTCAGGGGACAGTGTCCAGTTACCAGCCCAGTAATGGTTTTAGCTTCTTTCTTGCTGCGTCTGAATAGCTTATCAGAGAAATTAGCATCCTCATCTGCTATTAGCCGAGAACGCGCATACCTGGCACCTTATTTTCTGATGGAATTGCAATGGATGATCCACAAAACATTGTAAATGCTTTTGCTAAGTTATTTTCCGATATGTTTGAAAAAGATAGTATTATGCCTAAAAAATTTTCTGTTACGAACTTACCTACTATTAATCCGGATTTTGTTACTGAGAATTATCTACTAGATATAATGGCACACTTTTCTAATAAATTCGCCGCAGGGGATGATTTTATACCTTCCTTTATTATCAGGAACTGTAGAATGTCACTTATTAAACCTTCTATTATATTAAATTTATGTTTAACATTGAACGTATTCCCAGATCGATGGAAACGATCAAAGATAGTTCCTGTATTTAAGAAAGGTGATGTAACTCAGATTGGAAATTATAGACCTATTTCCATTTTGTCTAACTTTGGCAAAATCTTTGAGCAAGTATTGTACGATTGCATCTATAAGAGTGTTCGCACCTACTTATCTCCCATTCAACATAGCTTTATGATGGGAAGATCCACTGTCACCAATCTGGTTACGATTACGCAATATATCAGTGAGCATCTGGATAACCGCCGGCCAGGTTGATGTTGTATACACCGATTTGACTCGTGCGTTTGATACAATCAGCCATTCTGTTCTATTAGCCAAACTTGATGGTTTTGGTTTCTCGACTTCCTTTATTGCACTTATGAAGTCCTACTTGGAAAACAGAACCGCATGTTTCCTATAACGACTATCAATCATGTGATTATGTTATAGCTTCAGGTGTGCCACAGGAGTCAAATTTGGGTCCCCTGCTCTTTTTACTATACATAGATGATCTGTTAACTTCATTAACTTGCCCTGCCTTAGCTTATGCCGATAATTTGAAAATATATACTGCTATCACTAATGAAAATAGTGCGAAATTACTTCAGCATAACCTCAACTTAATTTCCAACTGGTGTAGTAATAATGGGCTTAAACTGAATATTGCCAAATATTTCACGATGATATACACGCGAAGGACTTCTCCATCTATAAATGGTTATAACGTAAACGATGTTCCACTACAGTCCCTGAAGACCATTACTGATCTCGGAGTTTTATTTGACTCAGAATTGACATTTGTTTCGCATATAACTGCAATGTGCAAATCTGCAGCATCAGCGTTGGGATTCGTTATACGCACCTGTAAGGAATTCACGGATATCAGTCTAATGAAAATGTTGTATTTTGCATTTGTTGTCTCGAAGCTGGAATATGCAAGTGTTGTGTGGCATCCCATGTATGTAACGCATTGTCAAAACATTGAACGTATACAACGCAGGTTTTTAAAATATATTTCATTTAGAATAACTGGGAATCATCCTGCAAGAGGTGCGAATTTGGATCCATTAATGAGTGAGCTTCATATTGCATCATTAACTAGTAGACGTGAGCATCACTCCGTTACTTTTTTTACTTAAATTAATTAATAACAAAATTGATTGTTCGCATTTGCTTTCTAAAATAAGTTTCAATGTACCCCGGATTGCGAGTAGATCGACAAACACCTTTTATATACCAACAGCCCATGCAAATGTATTAGTTAGAGCGCCTATTACTACAATGTGCCGTAATGCAAATAAGCTACGTCCTGATATTTGATGTTTGGAGTATGATATTCGTTTTTTTTTTTAATTCTTTATTCTTACGTTATTATTATTTTTTGTTATATATATGTTGATTAGCTAGATTATTTTGTAACTTTACCTTTAGTTAGAATTTTATTTTATTTGTACGTTGTTTATTTTATATCTATTGTCCTGTAATTGGATGCGTCTGTTGGACAATAAAGAACTATTATTATTATTAATATTATCATTATTATTATTTTTTTTTTTTGTAATAAACGGGCGGAGGCTGCAGCTCGCGAATACAGTCTCCCCCAATATGCACCACACCTACGTCCGCTTCTGACAGATGGGTAAGTATGGGCTCAACCTTCTGGTGGTTGATGGTTCATCTCGTGGGCACGCAGGATGCGGAGAGATCCCAGGATGACGTACTTCTGCATGCTGTAAGTAACTTTCTGTGTGTCCGATGTCGGTATTCCAGTATTCTTTAAGTGTTTATTAAAGTTACAGCTTATTCCACCGAGCGCACCAATGATGAGGGGGACGAACGTGGTACGAAATCCAGGATAGGATAATTTTAATTGAAAGAGTAGGTCCCTGTACTTTTCGATTTTTTCTAGTTCTTTGCTAACTATATTGTTGTCACCAGGGCATGACATCTCAACCACTCGGATCGTTTTCGATTCGTGGCACAGCACTACCATATCCGGCTTGTTTGCGCTAATTTGGGTGGATGTAGAGAAGGGAAAATTCCAATAGATTTTTATTCGGTCATTTTCGACGACTGGCGGTACTTCGGCGTCTGCATATGGCATCAGTAAGTTGTTATCTATTCTATTAATATATCGGATGTGATAGTATAATACTTTTAGGGCACTGTCATGGCGAGCAATATATAGGGTGGGAGCATACCTCCCGCATGCGCTCAGAAGGTGCATGAGTGTCTCCGGGGACTTGCCGCACGCTCTGCATCTCGTGTCAGGGACTGGGAGACCCATCACCTCTCTCCGGTACGCTAGACTTGGGTAGACTCCGTCTTGGCATGCGATGATGTATCCTTCGGTTTCGGAATACAAGCCAGGAGATCCAAGGAAGCCGAAGGTGAGTTTTGATGATAGTTGAAGGTCATCGATCATTTTATAATAGAGGGTATGCATGGGTTTGCTCATGTGCTGATGCATGAGGTCCTTTTCAATCGACTCCCGGACAGCTACGTTTAAGTCACGGGGGCGCATGTTGTATAATGTTGTTGAAAGTGTATTAGGTGTTCTAGCGAATTTTAATTTTAGGCCATGCTTTGCTACAGGTAAAATCTCAGGGCGTAATAAATAGTAGCAATTTTCCAGAGCATGAGACTAGGTTAAATAATAGTGAAAAGTTAATATTGTGTATAAAAGATTATTGGTATAAAATAAAATAAATGATCGCAAAGTACCACAGGATGGGAAAGAAGGATAAATAAAACAACGGTTTATTATTTATTTATTTCCACGCTGCGACTATCGGAGTCGGTTCGGCCAGGGAGGCGCCGGAGAGATGTCGGAGTGAGCGCCACTGGGTTAACAGGTGTTGCCTTCACTAGCCCGACACTGTCGCCCGGTAAGTTGACCACAGCCCAGAATGGCTATTTACCAGTCGGGGAAACAAGGGATTGGTACTTGCGGAATTCTTTTAATATGTTGTTAAATAGTTAAATTTAAATGAAAATGTTATTTAAATGACAAGAAAAACAACTAGTGCGCCAGGGTCGGTTAAATTAAAGTAATTAATAAAACGCACAGATAATCTATTAGCTGTTATATATTGACATGAACTGGTGGAGTGCCGGGTTATTATTCAACAAAATGGTAAAATTATTAAGAAACAATAACATCAAATCTACGTACTCGATCGAGCATGCAAATGACTACGACCTACCATTGGTTTTAATGTGAAAAGATAAATAAAGCAACAATTCAACAAAATGATTTCACAAGTTACATTAAATTTTGACAATGACCGCAAAGACTAGATTAAAAGAAAAGAAAAGAATTAAGTTAAATTGAATTATGATATCAAAGACCGAAATATAAATAACACAAAAAACTTCGTTAAATTATTAATATCTCAATGGTAGTTCGTTACTACAAATATACAAGCAAATAACTCTTAAAATTAACTTACATGTAACACAAACAATGCACGAGGGTTGATAGTCACCACCAGGGGCGGGTAGAAATAGAAGAATAGAAGCGTAGAAAGATGTCGAAAGGAGGTCCGGGTCCAGGACGACGTAGGGGGCGTGGCTTGCAAAATCCGCGTCGGCGGCTCCAAAAAAAGAAGGCTTCGTAGTCCAAACACAGGAACTCAAACGGCTTCCAAGGAGTAGATTCTTTACGACCGGAGATCCCCCCACAGGGGTTACCAAACGGGCAAATTAGGTCGAAAAGGGTTGCAACAGGGCGTCGCCTATTAGACTCTTAGGTCGGCACTCTTAGCGGGCTAGCGTCTAAGTGAAGTTCCGAAGGGTAGAGAAATCTAGTTCCCGCGTATGCCATTAAGTGGCCAATAGGATTCGAGTATCGAAGATAAACAACATGCAGATGTGCGAGATTATGCGAAATTCTAACGTTTCAAGTACAGCACGCACCAAAAAAAGGTGCAACAATTAACAAAAATGAATAAATTCGGAGCTAATTATGAACGGAGTTTAATGAAATTTACGTTATCAAAGCATCTAAATATATGTTAAAATTTGACAATTTAAGAATTTTGAAAAAGGTCACAAATAAAGCGGTACGTTACAAAAAAACAAATTCAAGGTTAAACGTGACGTTATACAAAATAAGTAAATAGCGACGGTAACTAGGAAAGGTCAAGGAACTTGGATAAATTCAGAAAAGAAGTGTACAGTTGGAGAAATAAGAAAAGGTGTTTTCAACACGTAACAATCCCCCCTTTTCTACCAGAAGAAATTTACGTGTAAATTTCTGATAAAGAATGAAACTAGCAGAGCCAGAGATAAAATAACAACAAAAAAAAGTAGAGTTGGCCAAACAAAACGAGGGTCCAAAAACGTTAAACAAATTTCGAAGGTTTCCGATAAGGTGACAACAAATGTCATTAAAAGCAAAAACTAAACAACACGAGGGAAAAACCTTCGGCTGAACCGAAAACTAAAACGAAGCTAAAAGAAGTTCAATCTATTAAACGGTCCACGTCGCAAAGGCGGTTAAAGGTAATGGCCTACTTGGTTCAGTCACAACCCCACCCAAGCGCTAGTGTTGCGTTCAACAGAAGAAGATACCTAACACAAAAAGCGAACCTACGTTCAAAACAACTAAACAAAAAGGGTAAAATCCGGGAGTAAAAGAAGTCTTCGCCGACATCGTTCAATAGCTTTGCGTCACTGTGGGAGAGATGGTGGTATCCTGGCGACTCAGACGGTCTTGGCTGTGGTATTCTGGCCCCAACAGCAGGGTGAACGTAAAAATTCGTCACATATTTTTGGGTGTCAATTCGTTGTGTCACAGTTGGAGAAGTTGGTGGTATCCTGGTGACTCAGATGGACTCGGCTGAGGTATTATGGCCCCCAACAGCAGGGCGATTATTCAGGCGGGTGTGCCTTCAAATCCTTTATATTCCATATCGAGGTTCGTCCGTGATTATCCACTATTTCATACGTCCAGGGTGATACTATATCGACGATTTCAAATGGTCCAATATACTTCGGTGCTAGTTTAGCGGAAAAGTATTTAGTAGCGTCGGAGAGCACGGGATTTTTGCGCCACACACGTGTCCTAGTGTGAATTTTTCCGGTCGGCGTCGCATGTTGTACGGGTGTGCGCTCTTTACATGCGCTTTTCGGATTCTCTTCTCGCACGTCACCGGTATAGCTCGGGCGAATGCTAACTTACGCTGTGCGGTGTTTGATTTACAGGTGTTGCGGCGTCAGAGGGCTCAAAATTCTCATCACTACCTTTCAAGGTTAGTTCTCGACCAAAGTTTACGAAATTCGGGGTCAATTTAGTCACTTCATGTTCAAATATCTTTTAGCGAAACCGATTTGAGGTAGATACTGATCCCAAGTACGGTGGTTATCGTTTACGTACGCTGTTAACATGATCTTAAGGTTCGATTAACTCTCTCGGTGGATTACTTTGTGGATGGTAATATGCGGTGAAAGCTATTTCGAATCGTATTTCTTAGCCATATCTTTGAATATGTTGCTCTTAAAATTGTACTCCATTGTCGACAATGATAGTTTTAGGTGCTCCAAACATGAGAATGACCTGCTCTTCGACGAGTTTTGCTACGTTAGCTCCCGTGGCGGTTCGTAAGGGAAATAATAATGCGGATTACTAAAGACATCGCACACGGCTAGAATATAGAATGTCCTTTATTAGAACGTGGAAGTGGTCCCATTAAATCAGCACAGATAATTTGCCAAGTCGAGTAGCAGTAGGTGTCTTGCTTAATAATTGTCCAGCAGGTGGTCGATTCATAGGTTTAATACTGAGACAGACATTACAATGACGGACGTATCTAGCGACATCACATGACAATTTCGGCCAAAAATATTTCTGCATAACTCTAGCAACAGTTTTTGAAATTCCAGTATGTCCGCAAGTAGGGTCGTCATGACAAGATTTAATGATGTCTTTACGCTGGATTTTGACGGGACTAATTTCCATTCTAATTCGGTGTTCAAGTCGGGATAACGTGGTTTGACAAATTTATACAGCTTATCATTTCAACACGCCACAAAGGATAACGATTGGGAATTGTTCAACTTCGTAACTTCATTTTGTATGCCAACGATCGTTCGTCTGATCTTCGGGGTTAACATCAACAACGTCTGCTACAGCAGGTACGGAACGTGACAGAAAGTCGGGAACGGCGTTTTCAGAACCTTTTCGGTGTATGATTTCAAAGTCATAAGGTTGTAGACGTAATGACCAACGCGCTAAGCGTCCATGCGGATCTTTAAGATTATGAAGCCATAATAAAGAATGACAATCCGTAATGAACTCTAAAATGATATCCTTCGAGATAGTGACGCAAACTTTCGATCGCCCAAATCACAGCTAAACATTCTCGCTCGGTAGCGCTATACTTTCGTTCGTTTGATGTTAATGATCGGGACAGATAACATATAACTTTTTCGCCTTCGTCAAATTGTTGTGTTAGAACGGCACCTAAACCGTAGCAGAAGCGTCGGTTTGAACAGAGAACATACGTTTAAAGTCGGGACATACTAAAAGTGGAGCAGATACTAAATTTTCTTTCAGTTGTTGGAAAGCTTGTTCACAATCAGGAGTCCAATTCCAAGAAACCTTTTTTACGTGTGAGATTCGACAGTGGTGCTATTACGGTTGAAAATTTGCGGTACGAAACGTCGATACCATGAAGCTGTGCCAATAAATCTCCGTATTTCCGAACGTTTTTAGGAGGTGGTACGTTCAAGATAGCCTGGACTTTCTCCGGGTCAGGTCTTAGTCCTAATTCGTCGACAATATAACCCAAATATTTCAACTGAGGCCTACCAAAACTGACTTTTCTCGAAATTCACGGTTAATCCAGCGTCTCGAAGTCGTTTAAATACTTCGTTTAGGGTGTCTAAGTGAGATTGAAAGTCCTTTGAAAAATAAACAATATCATCCAAATACACCCAAAACAGAGGGCTGTAAATCTGCACCTAAGATAGAATCAATTAACCGCTGCCAGGTTGCAGGTGCGTTGGTTAAACCAAACGGCATGACATTAAATCGGTATAATCCTTGGGGTACAACAGAAAAGCAGTACAGTCTTTAGAATTTTCGGCTATAGGTATTTGCCAGTACGCGCTCTTGATGTCAAGTGAGCTCAAATATTTAGCGTCTCGAAGCTTGTCCAATATAGAAGAAATATAGGGTAACGGATACGAATCTTTGCGAGAACCGCATTCAACTTCCTATAATCGACGCAAAATCGGTAACTATTATCTGATTTCTTCTGAACTAGGCAAACAGGCGAAGCCCAGGACTCTTACAAGGTTCAATGTATACCGGCCTTCAACATTTTCTGAATTTCACTCTCGATTACTTCTTGTTTGATCGGGGATACCGGATAGTAACGTTGTTTGATGGGACGTGTCCCAGGTAAAAGTTCGATTTCATGAGCAACGAGGTGAGTACGGCCTAATAAAGTCACATTACGACTTTGTTCGTCTACTAGTCGGATAATGTCATTTGTTTGAACGGGGTCCAAAGAATTCTTGCTCGAAATACTGTCGATGTTCGCAGTAGGGTTAGTTTCAGAAAAATGCCAAATACTTTGTCTCAAATCAGGAATTATTTCCATTTTTACCCAAAAATCTACGCCGAGGATTAATGTGTGCGGAATGTCCGGAAGAACTAGAACGTCGACTAATCTAACTTTCTTTTCAAACGGAAGGGTACAGAGATGTAACCAAGCTCATACATTTATTCTCCGCTAGCCACAGTACATTCGATAGTGTAAGATATTAACTTTAGTCCGAGTTGTGATAAAATTTCATATCCTCGAGGTCCAACCAGTGTTCGTGAAGCGCCAGAATCTAATAAACCAATAAGAGGTAATCTAGCAACGGTGACTTCAAGATAGGGTCTTTGATCTCCTGACACTCAGATATAACGTAATCTAATAACATTCTATTGTCAAATTTGGATTTTCGGTCGAATTTAAAACCTCATAAGGACGTTTACGACAACTAACGCCTTAGATTCGAGTTTTTTGAATATTTCGGGCAATTCCGAACCGAAACTTCGGGGTGTCCACATTTATAACAGAAATGTTTCAAGGGACGAGAGCAAGAACTGAATCGGTGGCCTATATCACCACAATTAAAACATCGGAAGTTCGGTCGTTGAGGGAACTATCTCGACTATTCTCGCGGGTAGAAGATGCACTTGCTGCTACAAAACAAGTCAGGCTCAACAAAAGTGTTTCGTTTACGACAAGGTGGTTTATAATGATCGACTTTAAATTTCTTTCTCTCTAATTTAAGACATTCATCTTCTAATTCGGCCAGATTAGAAACAGAGGGTAAATTCATGGTATAAAAATGGGCTAGGTTCCCTATAATAATGTTTAACTGAACGTCTTCAGGCATTCCTCCATAACGCCGAAACATAGAGCACATACACGAATAGTAATCCACAAAAGATTCCGTCTGATCTTGGGTACGAGCTAGAATGTCCTGGTATAAACGAGTCTTGTATTCCGGTGGTTCGAAATGTCGTCGGAGAAGTATAGAAAGGCTTTCCCAATCAGAAACACGGTGCTTATTTGACCTAAACCACATAAGAGCTTTTCCTTCAATAAGTCAATCGCCGATTCAAAAAGTAAGGTATCAGAAATACCACGGGCTGTTTTCAATTCGTCAACGCGTTCCAGAAAGTTGTGCAATGAAATACTTTGGGTTCTCCACTAAATTTCAAATCCCACTTAAATACAGGGTAGACAGATTTTGGGGAAACAGATGCAGAAACTTGAGGTACTATTGAGGTGAAGTTACTTTTATTTCTTCAGTTGACATGTCTACAGGGTCTAAAGAATCTAATAAACCAAGGAAATTCCCTAATAGCATAGAACGTTGTTTTCGATTGTTCCGTTGTTAAAGTGGTAACAGGAATTCTATTTACTCTATTCAAGTAATGGTAAAGACGGCTGCGAACAGCATAGGAGGGTTTACTAGAATTTGCCGCACAATCTGATATTAAAGTCTCTAATTCAGAAAATTTCCCTTCAATTAATTCTAATTCATCTGAGATGGTTATTTTAAATTCGGGGTAAGAAAAAGAACTATTCTGCTTCTCTAAGCGAATGAGGGGACGCAAACATTTTCGAAGCTCGTCTACAGTTTGAGATTCATTCGAGGATAGCCCACGGAATTTTGCCTCATAAATAAGTTCGTCTTTACGGAGGTGGTGTATATCAAATTGTAAAGCCATGGTGACAAATATAAGTTTACAATATACCAAAATATGTCCTTACTTACAATAACAATAAACAAATATAAACAAGAATACAATAATAAATTGAAAACGCGCAGCGTGTCACTCCCCACCGCAAAATAAAAGTTCATACAAAGTTCGCAAATACAAATATTAAAACTATTTTTTTTTTTTTTTTTTTTTTTTTTTTTTTTTTTTTTTTTTTTTTTTTGAAAAGTTAAATTTACAAATATTTAAAAATTTAAAAGTTTAAATTTACAAGTGTTAAAAAATTACGTTGGGCGCCAATTTGCTACAGGTAAAATCTCAGGGCGTAATAAATAGTAGCAATTTTCCAGAGCATGAGACTAGGTTAAATAATAGTGAAAAGTTAATATTGTTTATAAAAGATTATTGGTATAAAATAAAATAAATGATCGCAAAGTACCACAGGATGGGAAAGAAGGATAAATAAAACAACGGTTTATTATTTATTTATTTCCCACGCTGCGACTATCGGAGTCGGTTCGGCCAGGGAGGCGCCGGAGAGATGTCGGAGTGAGCGCCACTGGGTTAACAGGTGTTGCCTTCACTAGCCCGACGCTGTCGCCCGGTAAGTTGACCACAGCCCAGAATGGCTATTTACCAGTCGGGGAAACAAGGATTGGTACTTGCGGAATTCTTTTAATATGTTGTTAAATAGTTAAATTTAAATGAAAATGTTATTTAAATGACAGAAAAACAAACTAGTGCGCCAGGGTCGGTTAAATTAAAGTAATTAAATAAAACGCACAGATAATCTATTAGCTGTTATATATGACATGAACTGGTGGAGTGCCGGGTTATTATTCAACAAAATGGTAAAATTATTAAGAAACAATAACATCAAATCTACGTACTCGATCGAGCATGCAAATGACTACGACCTACCATTGGTTTTAATGTGAAAAGATAAATAAAGCAACAATTCAACAAAATGATTTCACAAGTTACATTAAATTTGTACAATGACCGCAAAGACTAGATTAAAAGAAAAGAAAAGAATAAGTTAAATTGAATTATGATATCAAAGACCGAAATATAAATAACACAAAAAACTTCGTTAAATTATTAATATCTCAATGGTAGTTCGTTACTACAAATATACAAGCAAATAACTCTTAAAATTAACTTACATGTAACACAAACAATGCACGAGGGTTGATAGTCACCACCAGGGGCGGGTAGAAATAGAAGAATAGAACGTAGAAAGATGTCGAAAGGAGGTCCGGGTCCAGGGACGACGTAGGGCGGCGTGGCTTGCAAAATCCGCGTCGGCGGGCTCCAAAAAAGAAGGCTTCGTAGTCCAAACACAGGAACTCAAACGGCTTCCAAGGAGTAGATTCTTTACGACCGGAGATCCCCCCACAGGGGTTACCAAACGGGTAAATTAGGTCGAAAAGGGTTGCAACAGGGCGTCGCCTATTAGACTCTTAGGTCGGCACTCTTAGCGGGCTAGCGTCTAAGTGAAGTTCCGAAGGGTAGAGAAATCTAGTTCCCGCGTATGCCATTAAGTGGCCAATAGGATTCGAGTATCGAAGATAAACAACATGCAGATGTGCGAGATTATGCGAAATTCTAACGTTTCAAGTACAGCACGCACCAAAAAAAAGGTGCAACAATTAACAAAAATGAATAAATTCGGAGCTAATTATGAACGGAGTTTAATGAAGTTTACGTTATCAAAGCATCTAAATATATGTTAAAATTTGACAATTTAAGAATTTTGAAAAAGGTCACAAATAAAGCGGTACGTTACAAAAAAACAAATTCAAGGTTAAACGTGACGTTATACAAAATAAGTAAATAGCGACGGTAACTAGGAAAGGTCAAGGAACTTGGATAAATTCAGAAAAGAAGTGTACAGTTGGAGAAATAAGAAAAGGTGTTTTCAACACGTAACAGCTTCTCGGATGATCTTTCTGCGCAATGAAATAGAAACGCAGCCTTCCCAGTGAGTTCATGAGTCCTGACAAGTCTCAATAGGGGGTCTTTGGTGTTGTATACTTTACAGGCAACTGCAATGATTCGTCTGCAGTGCATGTCCTCGACACTCAAAAGTCCTCTCCCGCCCTTCGCTCGCGGTAGATATATTCTGGGTACAGATGACCGGGGATGTAGGCTTCTGGCGGCCGTCATTGTGGACCGTGTTTGTCTATCTATCTGGAGAATCTCATCAACGTTCCATTTGAAGCAGGTAAACGTGTGAGATATAATTGGCAGGGCCAAGATGTTCGTGGCGCTAACTTTATTTTTTGCATTGAGGTGACTGTTCCATATCTGCCTGAACCTTTTAAAATATTGTTCTCTTAGGGATGCTTTGACCTTTTCGACGTTGTTCGTACTGCGCTGAGGGATGCCTAGGTACGTGTAGTCTTATTATTATTATTATTATTATTATTATTATTATTAGCACTTTCGTATGGAGTTGACCTTCAGTCGTCCTCCATTTCTTTGTTAAAACAAAACGCATATACAATAACAACGCCCGGAAGAAATGAACTTAGCAACGAGAACAAAACCGAATTGTATATTCCTATATAATTCAGATTTTCAGAATGTGTCAGCACTTGGGCTTCGCCTGCTACGGTGATGGTCATATGGATAAATGCTATTCTATATTAAAATGAGATGGCAACATATTTATCCATGGTTAGTAACCAAAAATACTAGCTCTATACAGATTTACATAAGAAAATAATTGGCGTTTAATATAAAACAAAACAAAAAATGTGTTTTATAAGCGTTTAATCGAATAGAACAAATATATATCTACGAACAAATTTTAATTCTTGTATTGTTAAACCTATTGAACCGTAAAAAGTTCTTAAAGATACAAAAAAAAAATACAAACGGTAATAATTACTATTATATTTAAATCAGTATAACAAAATGGCTACCTATGATTAATCAGCATCTGGAAAATAATATTACCAACATTAGTGCTGAAATATTTCTTTAATATTTAATTTTCATGTAATTCCGCACATGCAGCGTTATCTGTTATTCAATAGAAAGCTGTCTGCACCTACCTTCACTTGTTTCAAGATTTTTTATGTGATAACGCAGCCTTCATGTTAGTTATATATATGATGCATTTAAATCATACGTTACTATGTTTCCAAATTACTTAACTTACATCATATTACGTGTTTTTTTTTCATTTCGCATGTAATTTTATGCAACGTTAAACTTTAAATATGCAACATCTCCCCATGTTTTTTCTTACCGCAATCTTTCGTGACTTATTACGATTCTTTCAAATTCGTTTCACGCCGGATGACTTTTGTTTAAGACGCTCCTGGCGATGCTGAAAGACAAATAATTCAAACTTATGTTTTATGTTCGATTATTAATAAGGAAGGTCTCCCTTCAAATGGAAATTCCTGTTTTGAATATTATTACCAGCGGGGTTAAGACAATACCGCGTAACGAGAGGCGTAGGCGAACGACTGTAGATGGTTTGTCATGTGTAGTTCACGGTAGAAACAAAGGGAAAAGTGAAATGTAGTGGAAGATTTGAAAGCGTATAATGCGCCCCGCAGAATTTATAGTTAGATAGGGGTGGTTGGTGAAAATGTGGAATTCAGAATTACTCTGAAATAATGGCATCGTCGTGAAGCTGTGTAAACAAACCTAGAATTAAATTAAACTGATTTAAAGTAGGAGCAAATCTAATGTAACTCAAATGATTCACACAGTAAATGTAGTTATAAATTAGAAACTAAAGGTAAGAGGAAGCGCAGTAAATTATAAATGGTAAATAACATTTAACGGTAGCATTGAGGTGATGCAATGATACGCGAAATCTAGAGAATTGAAATCCAGAAAAACCCTTCAACAAAAAAAATTATTTTAAAACGAAGTGGATGTATATTTCGTGTGTATTTCGCACATAATCGGCACTATATTGAATGTAGATATATACTTATTTTAAAACCTTAACGTACGTGTACGAGAGTACAATGTAAAAACTTAGGATAATAAAAAATGAAAACAAATTAAAAAGTACTAGTACCAGTAAATACTGTAATGCTACAAGGTAGCATACAGCCCAGTATAAAAAAATTAAATATAATACTTTATTTAATTTTAAATTTTAAACATCAGAGTGTCATCTACATTCATTACTTTTTAATCACAAGTGCGCCCTCTCAACTGCCAGATGGCATGTAGGGTGAGAATTTCCAATTGAAACAGGCTAGAGAACGCGCTGGCATTAAAAAAATTACGAATAGTTACCCTTATATTTCTTCAGTAGGACAATAGGCGCCGTAGTACCGTTTTTGCCAGTATCTTCTCTTTTATTCCGATAAGGTGCTTAGTTTCTATTCAGTAATGTGCATGATGATCGATTTTGTACGACAAAGAAAACATGTAAGTGCAAACAAAAGTGATTTTATTTAAAGAAAAGGTCCGAAATGTGAAACCGTGTTGAAACAACGTAAATAAGCATATTATAAATCTCAGATAAGTTAAATGAGTTCGCTTATCAGATAACAAATACGTGTTTCTCAGTAATTCTACTCTTTGCAATATAAATTCATCATACAAAAATTAATACGGTTTAAAATTAAATCTCAAAACTTCCGCGTCTTCGGGATGTTCATATGAGTAATTCTATGCTTAAAAGACGGATGAAACAGAATGTCCAAGATTTGATTGTAGAATTACTGAACATTAAATGGGGGTCCTCGTATATCTGATCACGGAGAATGGCTCGGAACAGGAACATATATCTCGGGAAACTCGTGATTGGAGAAAATTACCCGATGATTATAGGTAAATTTGGATAAAATTAAAGTCATAAAGTTTGTTTAACAATTAACCATTATTTTTATATTGAAATTTGGAATAAACAGAATTTTATCAAAATAGCCGTTAAATATTACAAAATTAATCGGGACACGTCCGTCTCTCACGGAGGTGGGCTAGTGAATCCTTTTAAATTGAAATACTCTAACGGCCGTTTGCACCGTCTGTGATTAACATTTTAATTAACTAATCAAAGATTAAATTTAATTACGAATTAAATATGAATTAGATTGCACCGAACAAATTTAATCAATGATTAGTTAATTAAAAAGTTTGCGACAGAAATATAGGTTGGTAGTGCGTTAAGTTTAGTTTTTAGTCAAAAATCGTATTTCTATTGGGAACACTGTTCCATCATAATGAAAAATGCGCCGTTATGCGAATGCGCGATTTTAAGCGGCATTTGAAAGTTATTGGAATTTAAGCTGAAGCAAATTGCTACAGAATTAGATATTGAAATAAAAAAGTTGAGTAGTAGTTTTAAAATGGAAATTAATATGTGAATGCAGGTTTTTTTTTCATTATGCAATTCTTTTATTTGTTTTTCTGCAAATGCTCAAATTTTTGATACTTTATTTGACCTCTGCTATTACTTGTTAGAATTATTTTATTATTACCATCATTTCCTTATATATTTTGTTCCTTTTATTTAATAAGTAAATGGTTAGTTACATAGACAATATTTCTTTTAAAAAAATCAAAGTGATAACGCATTTAGAGTAAATAAAATATATTTCGTTATATAAAAGCCAAAGAAAACAAATACACAAAAAATGTTCAAAAGTTAATTTCTATATAGCAATGAATTACAAATTGTTGAAATAATCATTAATTAGTAATGCCTGTGTCGCAGCAGGTACATCATCAACAGCGTCATAATTAATCTCATGAAGTTGTCCATTTAAAATTTCTTGATTTAATTTTTCTTCATTGATTTCCTCTTTACCCATATTTATGGCTATATTGTGCAATTCTGAGGTAGCAACTACTACTGGCATAGAGGTATCCAGCTTTAAGCGACAACCATATGCCAGTATTGGAAAACATTCTTCTTAGAAATATGCCTTTCAATGACATTCCGTGTTGTATATGGCTTTTATTATAACGATTTTTCACAACTGTTTCAGAATTTAACAGTGGGGTCAATAATTCTGTTTTTGAGGCATATCCACTGTCGCTATGGAAAAGAATGGATCGTTAATGTGTGTATTCCCTGCCATCATACTACGATATCCATTATTTTAAGTTAGCATTATATAAAAATTGTGAATTTATAGAAAGATATCCTTTCCTATTACGAAATACCACCGGGTCATTCCCACCTGAAACCACGAGTAATCCTCAAATACATTTATTGTCAGTTTTTATTTCGGGAATTAATTTTTGATTTACCTTGGACTTTCTAAAACCCTGCCAAATATATACTTCTTGCACGCCGCTATCCCTTGTCCCTAATCTTCATAGTGAACACTTTAATTAGCTAGCTATTTCAATTTACAGTCACAGATATTTGTATTATAACCAAAAACCGCATAACATAACCTATAATCGCCTATAAACATGATTGTAGACAAAGAAACTACGCTTGCGCCAACTTTAATTATAAGTTGATTCGTACCTTAGGTACTGATTAAAGATAATCACGGATTAAGGATTTAATTATTAATTAAGCAGTCGGTGCAAAGGAATTTAAACTTTAATTATGATTAAATGTTAATTATAACTTAATCACGAACGGTGCAAACGGCCGTAACAGTCTTCGATAGTAATTGTCTTTCGACAGGGCGGCAAACTGCCTTAGAAAGTCCGTTAATTTCACCGAAGTAAGGGGAATATAAGATATTTAATACATGAGCATGAGCATGCCAATGTGACCAAATGGAACTATGGAATGTTTACACAAAATTAAAATAAATAATTGCAAAATTCTGGAATCCCCTTACATTTGTTATAAAATAAAGGTAGGTGTCTCTAGATCATGAGAAAAATACATTTAAAAATGTTCAATACTTATTACTATGTTCAATTTACAATCTTAAAAATTAATAACTGTAAAAAGAGTATGCAACCTGGCATTTTTGATCGAACAGAATTCCAGCAATTTTCCCTGTCTTTTTGTTGAAATATCACTTGGATTGCAAACACATATAAAAACATTATTAAACTAAATTTAAATAAAATAAGTACACTGTAAAAAAAAGTGTTCATTCGAACTGAACTTAGATCCAACATTGATCTGTCAATATCTGTTGTAAAAAATATACTATTCAAATTCTAATATTCAATTTTGATGTGTAGGTATTTCACTACTGATCATCTCTACTTCCTGAAGGACACATTCTGAAGGAAAATGCCTTGAAGGACTTGCTAAATGCAAAGATTTGCTACATGTTCTATACCCTTTTTTGTTATATCCTTATTATTATTATTATTTTAAAAACATAAAAGTAAAACTGTAACTTTACACTTAAATAATATCAAATGATTAATCCATGTCAATATTTAATATGCATACTCACTTAAAGGTTTATATGGCATTAAGTGAACTATTTTGTAAAGGAGATAGGTCCGTATGTAGTAAATTTCGTGCATACCTTTTCATAAAGATAACTTCCCGCATATTCATATTTTTTCGGCGTTCCTTTAATAAGGTTACATCATTAGTGTCAATTTTGTGTCCTGTCATAGCAAAGCATAAAAGAAGATCAGCTACAAGTGATGAACAATGGAAAATAATCAAGGATTCGAATAAAAAAGACGTAATCTATACTAAATCAGATAAAGGTAATACTTTCGTAATTTTAAATAAAACAAATTATATTAATTTTGTACAATTAATGTTAGAGTCAGGTATCAAATTTTAAAGAAAAATCCTATGAGTCAATATAAAAAAAGTAGATTTCGCTTTAAAATAATGCAAACATGTAATAGATAGATCAACTTTTTTCAAATTAAAAAACAAGAATCTGGTATTATCCCATATCAAAAATCCAAAAAAAAATGGAGATACAGACACAACGTTTCGAATGTGAACTCCCATATCTATTTGTTAGCTGCTAGTTTCAGTAAATTTAAATATATGAACGACTTCTCTGAAAAAAACTCTTTAGACTTGATCAAGAAACTACAGCCATTAAATATTACAACTGAATATAAATTGATATCTTTTGACGTCAAGTCGCTTTTTTCAAACGTTCAAAAGATGTTACTATTAACATGTTAAACCAGTTTCTTAGGTACAATTCTATTTCTGAAGAACACATTAATGAATATATTGAGTTAACTAAATGTATATATGGATTTAAACGCTTTTAGTTTCGATGGTAAATTTTATCAACAGATTTTTGGGACTGCAAGCGGTAATTTGTGTCCCCCCCTCTTTGGCCAATTTGTCTTTAAATAACTTAGAAAATAACGTCGAAAAAATATCCGGATGTTCCGGACAAAATTATTTTTGATACCTCGGTAGTTTCATAACTACTAGGGTAGAAATGTACAACATATAAACAATCCTGAAACCGATCGATGATTTTTCGTTTTAATTTTTTTTTTTATGTTCTGCCATACAGAAAGAACTTAAACAAATATATAATGAACCTAAATACATACATTACTATATAACAAAAATCAGGTTGACACATTAAACTTAACTCAAAAATACCACCCCTCAACAGGGGAAAATAGTGATAACTTTGAACTGAGTGAATGGAATTTTTCTAGAATGCTCATAACCAGTGTTTATTTACATATTTTTACAAAAAAAAAATTTGAATTTTTCCACCCTTATGCTAATATCTCGAATGGGGTGGCAACGATTGAGCTAATTTTTGGTATTTACAGTATGTGTGACAATAGTACTCATTTGCTTTAATTTCAGCCCTATAGCTTTAGGGCACTTTTCAATGCCTTATCGGAGCAGAACCTTTGAATTTGATATTTTTAGAAAACTCACCCACAGTAATAATTATATCCACCACAATTCTAACACTTACTATAAATTCAAAAAAAAGTGTCTTTCATAGTCTCTTGTTTAGATTATTTAAAGTCCCTTTATCAGATACCTTTAAAAAAGAACTAGAATACAGATATTACATAGCAATTATAAACAGATACAATAAGACATTAATTAACAGTTTATACTCTAAATACTATAAACGCAAATGTTTAATTTAAAAAAAAAAAATTGACATTGGAACCTAAATCCAGTTCTGAATTTAAATACACTGAATTGGCTTTTCATCTTTCTTGGCAGAATTTATTCAAAAATTTAATTTAAGCCGATTTTTTTTCTAACAATAATACTTTGAAGAACGCCTTATACGTGAAGGTGGGTGATCCTTTAAGCCCAAAACAAAAATTAGGTATATACAAAATAAATTGTAGCAACTGCAATGGTTGCTACATATGGCAAACTCAAAGAAACTTAGAAACGAGAACCAAGGAACACAGAGCACAAAGAATAAAGACATAAATAAATCGGCGTTAGCTAACCACTTTGTTATGACAGGATACAAAATTGACACTAATAATGTAACCTTACTAAAGGAACGTCGAAAAAATATAAATGTGTGGGAAGCTATCTTTATGAAAAAGTTTGCATGAAATTTACTCCTACTACTTCTTTACAAAATAGTTTACTTGATGCCATACAAACCTTTAAGTAAGTATGCATACGAGGGCTGTTTGATGAATACCCGGATTACAAATGACAACACAACTTTTTTAGGTTTTGACAATTTATTTTTCAATATAATCCCCTTTCAACTCGATACACTTTTCCCAGCGGTGCTGCAACTTTTTTAACTCCTCCGTATAGTACGACTTTTGTTGGCCTGCAAAATACTCCTCCGCGGTGGCGATGACTTCCTCGTTCGACACATACTTCTTTCCGGCGAGCGATCTTTTAAGGTTTGGGAACAAAAAGAACTCGCAGGGAGCCAAATCCGGAGGATGAGGAAACAATTCGTAGTGCAATTCAATCAATTTGCCTGTGGCGATTGCGGAGGTTTGAGCGGGTGCGTTATCGTGGTGCAAGAGTACTTTTTCTTCGTCAAATGTGATCGTTTTTTCTTCAGATCGACATTGGATCGGCCCAATAAATCGACGTAGTATGCTCCTGTGATTGTTTTTCCCTTCTCCAAATAGTCAACGTGGATCACACCTCGCACGTCCCAAAAAACGGTGGCCATCATATTTCCGGCCGAAGGCAAGGTCTTCGCCTTCTTTGGAGCATGTTTACCAGGTAAAACCCACTGCTTCGATTATTCTTTGGTCTCTGGTGTGTACCAATGAATCCGTATCTCATCGACGGTCACGAAATAATGCAAAAACACCTTCGGATTTCGATTAAATAGGGCCCAGCACGTTTCCACAATCGCGCTTTTTCTCCGGTGTGAGCAAACGCGGCACCCATCGCGCGGACAGCTTTCTCATGCCCAAAATCTCGTGCAGGATATGGCTAATGCGTTCAGTTAAGGTGCCTGCCATCCCAGCCAACTCGCGAACTTTCTCTCGGCGGTCCGCCAATACGAGATCATGGATTTTTCCGTTTTCGGGCCGCCTGGACGCGTTCATCAAAAACCGACGTGCGGCCACGGCGAAACTCTGCGAACCAATGGTGGACGATTGTACGGGAACGTGAATGGGTCTCATAAACACCGTCGAAGATGGGCTTGATTTCTTCGCAGGTTTTGCTACTCAAAAACAAGAATCCGATCACGTAGCGATACCGCTTTTTTTCCATGGTCGCAAAAAACACTAACACGATGTTTTGAAATCGCTGTCAAAACAAAACTAAGCGTCGGATAGTCACCAAGTTTTGAGAGACGGGCAAAAAAAAGGTTATATTAAATGATGGTACACTTATTCTGGATCAGTAGCGTCTCGTACTTAATTTGTTTTCATATATATAGTCTGATTCTTGTAATCAAAGTGTTAAAATATTTGCATATATATAACTGGTAATTGAACAAAATTTGTAATATCTATCTTTGTAAGTTGAAATTATGCTCGCTTTAGAGAAGAATAGTGGAATCAAATAATCAAGATTAATTTTAGATTTGTATACAACGCCAAAAAGGCTTACGTTTAATAAGCGCGGTGTTGACTCTGGTAAAATTAACCAAGTTAACAGCCGAAAATATTTGACGAAAGCAAACGGTCTCAAGGAAACAACGCTCTAAATAAATTGCCTAATTTGTCTGTTCGATGGGTTATCTCTCTAGCTCCACAAATTATGCAATTACGAGAAAAATGTGAGCAGGCTTTAATTTGACAGATGAATAGCCCATTTTACGCCTGACTCCTCAGTAATAAACTTTTAATTATCAGATCTTATCACGGCCAGAAATTCAACAAGAAAATTATTCATCACTCCGCATTACCATAATAATTGAGGTGTGTACCCCTCCGCCCCAATTTCCGCCGCTGTTTTGCTGGGTTGCCGCGACCCCGTAAGACGGCGTTTCCGTCGACCACTGAATTTTCAAGCGCTGTCCTAAATATTTCAGTAAGTCATCTAGAACTCTGTTCTAAATACGGAGGTAATTATGTTCTGGAAAACGATTATTACCTCCTTTGGCTTATGTCTTAATCTACGGAAGTTACGGCTTAATAAAAAATAAACACGATTCTTGATTTAAAAGGCGGTGAGTGTAAAAATACGGGATAATAATTCAGTAGGTACACTGAGAAGCTGAAGGTGCCATTTTACGACGCCATGGGCACTCGGTATTTGAGAGTCAATATTAGGGATTTAATGCTGTTTAAACGTAGGATTTAAATAATCTGCGTCCGATTTAACATCAAATAATTGATTCTGTTTTAACATTTTTAATAATGAAAAAGTAAAGTGTAAGGCAAGTAACCGCTTAATTAAAATTCTTCAGTGCATTACCTCTTCAATATCAGGGGGTATTTTCATTTCTTTCAAATAGTATTGATTAGTCTGTGGAAGTTTTTATGAAAACCGAAAGTCCTAAATAGAATGAAAATATCCTTCCCTACAAAAAATAGATCTCTTTGAAAAAATGTAATTGACATAAAGAAACTACTTGAATTAAATATAATTTAAGATTAATGTTATTGCTTCTTTTGTAGCGATTAAAATATTAAAAAAGAAGATATAGAAAGAACAAATATTTGTTAGGATATATGTTATCAAAAGTAAATTGCTTAGACAAAACTATTTCTTTCATATAAACTCGGTACAATTGTGTGTATGTATGTATGTATGTATATACGTAGATAGAAGGGTGATGTTACACTGCGACCTAAAAGATCTACTCTGTCCCCTATTCTTGCTGCTTTACAGCTGGCCTTCCAATCCTATTCCTTACAGAAAGTGTAGGATGTCAGAGGGCCCCAGTCTAGGTAAGTCTCCCTCTTCGATTTCACATGCTCCCAGGTGCAACGCCCTCGAATTGCACAGTGCTACACAGTTTGAGAGGAGGTAGATGGGTGTTTCACCCTGTTCCCCATAAAATCTACATTCAGATTCCTTTTCCAATCCAAGCTTACTCAGGTGTCCTTTCAGTTTACAGTAGCCTGAAAGTCTTCCTGTCAATATGCGAACATTGTTCTTACTCAGGTTGATGCATTCTGTAAACCTCTACTGGTTATAAGTTCCCATAAGAATTTTACTTTGCCTCATTCCCTGGAGATTTTCCCAGTAACTGGATTTTTTCTGCTCCATTTCTGTTTTTAGTTTCTTCAGTATTGTACTGCTACTTAACCCGCAAAAGGGTTCAGCACCTACAAAAGTCATTCCAGCCCCTTTTTTGCGAGGTTATCCGTTATTTTGTTTCCTTCCACTCCTGTGTGACCCGGAACCCACAGGAGGGTTACTTTATTTCTTTTGCCTAGCTCATTTCCCTAGGTATTCCCAGACCATCTTGGAACTGATTTCATATGAACTCAGCGCTTTGATGGCTGCTTGACTATCAGACACGATGATAATCTCCTGCTTCCGATAATTTCTATCTATATTGAACTAGACACATCTTTCAATAGAGTGTATTTCCGCCTGAAATATACTTGGATATTTTCCCAAGCTTTCGAAATATGTGGTTCTAGGCCCATATATTCCTATTCCAGTTCCCTCCGCCGTTTTGGAGCCATCAGTAGGTATACCATTTGATGGCATTTCTATTCAAGTTCAAGATGGTGTTATTATCCCACTCGCTCCTCTTACTCAGCTTTATAATGAATTCCTTCACAAAGCTGAATTATATTAACATATCATCCCGGGGCATATCCCAGGTTTATTCACCGTCAGGAGATTGAGGCCTATGCCTAATCATTCCTTCCTTGACCATTCTGAGTGTGGTTCTTTTTGCCGCACCCTCTACTACAATATGGAGGGGGGTAAGATCCAATACTACTTCGACAGCTGCTGTTGGGCAGGTTCTCATAGCCCCCGTTATGCATACACATGCTAGTCTTTGCACTTTCGAGAGGTTAATTCTCGCGATGGCCAGATTAGTTCTTTTGCTCCATGCTACTGATGCATAAGTGATGATCGGTCTCACTATCGCTGTATACATCCAAAGCAGTATTTTTGGGTTGCATCCCCAATTTTTGCCTGCAAAATTTCTGCACCACCATCAGAGCTCTTTTGGCCTTGTTGGTTACTTCAAGTTCATGTTTGTTCCATAGAAGTTTATTGTCTAGGGTAAGGCCTAGATATTTAAGCTCCGTTCTCCAATCTGTATTTTGCCCATCCAGTTTTATGGTTTTAAGATTGGATTTTCTTTTCCTGGTAAATGCTACTAGGATTGTCTTAGTGGGGTTGACATTGAGTCCCATCGATTGACACTATCTTCTCGTGAACTCGGTACAGTTACAAAGGAATATTAGTTTTCTATGCAGGATTGTAGGCCTATTAATCTATTACCGGTTATCGGAAAGGCATTAGATAGTTTATATAAATAGAATATAATTTTTTATGCGATCACAAATTGCTATGAATGTACGGCAATATAGATTTAGTAAGGGTAAATCAACTATAGATGCGATAGATAGGGTTGTAAATTTTGTTAAAACCGCCAGGTTAGAAAAAGTATGTAGTGCAATTATATTGTTAGATATTAAAGGTGCTTTTGATAATGCTTGGTGGCTAAAAATTATAGTACAACTAAAGCGTAAAAGTTACCCAAGTAATTAGTTAGACTCGCTAGCGGATATATCTCTGATAGAGTCGCAATAGTTAAGGAACGGGTATTAGTATTACCTACAAGGGAAATTACTAATAGTTGTTCACAGGGTTCACGTTCTGGACCGGTACATTGGAATATTTTATACGATAGCCTCTTTGAAATTATATTACCAAAGAGTTGTGAGACAGTCGCGTTATTAGTTGAAGCAGCGCAATATAATATGTTAAAAAATAGGGCTAATCAGGCTTTAGCAAATATTTTAAATTGGAGTTTAGATAATAAATTAAATCAGAGGCGGTATTTTTTGGTAAACCGAGACAAAGAAAGCCTACATTTAAATTAGGGGAGGGTAGAATTTATTACAAAGAATTTGTTAAATATCTTGGGGTTATTTTAGATGATAAATTAAATTTTAAAGCGCATATTCAGTATATTACCGCGAAGTGAGTAATAAAATTAGAGCATCGGCCAGGGTTACGTGGAGTTTAAACGCGGCAGGTACTATTTACAGGGGCGCTATTGAACTGGCAATGTTGTACGCGGGGGCGATATGGGCAGACGTGTCTAAAATTAAAGAAACAAAAAAATTAAACCAACGCAAAGATTGTTAACGGTTAGAGCGGCGAACACGTATTCATTTATTTCGGTAGATGCGGCGTGCGTTATTTCGGGTATTTTACCAGTAGATTTACGTTTGAGGGATTTGAGGGAAATTTCGTAGGGACGCGAATAAAATAGGGTTTGAGGGTGTGATTACAGCAACGGGAATTCTATTAGAACAGGGTGATTTAGAAAGGCGAGTAGATATAGGAGAGCGAATTCATCCCGCGCAATTAAAAAGTATGTTATAATAAGTTATAGACACTTTTCGAGAGGATTTAGAAATTTTTACGGATGAGTCGAAGGGCGAGGATGGTACAGAGTTGGCTTTTGTTTTTTATAATACGGTAAGGAAATACATAATCAAAATTTTGAACTACTGAAAAATGCGCTGTATTGATGAATATGATAGCCTATTTTCTCAGCAGCAGCATGTATGGAACTATAAGGTGAGGATATTTTTTCATACTGTATTTAGTTTTGTTTATGTGTTTTAATATTAAAAATGTTTTTCACGGCCTAGTATTAATTAAATACTAATTAAAAACTACATTTACTGAAAATCGCCAATTCTAAAAGAAGCGTTAGAGATAGGTATAAGAACACCTGCAGCTTTTTGATAGAGGATTCAATTCTACATCGCATGGTGTAAAAATATACAGGGCGTTCCATTTAAAAAAGAACTTTTAGTACTAAGAAGTTACCTCAAATCAACTCTAGATTATGGGACACCTGTATAATTTTGTTTACTTTTTATTCCCTGGTTAAATAGTAGAGGACTCATACCCTCCGCAGTCAACATAAAGACTCTCTATCTTTTACGATATAGCCGTTATACGCATTTACAGCATCATATTTTTTTGAACTTTTTTACAAAAACCAAAATAACTTTTGGAAACGGTAGCCGATAGGTAAGTAGATGTTTTATAAAATTGGCTTTAAAATTCCTAGTAGAACCTAAAAATGTACTAAAAAATATAGGTTTCTATTCAAAATATCAAAGTTGGACATGACTTTCCATGTAACCGGAAGTGCGATATAGATGAAATTATTTTTTCTAAAGAGATCATAGCCAACTATGCGTAACCTCAAAGTTTCAAAATCGAGATATCATTACAAAGTGAAAAACTTTTAATGGACGGGTTCCGTGAATCACCCTATATATAAAGACGGAAAGAAAATTGTTTTGATGTCGCATGATCCTTATTAACCAATTAATAAAACAAGTTTAACGAAAAGAGATCACTTTGATGTTACTATCAGTATTGCTAGAGATATAATAATATTAATAAATCATGCCTTGGCATCCCCAATAGCTTTAACAGATATAAGTTCCAAAATTATATTTGAGCGCAAGATGTCTTGTATTTCAGGCATTTAGCATTCATATTAATAGTTAAGTTTTCGTAGAATAGCAAACTGAAATTTCCTTATGACATAAAACTTTTATAGCACTGTATTGCATTAAAGTAGGTAACAAAGGAATTACTAATTAACATTGCAATTATTTACGTCCTTCAAAGCGAACATAGAGGTCGTCAGCGTAATTTAACGCAACATTTTATAGCTTTAAGACACATTCATATTTATAATATGCTTACAAAATTTACTTATCTAGAAGTAGTAGCGCCGCCAACGTCTATAAAACTTAATAATTGAATCGGTTCCTTCGTATAGCAAAGCGTTCGTTTATAATTTCCCATTATCTTCGCCTTCTTCTCTATCCTTAATTTACGCTCATGCCTTGGTAGTGTCTTTACGAAATACTGCTCGTAACATAATTTAAGTGGCACACAAATGCGGTATCTTGCAACTTGCTTGGGACAGAATGCATGCCGCCGTATCGAGCAGTAAAAATGTTATTTGTTATGCTAAAATGCATTATCGTCTTGTGAGTTATTGCCCTTATGCAATTTTTATTTCGAACAAGACGGAATGGGAGACGTGGGTTTTAACTTATAATGCTAATTCAACTCGTGAATTCTTAAATTTGTGCATTTTCAAATAAATGTGGAATATAGAATGCATTTTGTGTGTTCAAATTTAAATTAAAAACTGTAGTTTCACGGTAGTAGGAAGTAGTTCTGCCTTTTACTATTTGCCATCTATATCATTGCAGAGGTCCGTTAAGTTGGCTAACACTTTTGAGATTTTGAAATTTAACTACAGCATCGTAGTTATCGATCGTTTCGTGTTGATTTATACTCTAAAGAAAAATATGTGCTGTTACGGTTCTGGAGTTATTTATATTGTTATTTATTTATTTATTTGTCATAAGTTAGAAAAATATCGACATTGTTGGATTACAGATTCTTACAAAATTCTTTTGGCATTTGCCATTGTAACGATACACTGAGAAAATGTGTAGAAATTAGATTATAAATTCCTTTATATTCATTACTAAAATAATTATTGTCAAAAGGATAATGTGTTGTTTATTAATAGTAAAATAATCAGATGTTACATTCAATGGAAATAAATGTTAATATACTCTGTTGTTGAAATCCTGCATAATAGCGTGGATTATACAGTGTGTAAACAGGGATAACGCCATGGTCTCTGGTGGTCAAAAGGTGGATTAGATCTATAATAATATGCAATATACAGGATGTTCCAAAACTTAGCAGTACATCAAAGTTGTTTTTCTTAATGGAACGCCCTGTATTTTATGGCATTTTTGAAGTGTACGCTAAAAACTAGAACAATTTTATTTCCCTATACCTAATCTTTATAGTTTATGAGATATTTCAATTTGTTTGAAAATGCAATGTTGCAAAAAAAGTCTAGTATCTCGGCAACGAATTAATTTAGAGAAGTGAAATGAAAACCGTAAATGGCACATCCTTTGGTTGATTGAATGCGACATTCAAGGTTGTCCAGTAGTCTACAGGATGTTCAAGCACTTAAGTCAAGCTTTGTGAATTTTACTCGTGCGTAACTTTATTTTAAGTGGAACACCCAGTATATCTTTACGTTGATAGATAGAAATTTTTATATTCTTTAAACCAGTATTAGGAGTCCCTATATCCATCTCGACTAGTTTTTTAAGTTTTTTGGTTCTTTTTAGGTGGTTTAAGTAAATTGTCATCACCTTACCTTAATTTAATCTAGGTAGCTGGTGATTTTTTTGAATGTGTCAATTTGACGTGTATCCCGTTAGCACTATGAAAGCATACTCGTTGCAAGAAAGAACTGATGTGATTTTAGTTATTGGTGAGTGTCACGAAAACAGCTTCCATGCGTCTCGGGTGTATGCGCAGAAGCACCCTAATCGAAAACATCCGGATAAAAGGGTATTTGAAAAACTGTTGGACAGATTTCGTACCACAGGCAACGTTGCTTACATAAAGCGATATCAAACAACAATTGTAAGCGAAGAAAATGAATTTGTGGTATTAGGAGCAGTGATTGAAGAACCGCATAGCAGCACAAGAAAGATTGCTAAGGAATTTGATATAAATCACATGAGTGCATCTAGGATTCTGAAAAAACACAAATACCATTCCTACCACTTTCAACACCACCAACAATTATACGCTATGGATTATGAGCGAAGAGTTGATTTTTGCGTGTGGGCGCTCGATAGATACGCAGAAGATAATGATTTTTTTAATCATGTTCTATTTACTGACGAATCCACATTTCATAATAACGGATTAATAAACCGTCACAATTTCCATTATTATAATACCGACAATGGTCATGGTGATCATGTAATTGGTCCAGATTTTTTCAATAAAACCTAAATGGAAACGAATTTCTAAGCTTCCTTAAAAGAGACTTTTGGGACCTTTTGGGGAATGTTTTTCCTTAAATATTAGGAACCGGATGTGGTTTCAACTAGACGGCGCTCCTGCCCATTTTAAACGGTCTGTCAGAAACTACCTTGATAGAAAATGGGTGGATCGGAAGAGATGGCCCATGCAACTGGCCACCGAGGTATCCCGACTTGACATGTGTGGACTTTTTTCTGTGGGGATATGTAAAAGGGATCGTTTACAATATCCCTCCTACTACCGCAGAGAATATGAAAATGAGAATTAGAAACGCTCGCAGCTCAATAACACCAAATATGCTGAGAAACGTTAGAAGAGCATTTGAAGAAGGAGTTGTGTTGTGTTTTGGAGAAAATGGCAACTATGTTGAATGCTGGTGCCTTTTTATTTATTTTATTACGTTTTTTTTCTTTATTTTATAGATACATACAAAAATCCCTCGTTGTTAAATTTTTATACAAAAATATTTACTGTTTCTTGTTTAGTTTGAATACACTTCTTAGCGTTTATGATATTTAGGTAAATTATGAAAAACAAAGTTTCTTCGAACAATAAAATTAATTAAATAAATTAATGTAAAGATACACAGGATGTTCCATTTAAAATAGCAGAGTTAGGGACGGATAAAATTCATAAAATTTGTTTGCCAGCAACTAAATCATATCAGTTTTTCTTGCAACGAGTATGCTTTAATGGTGCTGACGGGATGCACGTCAAATTGACACGTTCAAAAAAACCACCAGCTACCTAGATTAAATTAAGGTAATGACAATTTACTTAGACCACTTAAACAAAACCAAATAACTTAAACTGTTCGCTAACTAGTGGAAATAGGTATAGGGAGTCCTAATACTGGTTTAAAGAAAATAAAAATTCCTAACTATCACCGTAAAAATATACGGGGTGTTCCATTTAAAATAACAAAGTTACGCGCGAGTAAAATTCACGAAGTTTGACTTAGGTACTTGAACATCCTGTAGACTACTGGACAACGTTGAATGTTGCATTCAATTAGCCAAAGGATCTGCTATTTACGGTTTTCATTTCACTTCTCTAAATTTATTCATTTTCGAGATACTTGACTTTTTTGCAAGATTGCATTTTTAAACAAATTGAAATATCTCATAAACTATGAAAATTAGGTGTAAGGAACGTTAAATAAAATTGTTCTAGTTTTTAGTGTACACTTCAAAAGTGCCATAAAATACAGGGCGTTCCATTTAGAAAAACATAACTTTGATGCACTGCTAAATTTTGGAACATCCTCTATCTTGCACATAATTTTTAAATTGTAGATCTAATCCGCCTACATATATCCCAATATAAAACATTTCAAAAATTGTTGCCATTTGACTACCAGAGACCACGGCGTTACCGCTGTTAAACCCTGTATAGTTAGTAGTGTTGCTATCGGCAATATTATCTGGTATGACGCATATCCACTTTCTATATTAATTGTTCATAACAAGTTGCCCAGCCCTTGCTTTATTCATCGTCGAACTTCACCGATGAAACCGACCAATAAGACGACATTATTTTACCGTCTAAAATTACAATTTAAAAATTAAAAATAATTAAAATTTGTTAGTTATATACGTTCTTGCTGATTTCTGTTTGCGTCTGATTGTTGTGTATGTAATTTCAATGATAAAACTAATGCATGCAAACATGGAGTAAAATGTTAATCGATTGGAGATGCTACAATTAGTAAACATATTTGATAAGTACCTAATAGGTAATATAATATACTTCGTAGTGGATGCTTATGTTTTGATAGAAAATTAACATAACACTTGCGCACTGGTGATGGTTTTGTTTTATGTTAATGAAGTAACACATGTTGGAATTTTGCAAATTGTCATATTAGAATAACATTAGTGGTTTTCAAAAAGTATAATTAGATTGATCCAATTGACCTTAACGTTTGCAAACGGTGCTAAATCAAAAGTGTCAACGTCAAAGTCAACGAATTCAAGTCAGCTCTAGAGTAATCTGAAGGATCTTCGATCACGATCGGATCGATTAGATTGCAGTTTACGAAAACGCTTAGTATAAATTGCACAGTGTATCTTCTCTAAACTTTACTTTTATGCTACGTTAGAATTTTCAATCGATTTGCTTTTTTAGCTCTAACGCGTTCTTTTATATACGTCAGCGCAAATAGAGAAAACTCTTGCGGCGTTCTTATATTAGCTCTGAGATGCTTTAGTGTAGCTCTTTCTGCTCGGGATTATAATCGGGAGCTCGCAGACTTTGAATGGTGGGGGAAGGCAACCTAACATGAGCAAACCTTCATTTGCTACCTTTCTTTATTTTGTTAAGTTGTCTTTTGGTGATTTCTTTTAAAATCGGTGAACAAATTAATTTTTTTCATTATTTTCGTATTTATGTACCATACACAGTATACCAGTAGCGCCACTATAGGTTTCTCTGCTCCCTATTTCGTTCTTTTATTCCTGTGTAACTCCTTTGTCTCTGAAATCACGTGGTCAAGAAAACTTGCTGTTCTGCTCGCTCGAACGAGTGGGAATTTGAACGTAACATTAGTTTTTGTTTTCAATTCCAGTTTAGTATTTACCTATCATGCAGTATTAATCGTCCAAAAATTTATCCCTTCAATAACGAAAAATGTATATTATTTACTTGATTGATTGTGCTTCAGCGGATCTCTTGGTTAATATATCTTGCTTGTTTATAATATGCAAGGTGTTAAGTAAGAGTCAAATTTTGGTTGAAAAAGCTACAATCAATGTTATTTCGGAGTAAATTTAACGCAAGGATTTGAAAACAATTAAGGGAATGACAGTTTTGGAATAATTTAGAGTATTTATGTGGTAGTGTACATCACTTTCTAATTTTAAAATTGGGGTAACAACAACTCTAAATGACACTTAAAGATACTTATACCTACATAAGATTTTTTTGAAAAAACTGCCAAAATATTATTCCAAAAAGTGGAAACTACGTCATTGATCCTTATCCCAACCCTAATACCTACCTAATATCTATAATGTGTTTTTATTTGTATTAGTTATAGTAGTACAATTAGAACAAATAAAACGGGAAGCATTAGATAATGTAAAAATAAATATCTACTTATTGTTGCATGTACTTACAAACATGTAGAATGGGTTCGGTTGCCATCTGTTCAAGCAGCCTCTCCACCAATGAGTCGTCTTCCGGGTAAAGTTCGTATTGTGTTATTCGCAAATGGAATTTTTCGAGATCGCTTAAGTTGCTCCTGCAACAATGCAAAATATTTAAGCATACAGGAACAGTCATTATACATGTTATGTAATATAGATTGCGCGATTGAATCAAGTCAACTAGAAACCCTTTGGTAGGTTATTTTTAATTAGAAATAAAATAATGGGTCTTAACGAAATCGCTAATGTCTGAGGAACACAATTTTTGAAGGAATGTTTACTTTTCTTAAACTATAACAAAAGATCTTCGTTGGTTTTGAAAAATAGAAAAAATAAAAATACAAAGCACACGATGCACCTATTAAAGAAGGTTTTATTGAATATGTATAAATAAATTGTCCAGTATAAATGTTGCAACGTATAAAAATTCTTTTCGCTTTGAAATCATTCACGAATTTTCAAATTCACGAGTGATTCAAACATTCACGAATCATGTATCAAGTGCAGTCGTACTCTCCTCCCAAAACGACTTGATATGAATTGATTTATATTTACTGAATCATTCATTTCATGTTAGTGCTGTGTATTTTAACCGGTTAACCGGTAGAATCATAACCGGTTAATCGATCAGGTGGTCATGATAGTCATGACACGTTTAACCGGCCGCGACTGTAACCGGTCACGGCGAATAATCGGTCGGGTCGGTGAAACGGTCAATTCGATTGAGCTAAAAATATAGTGGCGCTGTTTTATAATTATAGCAACTGATAACATTAATTGCTTATAGCGCCCCAAATCACAATGTTTGTACGAAAATGAATTCAATTGAAACTTGCCTGGGTAAGTTCAGTGACGTGCAAGTTATAAGTCCGTAACATACATATGAAAACGTTTTTGGCGAGTACTTATGTGATCGTATGTACTACCCGTATGCATAATCGTGTGCATGTGTTATAGGTAGTACCGTACGTACCGCAGCCTCGAATGATTAGTAGTTAGCATCGTCAAGAACAGTTGGAAAAACTTATGCACTAAATTCCTTTTTTGTGTTATTTTCTTTTATTTACGCGCAAATAACAACATTTACTGCCCTACATCTAACGTGTCGAAATACCTATATAGCTTAATTAATTAATACACGGATCATTTAAAAAAAAGAAATTGGTAATTTTACTTTTGCGTTGTGCACACAAAAAAAAGCATGAGTAAAATCTATTTCAGGAACTGTAATTGCTTATCGAGAGCGACTAATTGAGGAACTAGAGTATTACCCAAAAATAATTAAAAATGCCGCTGATGTTGAGTTCTTGGCTGAAGGCGTGCAGAATGCAATAATAACCTCGTATGAGACTAGCTGTCCCATCAAGGTCAAGACAACTAACCGAGATTACACCTTGTGTGACCAGGGAGTTGTCGGACCTGAGGGCGGCTACTAGAAAACTTTATAATAAAGCGAAAAGATCTGGTTCATGGGACGAATATAGGGTGTCACTGACCAGATATAATTGCGCCTTGAGAAAGGCGAAACGTGAGTCGTGGAAAAAATTCTGTCAGGAAGTAGAAAGTATCCCTGAATGCTCCAGAATTCGAAAAGTTCGTGCAAAAGGAGGACCTACTAAAATAGGGGCTCTGCATAAGCCTAACGGTGAGATAGCCGACACGAGGAGCAGGTTCTACAGCACCTCCTTGAGGTGCACTTTCCGGGCTCTGAGATCATTCAAACCCAGTTTGGGGGGAATGTAAGGACTGATACCTACGCAGACACCTGCCTCGAGGGCAAGGAAAGAGGATTGGAACCTAGCGCGTAAAATAATTCAGGTTTCTAGGATACGATGGGCAATTGAATCCTTCAAACCTTTTAAATCGGCTGGTTTGGACGGCATCTTCCCGGCGCTGCTTCAACAGGGCCTCGAGGTGCTATCCCCAGTTTATGTACCCTCCTAAGGGCAACCTTTGCGATGGGCTACACACCAAATAGCTGGAGAGAGGCCGGTGTATTCATTCCTAAGCAGGGCAAATCGTCCTATATGAAGCGAAGTCGTACCGGCCCATCAGCCTTACCTCATTCTTTCTCAAAACTATTGAGGAAATAATTGACAAGCACCTGAGGGACTCGGCCCTGGCAAGGATGCCCCTTCACGAGTACCAATTTGCTTATCAAACTGGTAAATCCTGCGAGCAGGCCATCCATGACCTGGCTGTCGAGTGGAAACTGCCTATGGCAACAAAGAAATCGCACTAGCGACCTTCCTCGACATTGAGGGCGCCTTGATAAGGCGTCTTTATGTCGATGGAAAGGGCGCTGCGTAAACGTGGAGTCGAGCCAACGATTACGAGGTGATCGGCAACATTGATAGAAACAGAAAGGTTCACGTTTCGCAGAACCTATGCACGATCAGGGCGGCAGTTGGCAGCTGGCTGCCCGCAGGGCGGCGTACTGTCACCGCTGCTATGAAGTCTTGTGGTGGACAGCCTGCTCTCTGAACTTCGGGGGGCGGCTTCCATGCGCAGGCTACGCCGATGACATCACCATTCTTGTCTGCGGAAATTTGGAGCGTAGTATCCGAGAGGATGCAGGTCGCGCTCAGGCTTGTAGAGAGGTGGTTGTACAAGAGAGGCTCTCAATGTCAACTCCAGTTAAACGACTATGGTTCCGTTCACTTGGAGGAGGAAACTCTCCAATCTCCAGTGTCCCACTATATTCGGCTCCAAAATACTCGTATCAACGAGGTTAAATACCTGGGTGTTATCTTGACGCTAAACTGCTGTACAAATCACACCCAGAACATTTGACGAACAAAGCCATAAGGAACTTCTGGCCTGCAGAGGTATGTTCGGTAAAGCGTGGGGCTAAAGCCTTCAATGGTACACTCGTTGTACGACGAAGGTCATAGTACCCTCTATTAACTTACGCCTCGCTGGTTCTGGTGGCCATAAAGCAAATCTAGGCTATGCTATAAGTGCGCTTAGCAAAGTCCAGAGAATTGCCTGTTTGGATCACGGGAGCCATGTCCTCAGCGCCGACTGCTGCTATGGAGACCATTCTTGGGCTTCCCCCGCTGCAGTTGGTTGCTGTGGTCTGAGGCAGTCCTAGGGGCCTACAGAGCAAAAATGTAGTGGATGCAAGGGCTTCTCCGGCAAAGTCGGAGATCATACCAGCATCTTCAACTACATCGAACAAACAGTACCACTGTCCGTAAAGGCAGATAAGATCTCGCCCGTTTTCAGCTTCTCTGGGGATACACGTAGATATCTCCAGCAGAGAAACTGCAATTGCATACATCCGCAAACCAAATCGAGGATATCCCGTTGGTTCGTCGATGCCTCGAAAACGTGTAATGGCACGGGTATTGGAATCTGGAGGGACGGTGAGCGGGACGGGAAGCTTTCAGCCTAGGAACCTCCCCCACCGTCTTCCAAGCCGAAATCATTGCCATTCAGACATTTGCTGAGGGCATCTCTTAACTGCCCACGCAAAAAATGGAAGGATTGAAATCATCTCCGACAGCCAAGCTGCCCTCAAAGCTCTGCGGCTGTCAGATTTGACTCTGAGTGTTTACTGGGGTGCCACAGAATACTGAAACAGCTGGCGAACATCTTAACGTTACATTGAGATGGTGCCAGGTCACTCTGGATCAGAGGCAATGAAATTCGCTGACACGTTAGCTGGGGCGCCCAGCGGGGTCTCCGTTCGTGGCGTCCAGAACCGACGTGTGGCAGCTCGTATGGGCGATCAAAACGTTTTCAGTCCCAACTTGCTGCTAGGCACTGTTCCCTCTGGAATTAGACTTGCCGGCGCTAGACACTGTAAATCCCTAGGACTCCAACCTTATCAGGAAAGACTCCGTAAAGCAGTCTTTATGAGCAGGGACAGATTGAGATTACTCACAGAATCTAACTGGGCACTGCGCAACTAAATAAACACAGCACGCATGGGCTAGTGGACTCTCCCTGTGCAGGAGGTGTGGGGGCGGAGAAACCTCCTGTACCTTCTTTCTCAACTGCTCGACAGTGGATGGGTGAGCAGAGCACTTTGGGTCGATCGTTGGACGAAACCAGAGTTGACAAATTAACTCTCAGCCAGATTGCGAACTTTCTTGATAGGGTGCTAACCTGAGCGAGAGGCCTAATATGGACATAGGTCTCTCTGGCCGAGCTGCCTTCCTCGGGTTTTACACCCGCCCATGGAAAAAAAAAAATCTATTTCAAAAATACCTGCTCAATTACTTAAATAAATAAATAGCATACATAACTATATCTTATTTTTCAAGTAATTTTTTAGCCAATTTTATGACTGTGTTGAGTGATATTTTTGCAATTTATGGAATATATCTACTATAAATATTGTGTGGCATTCCGCCAATAACTGTTTAACTGACGAGAAATGGAAGAGCAAAGTCAATAATTTAGGCATATCAATTTAAATAGACTTCTTAGGTAATGGAAATAAATACGTTAGCAAAGGGATATAAATTATGTTATAGGAAAATTATGCCACTAAGTGATAACCAACAAGTAGTACCGCAGATAATTATTGTACCCTACATAAATGATTACTTACGAGTAAGTAATTTACCAACTCGCATTGTTGGGTAAGTTACTCGTCTATTGTTAACAGGCATTTTTATTTACTTGCGAGGTGTCGAGTACATTTATAAGGTATGAATTTTGTTTCAGTTAATAAGTTGCGCTTCAAACTACCTATCGCTAATAAATAACTAACACCTAAGAAAAGTGGTTTTTTATACGTAAATGCAAGGTCTTACATAAACTGATCAGAGAATCGCAATTTAGTGTGAATTTATAAAATCCAAAAGTATTGATATGTTCAAAATAAACAAAAATACTGTTGTATATAAATTTAAGCTTTTAATATGCGCAAGGATGAAACAAGTTATAGCAAACTTTAAAAATAAAACATTAAGCTGACGTCTCAATTTGTATAACAATATTATTTTTGAAAATTGTAGCAGACGTATATATACAGAAACATTATAGAACTTAGTAAAATACTTATGTAAAAATAGATATACAATAAATAAATTGATTAAGGCGGTTATCCGATCAAAGCGCATAATCGGTCAAGACAGTGAATCAGTCACGACGGTTAACCGGGTCACGCCGGTTATGATCAGTTATACAGATTATCTGGTTATGTACATATCGTTAATCGGTTATGAAATTTGCAAGCATATTCGTTGTCTGTGAACTAAAAACAAGAGCACGCGTGGCTTAATGATGGCGGGACTCTAATTTCACTTGTATTTCATTATATCGCTAGTAAGAGTGATAAACACAATTATTATATCCACCGACATCATCAACTTCCCTTAAGATTTACATATTGTTGCTACTAAATCCCCAAACTCATAAAAATCACATTTACGTCTCATCTCACAACTACCAGTGTCGTGAAAAAGGTGGATAATATTAGTGTAAAAATTGTTGGCAATTTTACGCAGTGCAGCAGTATAAGAACGATAGTAACAATTTAAGACACGAGTGGATGAAGGTGTTATGTTACAAAATCAAACTTTTTCAGAAATTAATTTTTTTTATGTAATTTTTCTCAAAAATAGTGTAACATAACCCCTTCATACATTCACAAGACTCTAGTGTTCTTGAATTTCTGGAATTTTCGATGGTGCTATGTGAAAGATGGGTACAAAACACCTTGATTCATGCAAAAGAGACAGTTTTTAAAATGCGACATAGCATCTTCATCCACTCGTATCTTCAATTATATCCTCCGACTTGCAACTTATAATACATGTAACATCATTATGTCGACAATAAACAATTTCAAAAATTCAACCGTAAATGTAAAATAAAATATTTCAATAAATGTTACAGGCACTAATGATTTCATTAAATTTATCTCGGTATTGCATATTTACAGACAATAGTATACTGGGTGAGTTTCTTAACTTGAGACTACGGAATATTTCTAAAACACTGCATCAAATCAAAAAAAAAGATCTTAATAAGATTTGTTGTAATGTAGGGGGCTCACTGAATGGTGCCGAACTTTGAAATCATAAATGGGAATCCCCATTTTGTTTGCAGATTCGGATTCTACGCCATCAAGTATGTAGTTTTCTTTGAAACTTTTTTTTTCGATTCGTAACAGATTGCGCTGTAATCGCAAAAAAAAACATGATTGTGAACGTCTAGAAAAAATACAAGCAAGCAAACATGATTTTGTGTTTTTTTAATTTAATATTAAATAACATTTCAAAAAGCCATTCAACAACGAAGAACTTTACTTTATCATACCCTCCATAGCCTTCAAAAAGCCATGTGTTCGAAACTGTGCCCCTTCACTTCGATACATTTATTTATTCCCAATTGGAATGCTATTCAACGATAGAAAACCGTACTTTATTCAGTACTTGACAAGTGGTGAATTAGATTATTAATTATTAATATAATACAAATCAGTGTTGAATATTTGGACAGTAATGGAAGCTATGGAGGGTATGATAAAATAAAATTCTTAGTGGATGTCTACATGGCGTCAAGCATAAAAAATAATATTGTTTGTTAATTATAAAGATAATGGGGACACGCGGAAAAATTAAAACATTGGTAGGAAAATACTAATTACCGATGGAATAAATTAAAAAAAAAAAACAAATATAATTGAGCAAAATTGTAAAGACGTGTGGCGAAAATAGATTATTCCATTCGCATGAAATACATTTCCAGTTATTCAAAAAAAAATGTGTTAATCAAAGTAAGCCGGTAGAATAAGAAAAGGTGCCGCATATATCTACACCTTCTATATATTTTTTTTTATTTCTCTCTATTTTATGAATTGAATATTGTGTTTAGTTCCTTTAAGAAACCGCATTTGTGCATGCCGGCGAAATACAAACAGCGCTCGCTGTTTTTGTAATTTGTTGCCTGGAATGTGTTTTATATTTTAAAGTAGTTATACCATTTACCGACGCCGACATTTTAGAGAGACGTGAATTTTGTATTTCACTGTATATATGCCGCGTTAAAGAACACCCTCGGAAGGGTGTACTCTCTCAACACTCACAGATTTTAATTTCTCAAATTACTTATTTTTATATACTCTTTCTTTATGGTCAATATCAAAACTATTAAATGTACTCACATGGAAATACGTATCTACCGTGTAATCCACTGTTGGTTTTTCTGTGATTGCTTATAACTTTTTGGCTAACACTACACACGTCTGTACTCGTAAAACATCTAGACTGGCTTTTCATAAATAAGTATGTAAGATTTTTGAAAACTAAGTTTGAATACACACCTAAACGAGTAACTTATTGTTAGCATAAGAATTACGAGGTCGTCCGTCCTTTATCCGTGGTTTCTTCTGCAAAAACAATATATATTTAAAAGAAGAGGTTATGGCATGATCACGCATGATTACAAAATGGGAAGCATATAAATAACCCCGAATATATTGTACGAACATAAATTACTCATCATATAATTTATAGAGTCCATTTTAGTATGGCCACATTTTATGAGCAATTAATTTTTAAGTGCTGTATAATGAGTTTGAATTCAATACGTTAGAGATACTCTATGCCGGCACACCACAGCAACAAAAATAATCCAAAAAGATAGCAATTAACTCGAAACACATATAGTACGGCAACGTGTACATATGTACCTATATTCTTTTAAAGCCCCTTTGTGATGTTTCCCAAAGAAGAGAAAAGAACACATCAATGCGGGAACACTTACACAACAATGGCGTCATTATTTCACAGGCCGTTATTATATTTCGCGCAACACATTCTCTTAACAATGTGGAGACAAAAAGGAGCGTTTAATTTATCTAGATCCTTTCATGAACACCGAATTGCTCTGAGAATTTCTCAACTGTGTACATACATTTATGTATTCGCACACATACATATGTTTTCTGTGAGACTTTTTCTTTGCAGTTAAATAGTGCACGTGTAAAAGCATGTGCAGCTATTATTTTACTTGGTACCTGATGGCGATAAAAAAATATATTCAGCGTTCTCATTCAAATATAATACAGTCAATACAAAAGTTTTGCGATAGTCATATTCATGCAAGATGTAATTCAATAACTCCGATTTTTTTTATTGAAAATTCAGAATTTCGTAGTTTGCCAAGTTCAATCTCAGTTAAAGTACAATATTGGCGTTTATATGTATACTGGTAGTGTACAGGTTAAAATAATGATGAATCTAAATTTGTTAATAAAAATTTAAGTTATAGCAAGAATTGCCCCAAAATTTGCATTTGAGAATGGAAACGATTTTTTTGTGTCCGATTCTTCACTACGCTACAATGTTTGTTATATCACTGACTTAGAAAGTATTGAGATCCTTTGCTAATATTGCACCTACTTGCCTCTTTGTAGGCATACCGTACGCGCTATTCTATATAATTGCGAACATCCGAATATTCCCGAAGCCTGCCGCTCTTATGCTGGCTGAAGCGACGATACGAAATGTATCGAAGTAGTCTGATTTGGGAAACGCAACGCATTCATTCAGGATGAGCGTATTTACAAAATTTACGTAGTGTCTACCTACTTAGTTAGAAATAAAAAAAAATGATCGCACATCCAATATTCGAAATAGTCACTAACAAATTATTTGCCTTTTGTTTTTTCAAGTAATATTTAAATACCTATTTCTGCTAGTAATTGCGCTTGATATTTTCAGTAAACGTCGGCACAATAATTGGTGTTTGTTTGAAATTGTCTTTTAATGAAAAGCAAACGGGCTTCGAAAATGGAAATTGAAATAAGTTTCAAGCAATGAAAATATTTCCGGTTAAATTATGATTAGAACTTATAAAATAAATGAAAGGGAAAAAATAGAGAAAACAGTATTAGTTGCAGCCAAACAAGTGCTTAAATAAAAATGTACACTCAATACACGACATAACTAATTATAGCAAAAGTGCACCAATAAGTAGATGTAATAAATAATGGCATGAATACGTCTGCCTAATAATAACCCATCTGCCGCCCTGTGCAGCTCTTATTTGACTACTGATGCTTATTCACCTATTCGAGCGATAGATATTACCTCCCCACTCCCGATTTTTGCGATGCCGATAATTCACAATGTATCTAGTATTTGGGGTTGAAAGATATACTGAACCTCGATACAAAAAAAATAACAAACAAAAAACTTGACTAAGAAAATCCAAAATATTGTAGAAGAAAACATAAAAATAAATAGAAGACAAAATTGCCCCGAGAACAACGAAAATATTGTAACGTAAATAAAAAACCTATAATAACTCTTCAAAAAACAAAAAAAGCATCCAAGCAATGGAAACTACAAAGCAGAATATAAAAACTAGAGAGAATATACGAGACACTTAATAAAAAATACTAAAATCCAATATTGGTAAAACTTAATGAAAAGATAAAAAAACCAAATAGGCAAAGAAAAAAAGAGAACATGCAGATCATAGAAATAATGAAAGAAGAAGGAACAATCACAACAGAGCCAAAAGAAATATCAAATGAGTTCAATAGATATTTTACGACGGTTGTAAAGAAGTTAGCCCAACAGCAAATAGAAAGCTAGAACAGAACAACAACAAACCACCTTTACAAAAAGATAAATTTATATTCAATGACACAACGGAAGAAGAGAAAAAATAAAAACACTAAAAAATAATAAAGCTCCTGGTTTTGATAAAATCATAAACAATATAATCAAAAGAAACGCAATTAAACTAGCACCCATTTCAACTATACTAATAAATAAAACTCTACAGCAAGCTCTACCTCAACACTGGCATAATAGTCTCTATTCATAAGAAAGGCAATACGCAGAATCCGCAAAATTATAGACTCATTTCTCTATTCAATGAACAAAATTTTGGAAAAGATCATACAAAAACAAATAATGGAACATATACAAACGCACAACATAATAAATTACGGCCAATATGAATTCCAGCCAAGATCCAGCACGATGTCAGCAGCCTATGATTTGACTAATGCTCTTAAAAACGAAATCGATCAAAAGAGTTGCAGTAGTTTTTATGTATAGATATGAAAAAGGCTTTCGATACGATATCCAAGAAAAATTAATAGAGAAACTGCATTATTATGATCTTCAAAATATAGAACTGAATATGATGAAGACACATTTACATTTACAGCAGAAAACAAACAAGAAGAGTAAATAGCATTGCAGGTGAACCTATGTATGCTGATTTCGGAATACCACGATGCAACTCTGCCTCCAATCTTATACACCCTATATATGTAAATTATAAAAATTTACAATTGCGTACCTGGTGAACTAAAAGAATTAGATACTAAAAAATTGAAAAACAGACTATATATATACTTACCTAATTGAAAGAGCATTTTATACTATTGAGAAATTTATGCAGTCGAGTGGTAACTAAAGGCATCACTTTTATGTTTTTTGACAAAAGTACTTTTCGATTACTTGTACTTTTCAAATTATGTTTTGACAATGTATTTATATGTATAAAAGGAATATATAATAATAATATTGAGGTATTTATTTGGTTTTATTTAGACAGACCGATTACCCATATAATTGTCTGATTGTTTATATGTATATTTATATATATATTGATACTTGGAAAAATACATACAAATGTCGCTATTGACAGACATCAATGTTTCGCCTTTTGAAGAATTGGCACTGACGAGCCTTCAAAGGGCGAAACATTGATGTCTGTCAATAGCGACATTTGTATGTATTTTTCTACGTTTAATTCATTTATTAGCGCATAGCGCAAAATTTAGTGCTTACTCCAAATAATATTACGAATTTGTGTTCTAATCAGAACATATTTGTACATATTATATTGGAAAATTAGCAAAATATCTTTAAAAATAATGAGTTCGTAACATCTCACACTCATTCAGTATTCATTACATCTAGTAGCTATATATACGCCTTGTGCGGTACATACAAATGTCGCAGAATTGCACTGACGAGCTTCAAAAGGCGAAACATTGATGTCTGTCAATAGCGACATTTGTTGTATTTTTCTACGTTTAATTCATTTATTAGCGCATAGCGAAATTTATGCTTACTCCAAATAATATACGATTTGTGTTCTAATCAGAACATATTTGTACATATTATATTGGAAAATTAGCAAAATATCTTTAAAAATAATGAGTTCGTAACATCTCACACTCATTCAGTATTCATTACATCTAGTAGCTATACAGTCGCGAGCAAATGTTATAGGCACCCTAAATTTTCGGCGAATATGACAGTAAGAAATGAGAAAATAAAAACTTGTAGGTAATACATTATAGATATGTAGTATTTTAAGGGATCTTATTAATTTGTTGCATATTAGAGTGTTTTTAATACAGCTATAGTACTTTTTAGATGGGAGGGGGAAAGTGACATCTCGAAGTCTTGAAAATATATAAAAAACAATAATACATTTACAAAGGGTATCTATAAAGACTATTGTAACCATAAAGACGATTATATAAACCTTGAAATAACTGTCACAAAAAAAATGCAAGAAACATGAAACCCATTAGTTTTGCGAAAGGTGCCTATAACATTTGCTCGCGACTGTATATACGCCTTGTGCGGTACATACAAATGTCGCAGAATTGGCACTGACAAGCCTTCAAAAGGCGAAACATTGATGTCTGTCAATAGCGACATTGTATGTATTTTTCTACGTTTAATTCATTTATTAGCGCATAGCGCAAAATTTAGTGCTTACTCCAAATAATATTACGAATTTGTGTTCTAATCAGAACATATTTGTACATATTATATTGGAAAATTAGCAAAATATCTTTAAAAATAATGAGTTCGTAACATCTCACACTCATTCAGTATTCATTACATCTAGTAGCTATATATACGCCTTGTGCGGTACATACAAATGTCGCAGAATTGGCACTGACAAGCCTTCAAAAGGCGAAACATTGATGTCTGTCAATAGCGACATTTGTATGTATTTTTCTACGTTTAATTCATTTATTAGCGCATAGGCGCAAATTTAGTGCTTACTCCAAATAATATTACGAATTTGTGTTCTAATCAGAACATATTTGTACATATTATATTGGAAAATTAGCAAAATATCTTTAAAAATAATGAGTTCGTAACATCTCACACTCATTCAGTATTCATTATATTGATACTTATATATTTACTTTACTATACATTTTTACTCTTAACATTTTACATTTTATAAAATTGTATGTTTTATGTATTGAGAATGACTGTTTCAACGCCTGATGGGCACTTTACAGAAATATATTATATTATATTATTATTATTATTATTATGAATGATCTCTTGGAACAAACATTTAATGGAAATTTATACGCATATGCAGACGATACATGTATACTATATTCTAGTCATAATACGAAGCATATATAAAAAATATAAATGAGGACTTGAAAATCCTAGAAGAATGGTGTATGAACAACCTACTTACCATAAATGAAAAGAAAACAGAATAAATATATGATATATAGTAATAAAAGGGAGAACAAAAAATCACAATAAAACTAAATAATCAAAAACTAGAAGAAGTGAAAGAAACAACATATTTAGACTTGAAAATCCAGAACACTATGAAATGGGATAGACACATACACAAGATAATAGAACAAAACTCCAAAACTATTGCTGCACTGAATAAAATAAAACACATGATCCCAAACACATACAAAAAAATTATATATCACGCTCTTTTCACATCGAGAAACAGCTATCTAATCAACACCTGGGGAAACACAACGAGAAAGAATATAGCGTAACTACAACAGAACAAAATTTAAAAGAAAATATATAACATGCAATACAAAACGCCGACATCAGAGGTATACGAAAAAACACAAAGCAAAACATATACCAATTAATAGACCTCAATAATATACTTATTTTGTACAAAATAGAAAACAATGCAATTAAATTAAGAATACAATTAGTGACAAACAGAGAAATACACAATTACAAAACCAGAAGAATATCACATATAAACACCGAAAAATACGCGCATCAAACATGCGCACAATTTTGACAACATCGGCAATAAATATCTATAATAAAATCCCAAAAAAAAAAAAAAGAAAATACCCTTATAAACCTTTTAAAATAAAAATAAGACAGTTACTAAGAGAAAAACATTACAATAAATAATCACAACTAATGTAACTTAAGTCGACAAAATAAAATCAAACAAGAGGCCCTCAATGTCATTAGCCTGAGACGGAAGTTCCCAAGGAGAGGATGAGGGATGAAGAGATTGAATGTGTATAGTTTCATGGAATTTTTGTTATGTTTTAATAATGTAGTTTAAAATTTAGTTTCTGTACATATTCTGTTCCAATTTATTAAATAAAAAGAAGAAGAGAGGAAAGACAGCTAGCCTTTGAACACCGAAAGTTTTACGAGGCACGGAAGAAGTCCATTGAAACAGTACTACTCAGTAAAAAAAAAAAGCTTTAAGTTTGCTGACACCCTCGAAGTAATAAATGAAAAAGTTGACCACAAAATAATCACAAATAATCTTCTGGGAAAATGAAATAAGGAGACTTTCCATCAAATTCAAACTCATTGAATGCATCCAATTACAGGATGCCGAGGGTATTCCCATTCCAGAGTGTTATTGGATACCCCAAGAAAACACTCAATCAATTCGACGGCTATATCATCGAGTGAATGTGAAAGAAGTTTCTCACATATGTGTGAACCCCATTATCACACCACTAACATCATCACTGAACATTACAACATTTTCAGGTCTGTTATTTGTAAAGATTAATGGGAACTCTTCTTCAGCTCTTTAACCCAGCTTAGTATGTTGTTAATTCTTGGCTTGAGATACCATTCAGCTTTCGCCGTCAAGAGTAATGAGAGATCAAAAAACAAGAAGTATGATGAAAAAAATTGAGGTTCTTAACGAATATCTTTTTAGACGGAGAGGTAATATAAGCATAAAATAGTACTTTGCTGCTGCCTTTATTATTATCACCTTACTACACCTTTTTGTACATGTTCTGCAAAATAAAATTTTAATTCAAATAAGTGCAAGTTTTTGTACAACCGAAGATTTTCTTTCAGGCCAATAATTTGTAATACACGCACCTCGAAAGGCTGCCATTCCGGCACTTCTATTACTAGAAAGGGAGTACTGCGTATACGCAATCTAGCGGGTCAATAAGTATTCCATATACATTAATGGAATGAGTATCTTCTAATCAATTAATATTGTCGGCCAGAGAGCTTATACTTATAATTATAACTCGCAGGGATATAATACATTAATCATTTAATTCAAGAAACTACTAACAGAAAGAAATATGTAGTCATGCCACATTCCCTAATTTTTACCTTACATACACAAGGAATACATATTTCTAATTAAATTATTAAAAACATGCCGAGCATAATTTAAAACCACATGATTAATGGCCTGACCAGGCGGTATATAAAATCATTAATCATGAAAAATTCATAATTAATCCTGCCTATTGTAAATATTGATTTTGAGGTCCAAGAACCAACCGATGAAAATGTATATTTACCTGAATTAATAGACCAATTTCAACGCGGCTTTGTGACGATGTCTAACTACCCTCGAAAGGACATTGTCTATTATTCGAGGCGGAACCGATCATTATTGTTTGCTTTTTCAATTAAAATCTCGTATCGGTTTTACTATTTTTCTTTTCCGTACGTACTTTATATAGAAATTAAAGTAGGCCATGTAATCAATAATTAATTGCATGCTTAAATTTAGAATGGCGCTTTGCTTTACTTCTATTATATTTTGAAAAATAGAACCGGTAGCGGCAGTAAGTCATATTGGAGCAACATAAATCAAATTGTATTCACAATTCCTCCAACCACAGTGAACTTAACCGAGGAAGATAATATGCGAAGTATGAGTTAAAACGGTAATTGAACAGTGTGTTAATCGAATAATTTGTTACTACACGCGACAATCTCGGACAAACCTTCAAAACTCAAGAGATAAATACAAAATCGAAAATATTTGTTGTTGAAGAGTTTAGGAAGTGAAATGGTCTAAAATAGAAAACTACACTGATATTCATTTATGACAGAATATGTTTCACTTTAGTAATTCCGAAAGAAAATATATTGCCATTTCTAGATGATCTTGTTGTTTGTTATTAATGTTAATAATATAGCTATAACTTGATATAGATTTGGAATTGTGAGATCGTACTTACAGCGGATAAAAGATTAAACAATACTCAAGTTGTGATGAAGTAAGTAATTTATGTTTCGTTGTGGTGTACAACAATTTTTTCCAAATTAGTATTCATAAAACCGAAACTTCACATTCTTTAAATTTGTTATAATTAGTTTTAATTATTTAAAAGCAAACATCATTTCAAAAATTATTTAAATTTTTGTAGGTAAGATTTTTCTTTAAATTTATTTGTCATGTTTTAATGATTGTGAAACTTGCATTTCAAGCCATGAAAAATGTTGCCAAAGCCGTTCTGGAAGAGCGAATACGGAATTTATTCCAAAACGTATGGAGTGCCACGAACAACATGATAACGAGGACCCTGAAGCGACTCACGTCTGCGTTATGCGTATCTGGCAAATTGATATTTTATCTAGTTACTTTTTTTGCAGTTCCCCATGGGCAATTTGACATTCTTTTGATTTATTTTGTTTTTTTTTTAAGTTGGACTAAAATCATTCTTCTTAATTACTGTTACCTTAAAGTAGCATTGTCAAAGATGTGGATTAATTTTTTTTTTTACATCTTTGTAATGCCAGGACATAAGGTATAAAGGGCAATATAATAGCGGACGAACTAGCCAAGGAGAGCTCTAAAAGATACTTCATAGGTCTAGAGCCCGTATGTGGGATTACCAAGGAAAGAAAGTACAAACAAAGAAATGAAAAGAACTCCATGCTAAAGCGTTAATAGAAGATGGGGTTGTTAGATTCTCTGATAACTTACTGCAGCCATTACTGCGCTGGTAACTGGATACTGTCCCGTGAAAAAGCATCTATACAACACAGGTCGAGTAAGCGAACCGTGGTGCAGAAGATGCGAACTACAGGAGGAAACAAGTTTACATGTAATCTGCACATGTGAGGAATTGAAGGTACTCAGGCAGAAATATTTCGAGAGAGATCTATTGGAGACCTCGAAGGTTCTCAAGTTTCCACTGGGCAAGATGCTGGACTATATAGAGAACACCAAGCTGCTCGTGTGGAAGTAAGAGATTTAATACGTACGGTACAATGAGCACCTAGCTCAAGTACCTGGATCACAGGTGCCCACCCCAACTTAATGAATGATGACAAAAATACTCCAAACTGTGGTACTGGTAATGCTGTAAACTTCTCCTAGATCCCTCACCACAAACTGCACTAAACTGGACCCAAGAATGAATGAATGAATGCCACCTAGTTTCAGTTATTATTATTTCCCGTATACATCAATGTATTTTAAATATGTACTGCAGTCAAATGTCCGTTTTCTATTCAATATTACACAAATTACACAAATATTATTCATGAATAGTCACTTTTGTGTGAAATAAAATAAAAACGGTAAAAGTTCTATTCATTCCAACATTTGTTATAATCCGATTACTAGTTTCGGCAATTACGTGATCATCAGATCTAATTGTTGAAACTTGTTGAAATCTAATTATAACAAATCTTAGAACGGATATAACTTCAACCTCTTTCATTTCATCTATTCACCGTTCTTCGGATCCACGGTGCTATGCTTTTACACGAGTTGAATTCAGTTTTTGGTTTGTCAGCGCTGATTTGAGTTCGTGAGTAAGTATGCAAGTCCGCTTCCGTTCGCTTGGGGGGGAACGGAGCCGGCCATCGCTATTGAAAGCACGTACTAGTGTACGATCCATGAAATTTAGTTTGTATTACCGCAACTGTTATGGATTCTCTCATGTGAGGAATACAGTTTGATCATTTGCATCTTTGATTTACCTGGACGACCAAGAAGGGTTTCTTTGCAACGATATTCCTGCCAAAGCGTTGTTTAGTTCATATTTGCCGGCATTGCGCCATCGTATCCATTAGATCGATGGTAAGCTAAATTTCTGTTTAAGTAAAAACTATACGCTCTTGTGGCAATAAATTCAATCAAAAACGGCAATTTGAGCAAATTATTCATTTCATATTGAGGTGCTTCAATACATTCGCATACTTTAAGTTAGATAACAGGTGAAATAAATGCATGATGCGCGTATCGCATTTACAAGTTAAAATAGACCGTCCTGGACGTCAGTTGTGTGTATGCTGCGTCCAAATCAGTGTTGGGCAAGTTAGAGGAAGCGATTAAATTTCTATAGCGATTAAATATACTCGTGTTTTGTTGGCTCTCGGAAAACCGCTGGACAACACTATAACTTCTCCTATCTTGCCCGACACTGGTCCAAATGCACAGTGGTCGCAATTAATGATTTAGCTATGCAAAAGTCGAACACGTGTAATGTTCTGGTAAAGTGAGGGTATAGCGTTGACAATATTTCACATTTGCTACATTATTATTTTATGTGTTGCAGCAAAATTATCTTATCACGTGGTTTCTGTGGTTGCGTGTTTCACCATTACGGATACTAGCCGAAAAGGTAAATACCTACACGTTATATCTAGACATTTAATTTGATAATTATGGCATTTACTAAGAATATTTTCCCATCCAAGTTCGATAGCACTTCTTCACCTAAATGCGTGAATTTAGTTTAGTTTAAAAATCTATACGAGTATATTCGAATGATTTTTTTCTGTAAAATTTCTATACATTGTTGTATATAGCTAAAGTAAGAGAAGCTCCGGAAAACTGCGGAAAAATATAATATTAAATTGTTTTAGAAAGCGTGTGCATTCCTAAGAGAGCACTATTTGATGTTTGGCGTACTGGATAGGCGTTGAATCAAAAAAATAATGCTGTTTTAACATACGTCTGCAATACCCTGGCAATTAATAAAAACAGCAAAGATAAAAGCGAGTGTTTCAAAGAAGAAATAAAAAACTTTAATAGTGGGATATCCTAAAAAATGGACGCAATGCTAGCGTTCAGCTAAGACATTTCTTTTTCGACATTCTAACTGGTTAGATGATTATGTTACTTTTTCTTTTGGACAAAAAAACTATCGAACTAAACGCAGAACCCACTGATCAGCAGATACGACCACCAAAGAAGTTTCAGCCTCTATTACAAAGTATTCCAAAAAAGAACACAAAAAATTTAATTGCAGATTTTTTAACTTAAATCTCTTTCTATTAAATAATTAACAGCATTATCATTAATAAATTCAAGCTATTGCGATTAAATGCACCTATATTGACTTATTCCTAACAATAAATAACTGCAAATATTTTTCAAAGATTTATTTTAATTTGTCTGTGTATGACAGATTCCATTAATAACTTTAATCAAACAAGCGACAAGTGCAGTTTCCGTCTCAGCTACAAAGATTAATTTCCCTTGAAAATACTTCTCTTCCGTACGCTCTATGCAGAAGACTTATAAATGCAGTTTCGGAAAGGTGTTTATGAAAATAAATATATAGAGAGCTTCTGAAAGGTGCCTTGGCCCTATACCTTCCGTTGTAATTTGGTTGTTAATATGAGTAGTTCATATGAGGTAAGAATTTTTCATGTTTCCACAAGAATTACTTAAGAAACGCCTGATCAATACATTTGTAGTACGAATAATTGCCTGGCTACTAAATAATTAAATGATAATCCGGCGAATCATGCCGAAGCTATCATCGCAATAAGGAAATGGCTCTCAACATGGGAGAAACTCGTCAAACTTAGGAATCGAAAAATATTTTTACTACGTTGTAGAAAACATCAACATCATTGAAGGGTCAAATAATATCAATAATCTTACACTACACACTAGGGACCACCAATTACTGAAGATAAATAAAACACAAATATTCGAAATTCTTGAAATTGGAATTTTCTCCACAATTATGTTCAGATTGTAAGTATTGAACAAATTCATTCACTTTTAATAAAATATAAATTGCGGTTAAGCCCTGAAGAATAAAATGTATGCGAAATACTGGCAATGGAAATAAAGAACAACAAATTAACTTAATTTAGAGTTTTACTGCCAATACCCAAGAAAGCTTCCTTTATACAGGTTTTCTCAATGGCAAAGACTCCTTGTCTACTTCAACTTTAGAAATGGGATATTTCTAAACCATCACTAGTAACTACGGACTGCCAAATGCCAAATTAAGCTTGGTCCCAGTTTTGTCAGTTGATAGTCGAGACCCCTTGAAGTGCTTTTGTAAAATATTAGCCATAGATGATCAGACGTTTATTTTTTTGAGCCCACTATAGTTTTACGTCTGGCATGAGTACCTGAATATCCCACCTAATGTAGGTATATGCGAAACTAATATCAGTTATTAGGAACATTTAAATTAATTTTGGTTAATTGCATTGGATAATAATCGAATTATCGTTAAACCATTTTGTTAAGTAAACAAGAGATTATACAAATATTTCTTTTAAAGTAAGTATGAGTAATTTGTAACATTTTTAATTTATTCCATTTCAACTTTATATTGGTGTGGACGATATTTATCACTCTCACACGATATGAAAGTTGAAAATTCAGCACAATAAGGGCGACTCAAAATTATAGGTATTTGCTCTCTACGAAGGATCACAGATAACTTTCCCCATCTTGAATTATGCATCACTTTTAAAGGAAATATTTGTATAACGAAATAAATTAAAGGTAATTTAATTATTATCCAATGCAATTAAACAAACTCAATTTAAATGTTACTAATTACTAATATTTCCTTTTACATATTGCTAATTAACAATTTTTTTTTTATTCATTACCATTCCAATATTTCACGATCTGGAAGCTGTTGCATAAATGTACAATTGCAATTTACAGGTGATATTTTTTTACAATTTATAAAAATTTGGGTTACAAGCGTTGCAAAAATAAAAAGTACAAACTTGTAAGTTCCTATGAATTTTACATTTTTACAGGAGAATTCTTATTATTTTACAAGCGTTTCCGAAAAGATTTGACAGGTGACAAATTACAATTTTACATATAATAGTAAAATTGCAATACATATTAAACGTACTTCGTTAGGTGTGTCATTTCTTTCTACAAAATAACATTTAATTCAATGAAACAGTATATGGAGTAGCTGTTCTGATGAAGATGATAATTTGCAGCAACAGAGAGCGAGAAATATTATTCGACGCAGAGTAAGAACATTTAGGCCCAGAATTAACAACACATTTCCAAGTAATTTTGAGGTCAATGAACGCTTTCGAATGTCCATGATAAAACTTGAGGAATTGTTAAATGTGATTGGCAGCACTTACGGAGCTACCTTAATCTTCCTTGTCTAAAGTACCATTAAGTGAATATGTTCTATGAAATATTTTTTTTTTATATCAAGGAGGGCTTACGGAAAAGTATACCTTAAGGAAGAACTATGAATATGGCTGTAAGTATTAAATTTCATCTCGCATACACGTTTGAAATTCCAAGTGACCAGCAAACAATACCCTTAGTATGTCTGTTTTTATGTTGTTCGATATCAAGGACTTTTTTTGGCACAGCAATATTGAATGCTTTTTCTAAATTTACGGTAGCTTGCTTAATGGTGTGATGATATTTAAAAACGTATTTGATAAAAAAAAAGTAAAAAAAGAAATATGTCCTTCAACTTTTTCTTTTTGAAATGAGAGCCAACAAGATGCAAGCACAAGTTTGAATGAAATCGGGTTTATTTCACTGATACTCTAAAAAAGGAGAAAAAAGTCCCATTTGAAGCATTTTATTTTCCATTAGGACACGGCAACACTTGGCCACTTGGTATTAATTCGATCGTAATGAAATAAAGCAGATACAATTTCCGGATGACGGCGAGCGAGTATTCTCACAAAGCCTTAATAGTACGCCATAATAAAACCAAAAGTGAAGAAAAGCGCTGTTTGTACGAACGTGAAAGCGTTTCGATTTATGAACAGTACAAAGTAAAATAGAAAATATAACAGATATTCTTATAAACTGTCCCTTTTATACATAACAACAGGCTACTAGAAATTTCATCAATTAGAAAACCGAAAACGTATTACTTTTATACATTTGTGGTATTATGTAGAGAAAACCCTAAGGCACAAAAATGAAACACCAGAATGATAGGGTGTGTTGTTAGTTCACAAAAGTTTTAAAAAAGCGCAAGCTGTACTGTGTCCAACAACTTGTACACTGAGAGAAATATCTTTTTCATTTAAAAGAATTGCATTATACCAAAAGCTTTTGCGTTTTCTATATGGCCAACATTTGGTGTTTCCTTGAAAAGAATATAATTTTAACTTCACGCATTCCTTCGGAAATAATATATTTTTCGTTGAAACAGTTTATTCTTTTAAGTGAAAGATATTGATAATTGATTCTCAAGTCCTCTTTATTTTGAACTTGAAAATTATGCAGATTGGTAGAAAACCGTAAGCATTTTGATTCAAGAGGTTTTTCCTTTTCTTATAACATTTATTCATTTTAGACTTAACCGTAAACACAACAAAATGCCGTGATCATTTTTAATCGAAATGAAAATGAATTATCTCCAAAAGCCCATGCACTAAGGAGGGATTTGCCGTTAGAATGTTGCAAATCCTAGTAGTATTGGGAGTTGGTCGCAGTGACCACCCTAGCACTCTAGTGTGCCGTTAAAGAAATCAGCCTTTCAATGGCGATGACTCCTATCAGAAGTTGATCTGGTAAATATACCAGATTGGTATGCTACGACCGTAGTTTCCAGCCTATTTTGTGCGAAATATTATCTGTGACTGGAATGAAATAGGAGATGCGCCATCTATGCGACAACTTCTCTACTACACATAAGTATATCTGCTCATCTGCTGTACTATATGGAAGAAAACTGCTATACGAAAATAAAATGCGATATTTATTTTTACTTCCATGTAAATATTTAGTTAAATTAATAAATACCGCGCTAGCTTCAAATAAATCTACTAACCAAATTTTTATTTGATTGAATACCAGAATATTTTTAATATTCCTAAATAAAGTAAGAATTTAGTAACTGTAACCAAATGCATGAAAAATTGTTGAAAACAACAAGATCGTTTTCCCCGTGTATAACAGTTAAAACCTTCAAACACATATTACTGCGTTAAAGTTCTTTGGCTTATAAGTAAATCAGCATTAACTGAAAAGATTCAAATTATCTCTGAGATTTCTTTAACCTCGGGCGAAAAATATTCACTTTTGTTCATTATTGTTTGTGCATCTGAGACTTATGCACGTGGGAACATGAATAAAACTGAAATACTTCCGCGTAGAAAAGCACTCAGCTTGAATACAAGTGCTTGCATTTTCCGTTAAAAGACAAAAGTTTTAAATCAATGTATACATGCGTATCCACGCAAATAAACCAAAACGTTCCGCTTTTTCATTTAAAATACTGTTTATAATTCAATAATATGATAACGTACTTAAAAAAAACTAAAATATGTTGTTAAATATGTACATAATGATAAAAACATAGTATGTAATGGGTATTGTCTTACTTAAACAGAAGTTATACAAACATTATAAAATATTAATCAAAACTAAGGTGCATTCCGTTTAATTACGGTTAGTTTTCGTCCAAAAGCATGTACTTTAAAAACCAAAAGTTATAAAACTTTTCATCTAATGCAATCTCTTTTCTCAGTGTATCAAGCAAGTACCGGACGCGAACTAATTGAACTGGGTTTGAAGGAGGTCTAAGTTATAGATGTAGATAGGTTTTGAGATCTGCACAAGTACAGATCAGTTTTTTTCAATCCCTTAACACTGTGACCAACAGATCTATTATACACACTGAGAAAAGCGATTAAGTTATCTTTGTCAGTATGCTTCAGATATTATAGATAAAGTGGGACTAATTGATGTCATTTACACAGACTTTCAAAAAGCATTTGACAAAATTGATCACTGTATTTTTTATTAAAGAAACTTGAATCTACGGGACTATCAATGCAATTAAATCTTACTTAATTAGCAGAGAGCAATTCTAGAGTAATGTAATGTAATATAAGGAGAGGATACAGTATTTAGCGTGGGTGTTGCTCGCTATTTTGGTAATTTTAATTATTATGAAATAAATTAAACATTCTTTGCAATAGATAAATCAAAGTTTTACATTTATTTTCAAATCATACAGTTCACTTACGATAAAATTGTTACGATCATGTGTACAATTGGCACCCAGATGACTTACACTCTTCTGTATACTTTACTTTAAACCGTAATAATCAACAACTTTACTAACTAATATTGTATTTTTTTATTTATTTTTGTATTTGTTTTTCCGAACGTACTGCTACGACATTTTATGTTATTTTAATAGAACATTGTTTTCAATTTGGTGACGGCACCATTTACATTTTTGTTATTAGAGCTGGCTCATTTCAATTTATCTTCTTCTTATTAGAGATTGGCCTATTTATGTAATTTTTTTTATGCTTCGATCAGAATTTGGGTTAGATTATAATTTAGATACCTTTTTTAGAATACTTAGATTTTTATTTAATATTTTCACATAATTTTGATTTTCATGTTTGACTTTTGTGCGCTTTTGAATTATCGTACTGAATTGTGGTAATATATATGTTTTGTGATTTCTTAATGCCGATATTCACGATTATACACACCTAAGCAAGCCTTATCGTGTTTCAATTTCGTGTATTTCTCCTGGTTTTTCTCTTGTAAGATCCCGCAGTGTCTGGATTTTTTACTATCTCTTCGAACCACCCCTAATCTGCACTGCAGCTAGTAAGGTACTATAAGCGAGATCTACGGTAAGTCAGAGTTTGGAGGAAATTTAGAGTTTTTGCGTTTTGAGACCGATTTTCTAAGAAAAGCGTGTGAAAAAAGTTCAGCCCAGTTCAAAAGTAAATTAAAAAAAAAAAAATTAACTATAAGAGCAAAGTCGGTTAACGTTGGTAAAAAAATACGGTAATTTTTGTAAATGAGATGCAAGCAGGCCAAAAAAAAATTCTAGGGAAACGAAAGCAGATATGATGAAACCAAATTAAGAAAAACCGAAAATTAAAATAATCCCATAATTTTTTTTATTGATTGATTTGTAGCTTCTTAAATATTTAAAGGTTAACGAACGCCATTTGAATAATGTATTCGTGAAATAAACTTCAATGAATGATTGCAATCACTTAAATAATTACAGTTACACAGTTTGAGTTGGTTGTTTAAAAAATGTACCTGTCTATACAATTTTTACGAGCGCACAATAATATGCTAACGGTGACTAACAAGTGATTTAATTTCAAATATTTGAAATATTTAAAAAAGAAATGGGGAGGAAAAAACACGTTTCGAGTGAGATAAGATAAATTAAAAGCGACGCTTCCTTTCTTTTCATCTGACTGCGACTCACGTCTGAACGAAACGCAAGAACATAATGGAATAATAAATTAAATTTGAAACTGTCCGTTTAAAACAAAGCCGCGTCAAAATGAAGTAGCTAAATGACACCACAGTACACTGAGAATTGAAACATTGTTTTCCAAAGTATCTGGTTTTTGGTGACGTAATTCCTAACTTATTGCTATGTTTATGGGTGATTACTTACATATTATATAGTAGCGACCAGTAAAATTTTGAAATATTTTGCATTATGAATAAAATATACTGCGGCATGCCGTACAAATCATTTTATATATGAATATGAAACAATAGAGAATATAGTGTTAATGGAGACTTTCTTTTGTTGAAACTTCCACTATTTATTGATAGCATTAAATAAAGGGGTAGGCAAGACAAATTTTACGTAGAATATAGATTAAATTAGATCAGGCATGGACTGGCCTATTGACCTGTTTCTCTGCAACTTTTTCAGATCTATTGTAATCCCCTTTTTCCTAAAAGACGCTCTCTAATTTTGCTGTCTTAATTGGGCTTATCATCTTTGAGAGCGGCTCTTTGTACAACTGCTAGCTGTGGGGTTCTTCACGCCCATTACTAGAAACCTTGTGCTCGCCAGGTCTTCACATTGGCACAGCATATGAACTGGTGTTTTTTCCTCCTCTTGGCAGAATCTGCAGGTTGCGTCATCTGCCAAGCCCATGTTGTACATATGCCTATTAGTCTACAGTGACCAGTCGGCAGACCTACTATCATTTTGACAGCCTTCCTGTCTTTGTTCAGGGAATCTCTAGTAAATTCAGGCCTCTGCTCCTTTAGGAAAACAGAGACAGGGCTGTTTTGGTAATTTTTGCCTCCATTCTCTGGACTGATTATATATCCATTCATTGATGGGTTTTTTAAATTGCGATTTGGTAGTGCCGAAAGAAGGGCTAGCTCCATGAATGACATTGACGAACCTCGCCTGGCCAACTTGTCCGCCGCCTCATTTCTTCTCACGCCCGAGTGGCTAGGGACCCAGGCCAAGGTTAATTTCATTTGGGTGCTCACCTCATTTAGGGCGCTCACACAGTCCCAAATCAGCTTAGAGTTCACGCTTATGGAACTAATCGCTTTAAGTGTGGACTGACTGTCAGAGAAAATAGCAAAAGTTTACCTGGCTCGGTTCATCTTTGTATTTCTCGGACACAATGGTGGATTACAGCAATCTTAGCTTGAAACACCGTTGTGTCTTTGTTAAAACTTACCAAAAGAGCTTTTTTAGGCATCTTTGCGAATATTGCAGCTCCGACGCCGTAGTCCGTTGTAGAACCGTCTGTATACCAGTTTGAGTCCGCTCTTACTAGAGTACCCTGTCTCTCAGTCCTTCTTATCTGGTATTATAACCTGATATGTTCTATTTAGATTGAACCATGGCATCATATGGAATTCCTAAAAGGGGTGCCTCCTTGAGTTCATCTAATGTGTAGCGGTGGCAGGTTTAGAATTACTTCCATTGCAGTAGTAGGGGTCGATCGTGGCGCACAGACACGCTAGTTTTTGTACGTCACTTAGGATTTTGGCCTCCCTCACCTGCCCCACCTTTAACCACCATACTACAGCTCCATACGTTATCAGGGGTCTAATTATCCTTGTGTATAATCAGAGAGTCATCTTGGGTCCCCAGTTCTTTCCACACAGCCTCCTGCAATTACCTAGGGTGATAGTGGTTTTGTTAGTTGTTTTCTAGATATGTGGGTTTCATCTATGTCTTTGATTAAACCATACCCCGCAGGTATTTCGTCTCTTTGACATGAAGAATCCTTTCGCCTCCTATCACTAGTGGTTGTAGGCCTTCTACCGTTCTTTTTTCTTGTAAACGTGACAACTTGTGTTTTCTGAGCATTGACTAATAGTCGCTCTTGTTTACATCATTTGTCAACCGTATTTAAAGCCTTCTAACGACTATTGTAAGGTCGTCAGCATATCCCAGGCAATGAAATCCCTTTCGGTCAGATTAGGTCGTCCACTAGGGTGATAAAACCCCCCTCCTGCCTCCACGTCGATGGTAGCCTTACCAATTGTGGATGTGATTATCCTTCTTTCCAGGCTGGCTCTATCCACTGTAAAAGCTTTAGCGGTACCTAGAGCATTCAAACGTTGTTGAATCTAGTATTTCAATTCTCGTTAGCCCCGTACACACCAGACGGTGTTGCTGTAAGGCGAATATAGGAGGAATATTATAAGAAACATCTCAATAAGAACGGATAAACAGCATCGGCACCTTTTATCTTAGAAAACAAAAATTCGTGGGCTTCAGTTCATTTATTCACTGCTATCGACCGAAATGGTTAGAACGAAATCGAATCACATAATGATTGCGCGCGCACATTCAAAATTTATCAATTTACCAGGTGGACATGTTCAAGAGCAAATCCCAAACACTTCCGTAGAAACGCAAAAGGAACCAAAAAACCCATGTTTCAGCCTTTTTGACACAGTGCCTTGAGTTTACTGAAATTTATTTGTGTTAAAATAAAATAAAAAATAATTTTGCAATAAGGTTTTACTGTTCCTATGCATTTTTTCCCACTTAGCCGATTTTTGCAATTATACAAGTATTCCAAAGTCAAGTAACGAATATTTTTTTTTTAATTGTTGAAAAAATAACCCAGCACTTCAGAATTATAAATAAAACAACAGAGAGCCTTCGGTATTTTTTGATAAACTGTTTTATAACTTGACAAAGATTATAATTAAACAAAATTAAAATTTATAAAAAAAATAATGTCCAGTATCTTGAAGTGAACATAATTGAAGACACCTTGTTATACGTTAGACATATTGAATATTTCTGAATCATTTGTAAAAATTCTGTACATTCTGTATATCTTTAGAAACTAAAAAATTATAAATGGTATGATGAAAGAACCGTGAGCATTCCTTTTATCCACCACAGTATTAAGAATTGCTGTCAAAGTAGCGTGAAAGAAAAGAATTAAAATAAAAAAAAAGTATTGTTGGTAATACCTTAATTAGTGTAGAAAAAAATATAGCAAAAACTTAAAAAAAAATATGGGACCGCATTTCAAATTAAGGTTGACTATCGCTTTTCAGAGCCGAAACATTGTATTATAAATCTAACTACGCAAACTTATAGCCAAGTTATTTCACATATAATAAAGACTTTTAATATATTGTTTTTTTCATATTTTGAAGACGGCGTAAGTCAAAAGTACAAAAACATCCTAATCAATCGAAAGAACGGTGAACACTATATTTAATGGAAATAAGATAATTCTTGAATCGTTAAATATATTATTTTATTTATAATCAAATTACGTGTTAACACATCACCTTCGATCCACGTCATTGAAAAAGTTGTCGATAGTAAATCAAAATTACTGCTAAAAAAATCTGTTAAAATATGCTAAGGGCCAACAAATAACCAGACACAACTTAAATGAAAATATTCTGTAAAGGCAGAAGGAGGCGTGATCGAGAGAGACCTAAATACACGAGAGACTGTATTTAGTTCTTTATTTAAGCTGCCATTAGTGCCCTCATCAAAAGTCATATAGATGTTGTCAAGCATGTGCAGAACGGTGCTGGTCATCAATCGCCCTTTCCTATATCCATGTTGTTCGGGTATCAGGTACCTGTGGTGTTCAAAATACTATAATCCACTAATCGTAATATTTTAATTTTTTCAAATATTTTTGACATTCAACTACTAAGTAACCGAATTAGAGGCTGTGGTTGAGGCTTGAATCGCTTAGCAAAGGTGCTGCCCTTTTCAGCTTTACTTGGATAGTTGATGATGTTCATCATTCTTTTTTCCTCTTTGGATCACTGCCTTAGCGACCATATTCCTCGCCTTTGCCCGCCAACCACTCCGACCTGTTTCTTTAGAATATCTTCCACTTTCAATATTCCTGCTCATAGATCCGAATTAAAACCAAAGTCTGTCATAATGTCCATCCCTAAAATTATGTCTACGTTTTACGTCTGCCGCTAGCACACGAAACTGGAATGCGACACGGAGAAATGGGCTTTCATACCTCCCAGCGCATTATTGACACAACAGCCGCCTTGTTGGAAATATTCTTCTTGTCACCACTTCCAGACAAGGAAGTGATGGCATCCTTCACGAGATTGTCACACTTGCACCAGTAGCCATGAACAGGTTTCTAGCTTTTCCATTAACATCGGCATGAATAAACATACTATTGACTCGATTTTTCAATGAAGCCCCTTTCCGTCGGTCGGCCCAATTTGGATTCTTTCGGCCTTGGCTTTTGAGATTCAGAACTGCGGCTTCCGTGAATTCCAGAAGCACCGTCACCTCATTCTTTAAGCTCATTTAGTGGTCTGTCTTCCTCAAGAATATCTATGGTGCAATCACGAACATTTAACCCCTTTTCTACGAATTTAAAAACATCCCTGGTTCTAACGAATTTTATACCTTTAATTATCAAACGAGAAGCGTTTAACTAACAAGGTAGAAAGTGCCAGCGTTAACCAAATCACAGTAATAAAATTCCATTGCGTAATAGCTTCAAAGTTTCGGCTCTCTTCTTAATTGTTATTCGATTATACGACTTCAGTCGCCGGCTGATTAACGGTGCGGCCTCATATTTCTCAGACAATAACAAACGGGAAAGTTAATCGGGTGAAGCATCAGTCTACCGGTGAACTGAAGCCTGTCTCCATTAGCGACGTCTGTGCCGATATAATGCGGCGGCAACGCGACGCAGAGGATTTCCGAAGAGTGTGAAATTCAAAGCTGACGCGCTTTGCAATAACAATGCACCCTGATGACAAGACGAGGGAAGCTAATGACTTAATGTTGTCGCCGAACTGTCGGAAATTCCAAGGAAAATACATATTACTTATCCTATTTAGCTGCTCCCTAGACTAATAATGAAATTCCATATTCAATATTTACCTAAAATGTACGCCGAGCGTGACGTAATTTTACCATAAAGATCAAAATGTAGGAACAAGAGGAGTAATGTTACAGAAAGTATTTACGTCGTCCTAATTCTATAGGGATTTTAATATGTTTTGATAATAACGGCACAATTTTAATGGAAGGTAGACATTTCTATTGGGAACCAACCGCTCAGAAAATAAATAATTGTTCAGATTCATTTAAGTCTTTCGGCTTTAATTTCAGTACATACATAAAATCTTGTGTAAAGAAACTTTAAATGTATACATTGTTTTCATTATAAATTAGTTTTTGAACTTATACAAGTTACACACAAGTATTTCATATAAGAAACAACAAATGCTTTCGGTGAAATATATTACAGACGAGATGGTGCCTCTATACTATTGTTCAGAAAATCGGTCAAAACAAAGATAAATGTCTAGTGTCCCAGGAGATTGGTGTAATGTATGTTGATATTGAAATTAAAACAAAGGCAAATTCGTGTTCCAATCCTTTTTATTTTATTATCTTTATTGCGACATGTTTCGGTTTTTCCAACCATCATCGGGCAATAAAACGTCAAATGTTTGTTTCCTGTGTAAGAATGCACCCACAAAAAATTCTTTCGACACATCATTCTTACACAGGAAACAAACATTTGGCGTTTTATTGCCCGATGATGGTTTGAAAAACCGAAACATGTGGCAATAAAGATAATAAAATTAAAAGTATTGGAACACGAAGTTGCCTTTGTTTTAATTTTAATATCAACAAAAGATAAATGTGTTACAAGGAATACAGGATGTATGTACCTACTGTGACGTTACTTTTACTGCGAAACATATTCTTCGGAGCCCTTCTATAATTTTATAAGTGAGTATGCATTCAAATATAACATGCCTCGCTGTATCTATCCCACGCACTCACAATGTGAATCACTAACCCTCCCTATTGACCCGTTATCAATTCCACCGCCTGAGACAACAAACTAATCCTCATTTCCCTTAAACGGCTATTCTGAAATTAACTTATACTTTATTGCGATTAGACGACCAAGGAGATAAAAAATTAATAATCTTCTTTAGATCAATCCAATATTTCGCTTTATTATTTAAACTTGCTCAGGGATTGTAAGTTGTGTTGAAATGAGACACATTGCTACAATAATTGTAGCACAATTTGCTTTTCCTATTACAACTACATTTGTAGAGAAGTAAATTTATTGCATTAAATATCTTAGGATGCAAGTAGCGGCTTCCTATTTCAAACACAATGCAGTTGCTTTCCGTAATATAAGCATGTTGTTTTAATAAATTTCATTCTCCTGTCGCGTAAGGTAACAAAGTATCGGATGTGGCTGCATACGTTATCCTAACGTTAAAATGGAAAGCGCGCTTCAGCACGAAACTTAATCATTACCTCCTCGCCTCTTCCCCCAATTTACCACGCAAATATAAAGTGTCAAGTGTTAGCACCTCCTAATAAAGATGAAAATCTTACTTTCGTAGTTTGAAACTAGTTATTGTGAACCGAATCAATGTAAGAAAGGACAAAGATGAAAATGGAAAATATCAAATGTAGACAGCAGTATTAAATTCCTGAGTTAGCTTCCTTAGAGCGAGCTTTATAAGAATTCATATTTCAGTAATATATTCATGTAATAAAAATATAAATTTAAATCAGGAGAGTGTAATCAAGTAGAATTATTTTAAGCACTCGAAGGCAAGACAAAAGTAGGCGGGTTGGAATATTAGTATCCCACGCAAAAAAAGCATATATACTGAATATGACAATTTCACAGCTTATCATTTGAGCTTGTAAAATCAACGATTTTTTTTGATGTTTCATCTTTTTATATTAACTGCGTACACAAAACAAAAACGGTTAATTTTTCAAAACAAAAATGTGATTTTTCAATTAATTAGTTCTGGCATGCATGTAGCATCTTTAACAAATTAAATTTGAAATGCAACCGGAATTGCAAGTACTGCGTACTGAACAATGCATAATTCAAAATTGTTTGCAAATAATTTTTTCAGTGTGCTGTAGCTTCGATTGCCTTTATAACTTAAAGTCGTCCCACAATTATTGTTATCCTTTATATTGTAGTTTCAGATCGACAATTTAGCAAATATTTTCACGTTAGAGGGGTCCCATCTTAAATTCTCATTCAATTATTCTTCCACTTATATAATTTTTAGTTTATTGCTTTTTGGTTTGTTACCACTAGATTTGGCTATACTCATCTTATGCTTACAGCATTTCATATAATACAAGTTTACTTGTTTTAGTGTTTCAACACGTATTTAAATTTCTGCTGTCCAAGGTAGGGCAGATTTAGCACTACAAAGTGCAAATTTTTCTATATCAAAATTTTACCCAAAATACTAACTAAAATTACATCTCAGAATTTTGCACTTGTTCACTGAAGTTCGTAAATACACTTATACAACGCATTGCTATACACTATATCTGGTGTGAATGCGGACCTTTAGACGGATGCAAGAATGCAATTTTTGAAAAGCCATGAATGAATCCGTTAAATTAACTGCCTTAAAACCTGCCTTGCTAGATTCTAAGCTGACAGATATGAGGAATGGATGAAAAGAAAAAAGAGATTAAATGTAAAAGTTCAGTAGGAGTAAGGTCTATTTCCTGCTATAGATCAACGAACAGATGCAAGGCACGGGCCGTCACCCGTAAGAGAAAATTTCTTTTCCACTGAAACATAATCATTCACGGCAGTGGATATTGCACACTTTAGGCATGTGACTGGGGCGATGCATTGTGAAAGAAATTATTTGATAGGCGCATAACGCCGTGGTTTCGCCGACGATGGTCTGCCAGGGTTGTGGAATTTATCCTGTAGGCAATCGCTGGTCAATTAAGTTAAAATTATGGCAAGTGAAGCACAAAGAATTTACTTCGAAATGTTGTGATTTTATTTATTAATACCATGTTAATTGCCTTGAAAAATTCTTTTGATCTGACTTTTCTGAAATGTTTGAAATATTTACTTTCGTTGTCTAAGAGTTGGTTGTATAATGGGACATGTTTCCTTCTATGTTTCTGCGGTTTTTGATTAGTTGATTTATTTCTCTTCTCTTAGTGTTGTGAGTTTCGCGAATTAAAATTTCCTTGATTTCTTTATTGAAATACTCGATGATTTCGATTGTTAGATTCGATTCGGGATCGGAAGATCCAGAATCGGATGTATTCTAAATCCGTAAAATTTGTACAAGGATTTTTATTAAATAATCAGCGAAAACGTTTGGCAGGTACTGCGTATTCGTATAAATGTGTGTTTTGGAAATTCTTCAATTTTTCGGTTTTGACTCGATCATTTCAAACTCGTTTTCTAACTGGGGGCGGTGTTTTGTTATTTATAGACGCTATGCGCACTTAAACGACACAGTCACATGCACTCGGTATAAAACACCGTGCTCCGTGTGAATTATTTCGATTATTGAAATCATCCGAATATGTACAACTTATATGTCCGCTGGAATATGGAATCGGAATATTGTTTCCAATGTCATAACATTCCGATTCGGGTATTCCGATTATTGAAATCATCCGAATATTTACAACACTACTCTTCTTCATCCAAAATATGCGCAATTTTTATTAAAGTTGAAGTAGAGAGCATTTTTAACAATTGCAAACACCAAACTGACTGCCGGTAGATCGCCAGTGTGATTCATTGAAAATTGACTGGACTGTGACGGGCCCCTGCCTTGCATGTTCGTTGACCTATAGCAGGGGTCGGCAAACTTTTTTAGGACAGGGCCAAATCGTAACGAAAATTAAGTTCAGCGGGCCAGGTTGTAAACTCTAACGTGTATATTTTTATTAAGTGTTCCTCTGTGTTTTAGTGAACCGAAAACAATGTACTAAAAAGTTTTCGTCGTTTCATCGGGTGTTTAAAATTACTAACTTGTCAAAGAATCTTAAAGTTACAAATTTTTTTTTTAAACACCCTGTATATTCTTATATTTTTCTGCAACATTCCCTATAGGCTTCAGTGGTTTTATTTTAAATTATTCCTATTATTTATTAACTTTTCCAAATGGTTAAATAATTTTACCTGGTGGCTTTAAACAAATAACATTACAAAATTATTATTTAGTATCTTATAATAATCATTGTTTTCAATATGTTAGTCTAAACATTAAATATTAAATATAAATTATATAATGAATGGTTCGCATTTGCAAAATGAGGCAAAATGCGAACAAAAGTTAATAAGTGTTTGTGTGATATAAAGAATTTGGAGAGGATTGAAATAGCTACAAGAGGAATTTCGCAGACGATGAGGTAATATAAAGACAGTGAAAAGAATTTTGAACATATGGCAAGGAAACATGGAAGAAGAGGGCGACAATAAAAACACAGAAAAAGCTAAAATTCTCGGAAACCAGAATGTTGAAACTAAAATTGAAATAAATGATACTAAAATAGAGCAAATGAGAAATTTAAATATTTAAGAGTAACATTGGAGAAACAGGAAAACAAGATGCTGGAATAAACCATTGATAAAACAATCAAGTACTACGCAATAAACCAAAAATTTATTAATAAAAAAGACAAAAAGGACAAACCTATAGTAGTGGTATGAAGAACGCCAAGAAAAATAAAATTTTGAAGTAAAATAGGATCCATTTTTAGGATTTCTAATCCAATCTAGATCACAAGAAATGAATTGCGACATATTTTTTTGTAATAATTCAACGATTGTTAGTATATTTTTATTTAAAATAATTTGAAGGGCCGAAAGTTCAGTTGAGAGGGCATAAGAAACAGAAGCAATAATTACTATTAATGGACGGAACGATTGCAGAAATGCTTTTTCATTTAAAAAAATATTAATAATTTCCTCTGAGTTCCAAAAATCTAAAACTTTTCCACTATTGCACCATCGAACTGGCGATGGTTAACTCGCCGAGAGCCAATAAAGTTAACCACTGCCACTACTGGTTCAATAATGCAAAATAGATAGAGTATAGAGGTTTGATGAATTATGCAATGACTTATTGAAAGCTTTGCACAAAACAAAAATACTTGGGCAGTATCAACAATGACTGTTGACTCATCAAAAACTAACAAAAACCACTAGACATTTTTTGCCTTCTCCATTAAGAAGCGTATTGTGATATTATCAATTTAGCTGACAGTCGCTTGAGCTGAGAGGTTAACAGAAAAACAAACCCTCTTCTTTGGGCACACTTCTTCAGCTTTATCGTAAATCTATTCATGAATATTTCAAATTTAATTCTAAATAAGGTTAGAAATATTATTGCGAAGTACGCCGAAAACGTTCATAGTAAATGAATTAACCGGACCTATTTAACCCGACATCAGTTGACTATCAGTCGGTGAATAGTAAATGTAGATACCTCCGGTACAATAATTTTCGTAAACCTTATTGTGGATGAGAAAAACTATCGGCAATAGCTGAATTAACCGCTTGGTACTTACAACTTGCGCGGGCCGGATTGAAATACGCAGCGGGCCGGATTTGGCCCATGGGCCGTAGTTTGGCGACCCCTGATCTATAGCAAACTCCTGATCTATACACGGTATGGAACGATACACAACAACAACAAAAAGAAACCATTCTACTAAAACTTGGACCTACGTTTTACACTGATTATAAAAGAAAAATTTGAAAAATAAATGCAGACTATCTACCCAAAATACTGAATATGCATAACTACACGTACGTTAACTTAAAACTATATACAACACTGTATCTAAACTCATGAACGTTACATAGGTTTTACACCACCACGGAATATTTCAAGCTAAACGTTTCGAGATAAGGAGTTATCCTAACCAGATAGAAATTCACAATTCCAATTTGCATTTTCATTTTTATGGAGAGCACTCGCAACAGCGACGTTACAGTTGGAGTATTTTAGTATGCATATATACACAGAGCTCGGAAAATGAGAAGCAGTAACATAAAGAACGCGCTTTTTTTTGTCCGCGCGACTACGTGCAGAAATTCAACTTACACTCGCACAGGTTTAATCATACCACGTGTAAATGAATGCATTTATACCCGCTCACTGTATAGTTTCTCGCACAGACCGAGGAGCATAAAATCAAGTAGCACTTCTGAACGGAGAAGAATAAATCCGCCTACCACGGCGTATTATGGGTTTTTATTCGCTTCCAATTTAATCTTTATAACTTTTCAAGAGGCCTTATTACGTCACACGGCATGCTGCCTAGCTTATGCGTGGACGCGAACGATCATTCCCCCAGCTGCTGGACATACCGAGGAAAGTTTTCAAATAAAAGTTTTTATCGGAACACATATGTGCCCTAACACCTCAAATTATTTCTTTCGAAGAAAATTATGGTCACTTGAAAGTTCAGTTTCCATTCACTTCATTTCTTTTTCTTTTGTTCCTATAGAAGGGTTGTACCAATAAGTGATAACTTATATATGACTTGAATTCATGGGATTTTATTTTTAGATGCCGTTGTTTTCAAGCTGTTACCTTATAACTGTTACGATAAAGCGTAAACTCGGCTAGTTTGTATACAATCCAGCTAATTTATAGAATAATCAATCAGCTGGTTTATTTATGAGAAAATTGGCTTTTTAATAAAACAGTGGAAGTAGTTAGTTAGTTTATAAATTATGTTATAATATTCACTTATTTTGTTTACTATGAATTGGGTTAGATATAAGAGCCAAAAATGTTAGCGACTCTATAAACTAGCCGCATAACATGAAAATCAGAATAATTTGAAAAATATATAGTAATAAATATATTGGATATTTTAGAAACTAATAAGAAAGTTTATCGAATTTATACCCTAAATAAGTTTATTACTAAGTAATTTAGCACAATTTCAGTTAAAAAATCTTGAATAATGTCTGTGGAGGTAGAATTCACCTCCATCAAATCGTTTGACATATCTTTTCTTATTAGAACACACAAATAATTGCATTTTTATTCCAAATTATTTTGATATATACGAGCTCAAACATATACAATAATAAACACTTGTCAGAGTATGTATACAGTGCGTTCATGTTGAAAGGAACAAATTCTTTTAAAATTCAAGTAATTATTTTGCAGAAAAACGCTCGACACATCGAATAATATTTTTAGTTGGGAATTTTTTTGACATTTGATATAGATAAACATAATCTCAACAAACTCACGGGAATGGAAGTTTATAAACTAGCCAAAACGTTAGAAATAACAACGTATAACATGCAAGCGTCATCATAACGGTTGCAATTAATTTCCGTATGTTGTATCACTATACGTTATTGCACGTGTTAAAATTAAAGGTGGATCCTCATGCACGCGAATTAGCGATTTTTTTTCGGCGAAACATTTCCTATTGGTAAAAAATATTTAAAAACGAATTGGTGCGAAATTTTTGCGAATATTTTAAGATTTGGCGATGTCTGAGAAATATTAAATATAATTTAACTTTAAGCGAATATTGTCATGCTGTCTGTTGCACATTTGGATAGCTTTTTATTTATTCAGGTAATTTCATTGTGATTACAATTATGGGTTGTGGATTGTGGTTATGTTGTTCTTATAATAACATACGATTTTTCTCTAATCATCTTTAATGCAGAATTTATTTAATAAGATTAGGTTTATGGTAAGGATAAGCTTTATTAAATTACTATTTTGAATAGAAAAAATTTTCTGCGAAATTCGCGTATATGGATACTGATAACTTTTTGCACGATAAAATATTTCCATCTTAACATTTTTTAACAGCTTTTCGTGAGCATGGGAATCCTCCTTAAAACGTTGTTAGAGGAAAAAAGTATAGAGATGGGAAACATCTAACAACGGAGACAGCTTTATGCGTGATTCTGTCAATTAGAAAGAATAATTGCGGCCGGCGCAATCGTAGCGGTTAGTGTGGTAGTGGTGTTGTGTCGTTGACAATGACATTTTGAAGAAATTATTTATACAAATTCTCTTGAGAAGCGAGCGTAAAGATTAAAATTTTTCGCAACACAAAGAGATACAGTTCGAAACGAAGTAGTAAGAGCAGATTTAAAACCGATCCAAAGCAGTATAAAGAAACAACTAGCTACAGAGGAAGAGAATAAGAGGGAGATCACGTTAAAGTTAAAGTAGAACAACGTGATGAGGCTTGGATTGGAACAGCAGAAAAGTGCTACCAAGGAACAAGAAACATTGAGCAAATTTGTATATCAGTGAAAGTATTAAACACCTTACATCTTGGGGTATGTACAAGGCTACCTCCCTTTTAAATGTAGTATCCATACATAGTCAAAATTAAATAATAAAAAACTCTTTGTGTGTTTTTTTGTGTTTATTAAAAACAAGTTTGTAGAATAATATAAGCATAAATATTTATGACAGATGTTGTGAATACGTTTACGTGAAGTTCCATATCTTTGTTTAGTAATGCTTTCTTCTTGAATTTGTAGTAATCTGACTTGCAAGTGCCTTATATTTACTAGACCATTATTTACTTACTTACGAATTATTCGGCTTATAACTTCCTGTAACCACTGTGTGCGTAAAAATAGTTAAATCCTTAACCAATATGCTTTGAAAGTAGAATGGAATTATAAACTCAAAGTAAACTTCAAGTTGTATGGTGTTAACATCAACGAAGAGGAGTTCAGTGATAGAAAAGGAAAGATAAATTTGACGTGTGTCAATTCATGTGGCCAAAACCATAAAAATTGGAATTGGGGCTAAAGGGAGAGCACCTTTACGGTGATTTAGTCTTTTTGGCATATATGTTCACAATATGAATGTACTTAAGTGATGCCAATAAATTGATATGATTATGATTATATTCTAAGTGCTATTAGTGTTTGCCTTTATTGTTGTATGAATGGTTGTATTTGTTATGTGAGCACCGTATTCTAACAATCTACCTATAAATAATTTTATGAAAATGTCAAGAAGTAGTTTAAATGATTTTGCAAGTCAGCTCCAGGTCTATTTCAATTACAGAATTATTCCTACAAAAACACAAATAATCTTTTTATGTAATGTACCTTTTGATTGTCTATTTCACAGTTAGTGTTATCATTAACAGTTAAAAGTTGCTCTAATAATCCAACAGCCAACAAATTCTTGAAATCATTACTCACTTTCAAAAATCAACTCGTTTCCATTCATAATTCAGTAAACTTTAACCTCACTTTTGTTCATAACGTTGCTGTTATTCGTATAACAGCAAGGGATAGTATGGCGTTATTTTATTCTACATAACGTAGATACTGTAAATAACATGCATGTTATTTTATAACGTACACTTATCGGATACAGCATACTGAAATAACTGAAATAACGTAAATACGTTATATTTGTTGATAATGTACACGTTATTAATAACGTAAATGATACAACATAAGGGGGAATATATGGTTATTTTATTTGACTATAGAAAGTTTTCTATTCAGTTAGCCACATTTACATTGGTTAGTATGCATACCATCGCAAAATATTTCTATTTTATAAACTAAGCAATAAATCTTGAAAATTAATTAATGTGTTTATAAAATAACTAAAATATTTTGGCTATTTTATTAAAAAGTCAATCTTCTCATAAGTAAACCAGCTGATTGGTTATTCTGTAAACCAGCTAGATAGTGTACAAACTAGCCGAGTTTACGCTTTAGCAGTAATATAACTATTTATTTCATATTAACCGTTTGCGTACACTAAATAATTACCTATTTCGTTTTATTAGTTATATTAATTAATTTAACAGTACCAAGCGTTTAAATATACTATTTCTATTTCGTATATATGTACAATGAACATTTTGTGCAACGTTGCCGAAAAACGTGCGATGTTTCCACTTTGTGACACTATTTGTGGTGATTTTTCATAAGATATTAACAGAGGTTGGTAATGTAGCTTGTGTATTGATGTTTGGCGCTTCAACTAGGCCTGTCACTTCTGCACTGAACGAAAAATATATACAAATATAATAAAATAAAGTATATCAATTCAATCATTATTTTATTAAAATTCGTCCAACGAACACTTTTATCAATACAATGTATGTGCGTTTATTATATTAATAAATATATAGGTTCATCTATACAGTAAAGCAAAATTGTTGATATAATGAATTTATTATTCACCTGATTATGAATATAATAAACATAAATTATTGCTTTAAATATCGGTATACATTAAAATGATTAAAGAAGTTTTTGATACAATAAAGTAATGGTAAGGATACACGACGACACTAGACACTAGACACTCAGTGTATACATCGAGTGTCTACGTGTCCGCCGCGACACCGAGTTGCAGATACTGTGGCGATGTCGCTGAGTGTCCGTGTCACTGCCGCACAGTGGTCCAGGGCCGGCAAAAAATCACTTTTGACAAGTATGAAACCTAATGATATATTTGTCGTAAATAGTTAGTTAAATGTTCAAATTTAATGAAAAATGCTATTTTGCAATATTTATTCGTAATAAACTATGCAATAGCCCCGCTCAAAGTTGGCATAAGTAAAAATCCTGAAATAACCACATATCTTGGTTAGAATTAACAATGCTGTATTTTAATAAGTTGTTATCTAAATTGAATATAACTTCTGGAGCATGTTCTATGATCCTTATAGTTTATGTGACTGCTAAAAAAAATTGATTTAATTTGTAAAATGCTTGATTTTATCAACAGTTTTCCAAATATTGCATTTATACATGAAAAAAAAAGTTCAGGTAGACTTTTAGTGGTCATCGGCAATTATCGACAAGCTGATTTTTACATGTACATGACATATAATGCCTCTAGTATAATGTCCAAAAAGAATCAGATGCTCCTTTTTGCTCCTCTCCGAGAAAATTACATTTAATTGCGAGCATGTCTAATAAAGTTAGCATTCGCCATTGTATTATGCAGCCGACAATGTATCTCGATATATCTATAGCTACATTTATATTTATGTATGTTTATGTCAATTTGAATGTGTGTATATGTGTGTACTTGTATATAGGTATCTTGGTCTACTGATTTTTAATTTTTTAAGTTTTAGTTTTTAGAAGCATGTTTTTTTTTATTCCACTTATCTACCCATGAAGGTATTTATGTATTGGAAATAAAAGCCATATTTATTCTAAGAATGTCTATATGGTATTTTTTTTAGATATACTGTAATCTTTAAACGGAAATGTAGATTTAGTGGAGATATATTGCCTTTCTTTCGTACTACAAAAAAATCGTTTTTTCTAATTTGGTAAAATGTTTTTAAATTATTTTGCAATGCATGTTTTAGCTCATTCTTTGGCTATATTTCCAGTGCTTCTGACATAGAAATCACAGAAAGTGGTGCAAATGTATCATTACAAGATCTTTTAAACCACACTACTGAACGACTTTTACTTAGCAAATTAGGTGATATCGATAAAATTGCTGAAAATAATTTTACACTGATTAGTAAATGGAGTTGTGATGGCGCTTCAGGGCAGAGTGAATACAAACAGAGTTTTAGCAGCGATATTGGCATAACAGATGCGAATTTATTCATGATATCTACAGTCCCACTAGAAATGAGATTAACAGCAGACGCAACACATGCATTACGGAAAAATTCCCGACCAGTATCTACACGATATTGCCGACCTATAAAATTTGAATATGCGAAAGAAACTATTGAGAAAACTAATGCGGCAGCTAAGGCAGTGAACGATCAAATTCGGCAACTTCACGTAACAGAAATAATGCTTCTAGAATGCTCCATTAGAATGACTTATGAATTACATTTTACAATCCTTGATAGAAAAGAAAAAGCCATAAGAAATACATCATCAGCATCAAGATGCTACATATGCAAAGCTACTCCAAAAGAAATGAATAACCTCACCCGTATTTATCAAAAACCTGTATCAGAAGAATGTTTTAAATTAGATCTTTCAACACTACATACGCGTATAAAGTATGGAATGCATATTACATATATCATATAAAATAGCGATACAAAAATGGTCTGCTGTAACGCTAGAACAAAAAACAATGACAGATAATACAAAGAAAAAAATCCAAGACGAGTTTAAGAAGAAAATGGGGATTAAAGTAGATTTTGTGCACCAAGGTTCAGCAACCAGGAATGATGGCAACACCGCTAGAAGGTTTTTTCAAGATCCTCAAATGACTGCAGATATAACAGGGGTTGATGCAGAACTAATTAAAAGATTTAGCGTACGTATTTTTGCAAGTAATAACAAGTAGTGCAGTAATTGATTCCGATAAATTTGAAAAGTAGGCGCGTGACACTGCAGAATTATATGTAGCTAGGTATAATTGGTACTATATGCCTGTAACTGTGCATAAAGTTTTAATTCATGGCAAAGATATAATAGACAGCGCTGCTTTACCTGTAGTATTATTGTCAGAGGAAGCACAAGAAGCCTAAAATAAAAATTATAAAAAGTGTAGAGCCCCACCATTCGCAAAAATTTTCTCGTAAAGCAACAAATGAGGACATTATGCATATGCTGCTGCTAACATCCGATCCGCTTACTTCAACTGTGAGACGTTTGCCTCCTAAAAAAAATTTTGAATTTCACGATGACCCTAAAGATTAACTTCGAAATGATTTATAGATTATACCCTCAAATTACTCTCTATGGATGTACTTATGAATATCTAGTTGGTCTGGTATTGTGCTATTATTTTTTAAATGTTTGAATATGTATGCTTTTCAGTGTTTTTTAAACTGATTAAAGTGCTTTTGCCATTTTTCTTGTTTTTTATATAGAAAATCATTAATTTAATTACTGCACTGATGTAGGTATGTGAATCCTATCAGATTTGTTTTAATTTTTAAAAATCTTTGCTTAATTACAATAACATTTATGTGTTCTGAGGTACCTAAAAAACTTGAATTGATACATTCTAAATATGCTATATACACATATACTTACATACACACACGAATAATATACACATACATGTATGTACATATGCTTTGTTTTCTTTTATAATACGGCTATTTGTTTAAGAATGATGAGCGAATGTAGTACTCTTGAAACGCAATAGCAGTTCCTCTTATTTTGGATTACATACTTTCTGACTTAAACTATATTCTCTTATTCAGTATCACTTGACGGGAAATTTCTCTACTATTAGCAATTAGTCCAGTTGTGTATTATTAAAAAATATCTAACCATTTCTGTTTGTTTATAATAATGTTAAAACATTTTCAAGCATGGCAAACGGTTATAATAATTTTTCTGAATATTTTCTGATTTTCTGAATATTTTCCCGTTTTGTATTATTATCATTGCTATTATTATTGTTAATATTTTTATACATATGTATATTTAACTAAAATAGTTGGAAAGAAAACATTAATGAATAGAAACTGCAATACCTAACATTATTTGAATAATTTATGTATTTCCGCCAATAAGTACGTCGTGATTTTATGCTTAATCCTTTTTTCTTTTACGCAATTCTAATCGCCTATATTTAATCTCATTATCCTGAAAAAATTATTAAAAAATTCCAATTCTATCAAAAGTTACAGATTTATTTCCGCAAAAGCGCGTTTCTGGACCACTGTGTGCCGTGGAGACATGACTTTCAGGGTGTCTGCCTCAGGTGTCGCGAATTTCGAACCTGCGCGAAATTTTTAGCTAGAGCAATGACGTCATGCATTTGATCTGTAGAGAAAATAAAATCTTTGATTTAGATAGAAAGATAGAAGCTCCTAAAACGAATATTACCTATTTTAATAGATAGAAATAAACTGTACGTGTGTATAATAGGGTTGCCACACGTTCTCGCCTTGCGCGAATTGTCCTCCTTTTTGATACTGTCCTCTTTTGACAAGAAAAATCCTCACAAGGGCTCATTTATGCAGAAAAAATTGTTCGATTAGTCATACTAACTTAATTTTAGGGCTCCCCAGAGCTTGCCCTCGCCGAACACATGTAAAAAGGGGCAACTCTGATTTATATACGCACATTGTACCATATGGATACTTTCATGGTTTTAAAAAACGTTTTACCGGGAACCAAAAATTTTAATATTACCACTAAACGCTCTCCCACACTAATAGCTGATCTCATATTCGTGTCTTGTTTCTTTATCACAGCTGCAATCTTGTTTATAAATACTGAAAGTCTTCGTATTTTATCCGAAGAAAGTTTTTTTTTTAGCATTCTGAATAGTCCTGTTATCCGGATCCGGTTAATTTTGTGTACGGATAATTTATTATCGGAATCTACACGTTATCCGGATCTGCTAAACGAAACCTCGGATCTGGATCCACTATCCGAAACCTCAGATCCGTATCTGTTATCCGAAACCTCAGATGCAATAATCACTAAAATTTGTTGAACACCTATACCAATGCAATGCAAAGTGAATATGTACATATGTAGTACCTACATTAACATTGAGTTAGTCGATAATTTATATCTTTTCCAAATCCGAATCCGAGAATCGGATCGTGGATCCGGATTTAAGAACCGGATAGTGGATTCGAATCTGAAACTCGAATCGTAGATTCGGATCTGGATGCGTGAACCGGATAGTAGATTTCGATAATGATCTTGGGATCCGGATATCCGGATCTCAATTTTATCGGATATCAATAGCACTAATTCTGAATCTTCATTTTTCAGTTCAGATTACAATTAATTATATGCTCCTAGCCATGCTTTTCTTTTAATCCAATCTGTAACCCATACGGATCTCCTTTTGCAACGAAGCATTTTAATTGAAAAACATATCGCGACGATTGCGGCAGTAGCACATCGATGCAATGTGCAACACTGAATTGCAGTCAGTGTAGCACGTCGCTATTCGTGTAGACACGCAATACACTTGAGCCGGGACACTAAATGTATACACCAATGTCGACACAAAAAATTGCTTACCGTGTGGACGCAATCGACACTAGTGTCGATATTTGTGTCGAGTGTCAGTGTCGTCGTGTATCCTTACCATAAGTTCATATTATATATAAAGTGGATTATGATTTTGATAACCATTTTTGTTGATTGACCGATAACCATGAACTATCAACAGAAGAAGAATACAATCAAAAATGAAATGTACTGAAAGCAAATACTAGAAGTGAGAATTTTTATTTTCTAGCTGCTTCAGCTTTTTTTTATTTTCATCTATTTCTCTATTATTTCGGAGTTGGAATAAAATAATTCAAATTCAAATGCAAAAACAAGAGTTGTTCATTTCATTCATAATTTTGCATTCGAATATATTTATCCATTCAAGTAGAAAACATCCAATATAATTCAAATTCTTTATATATTTAAATAAATATAAATTACAACAGTATCACAAACCTACGTCTGTTATATTCACTGTGCATTATAATACAACTTACAGCGCTTAACCAGTTTTCACCAAATATTTTAAGTTATTACTGAAAAAAAACCAATTACCATAATAGAGCAAAAATCAAAAATTAGTTATATCCGTGTTACAGCCAAATTTAACACACAAAGCTTGCACGGTTATGTGAAGAATCAAAGTAGAGTTAGTTAAATATAATGGAATCCAGATAGGACAATGAGTATAACGGTGTAAGTATGAGAAAGTGAAACGCAAAAAAAGGTAGACGTGAAAAAAAGGAAGGTGAATAGGTTACAACGATTACCATTATCTGAAAGATTTATGTGACAAATTCGGTCTGAATTATAAATTCAAGAGTGACGGGGAGAGAGCGCGAATTGTACGAACCAAAACCGCATCAAATTTAAAAGATGGAGGATCGTCGAATTAGGACTCGAGTCACGCAAAATAGATGTTATAGTAGAGTAGATGAACTGAAGTCGCTTACACCTTGCTGATGGCGGAAACGGTCCGACATAATATATCCATTTATTCGAAAATATGTATGCAGGAAAAATAGAAACCCAGCCGTCAAAATTTAGAAGCATTGGAAACGTAATGTAAACCATTTTGCAGCTAGGAATGAATAGGAATGTTATCAAAAAAATCGAGGGAAAATTCCTTTTTCTATCGCAATTATTGATAACTTAATTATTAACTATGATTTAGCTTTAGTAGTTTAGCAATCTCTTCAGCTTTCCAAAATCCAGTTATAGTGATGAATGGAAACGGAACAAGTATAATCATTTTATTCTTTATCATCAGCGCGCACTAAAAAATTGAGGTTTTTTTTTTGGTAAAAATCACTTTTTTTGATAATTTTCCGCACTGAACGGGGGTAAATGTAAAGAAAGAAAGGAAAAAAATATTACGGGAAAATATCTGTTTCTTAGAAAGAAAATCCCTAACATTGTAATATTACCAAGAAAAATATTAATATCTCTTAGGAAAAACTTAAAATTTCTTACAATTTGGAAAATTGTAAAAATAAAACAGTAATAAATATAGTAATTTTCAAGTGATAAGGTAATAAGCAAGGCGCGCATGCGCCAACTTAAAATGTCTTGGTTCAAGTCAGACGTAGGTAGAAATGACAAGGTGTTCGGCCACACGTGGTTCTGTTTTCTTGTTATTTTAGAACTATTATACTGATTATTAGTAGGTGGCATTAGTTCATATTAGAAAATCTGCTTGTTGTTCTTTTAATGCTTTAACGTCTGTTACGCACTCTGCTACAATTTGAACATGGAATATCCGAAACAACTTGCATGCAGGTTGGAATTAATTCAGCATTATCTGTTAAAAACTCTCTCACACACTAAAAAAATTAGGTAATTTTGTTGTTGTAAAAATCACTTTTCTGGATAATTTTCCGCATTCAATGGGGGTGCTGTACAAAATATTTTACGTGAATATTAATGGAGAAATTTCTGTTTCTTTTAGAATTAGAAAAAAATCTTTAACATTACAATATTACTAAGAAATGCTACCATCCTTAGGTTTTTAACCAAAACATCGTTTTCTTACCATGTCTCTATTCTGCCGGGTAATTTACAATAGCTATTGTAAAACAAAAATTAAATATATCAAAATAAAGTTTGTTTAATGAATCCCTATAACAATAAATGGGATATTTGGCTGTACAGTTTCCTTTCTACCAAACCAAACCCTTGACCAGCAGATGGCAGTACAAAGCAAAATACGTAAATTTAATAACTGATAAGCGATAAAAGAGTTATGTAATGTTTACTAATAAACAATTGACATAATATACATAAGTATATTATCTATAGGGATAACGCAAGGTTAGGTAAAAATAAATAGGTAACTGGATTATTCTTGTTCAGAAGTAATAGATGATATTGTTATTCATTATTTCGTTATTCAATAATAAATTGTAGTAGTATTTCCTTGGTAATTCCAATAATTATTCTTTATTGAAATAATAATTTTTATTTAAATTGCTTATACAAACAACCATCTTCATTCAAATTATATAATAATTATTTCTACTCAAATAATTACTGTAATTCAAATAACTGCTACTATTTATGAGTAGTGGTGAAGATAATTGATGGTGACGGGGGTAGTTGGTGGTGGTATATAGTTGGTGATGGTGAAGATAGTTGATAGTTGTGGGTAGTTGGTGATAGTGGTCGCTGTTAGCGGTGGGAAGTAGTTGGTGGTGGGAAAGTCGGTAATGGGGCTAGTTGATAGTCGGATTCATTATTTAATGAAAAAAAAATATTTTTTAAGAATTCCGCAGCTGAAATACAAGAGGAATCTTTTTCATCGAGTGGTAGAGATTGATAAATTTAAAATACTATATTCAGAGGCTGTTACAAACATTGATGAAAAAATCGTTGATTACAATCGACAAGCAACGACGTAAATTGTGTTAATGTTATTATTAAAGCAAAACAATAATGATTTTGACATTTATTAAACAAAAAAAAAGTTACAAACAAAAATAATAAAATATTATTAATTATATCTACAATAACTGCTGTAAATTTTATTAAGAGATGAAGGGTGCAACATATTAAAAAAAACAATAAAATCCACTTATGATCACTACTAAAAGTAAGTTAATGTTTTGTTATCTATATCTTAGTATCGTAGAGGTAACTATCACCAGACTACAAATACCTAATGTATGCCACCGCGTCTAATGTAGCTCCCATAGGTTTGATTAAAAATAAGAAGTGCAGCAAACTGAAAACGACATACTTAAACTTAAATATTCATACCATAATTATTTGAACTACTAGTTAGTATATATTTTTTATCTATATTTTCAAATAACGTAAGATCGCACGAAAGCAGTTCTGTGTCACCAACTATGTCTTTTATAACTTCCGTACGTTTAATTAAAAATTGGAAGCATAGCATACTAGAAAAATTAATTATATGATAAAGATATCTTATTACACTACTAATTTAAAAAGTTTTTCCGGGCTATTGAGCCGTGGTCCCCTGAAATTACTTCCATACGGAAAGACTTTTCACTGTAAATACCACATATTGCTAATTGCAAGACCGTCGAAAACTGTCTTTTTTTAGGAATTATTACTCACATGAGTCCAGCTGGAATTTAAATGTTATTTTATTCATAAAAATTAATTTGAAAGAATTAAGAACATTTACAACGACTAACTTATCACGCAAGTGCGATCGAATTTAAATAAAAAACTTTAATTTTACAATGGAATTACTAGAATTAACAAATTCTTTAATAAATTCCCGGTACATTCTCGTGAAGTTGTGACTAGTATTATGTTATATTATATATCTCTTTAGATTTTCAATGTTAGTTTATTTCTTAAATTACTTTACGATTTCCACGCTATTTCAAGAACAATATTCCAGTTTCTATTTACAAATAAGAACATAACAGTTAATAGTTTGCGATGTTTGCCTTAGAAAAAGAACTACTAGCCCTTGAAGTATTTACATTTAATTTAATTTACACAAAATAATATTTCCAAACATTTTCTGGGCGGATAAAATCACTTTAAAATCCGATTGCTTTTCACAATCCCATTTTATTTCCACTCAGAACTGCACGCTCTTGAAAGTTAAGTTTGCTATAACGGAAACGTTCTACGAATTTGAAATTTCAGAATTTATAGCGATACCATAGTTACAGTTCAGTACCGAGTACGTTTGTATGTATGAGGTACGAAAGCAAGCGTTTCATGTTATTATATTGCGAATTCGATTGGTATCAAAGCGATACGGAAATAAAATTATTGCTCCGTGGATTTCGCAGTAAAATCTAAGACATTTGAATACCATTTTTTACGACATCACAAGTATTATATTCTTTATTCTTTATTTCAGTTTGACTTACACAAAAAAAAAAACCATATACAGTGACCGGCAGAAAGTGCGCAGCACATGGGAAATTTTTTTGTCTTGGAATTTAGTAGATCTTTTTTCTCGCAAATTACCTCTGCATGTCTTGAAACTAAAATAACACTTATGAAATCTATCGAAAATTTAATTGTATACGAGTGAAGGCCAAAAATATGAAACTAGTTAAGAGTAAAGTATCTCCGTTTTTGGGTTTAGAATATTCTTTTATTAATAAATGTTGTTACAAATTCAACGCTATATCCAAATATGAGGTTTCGCTTAATTTTAGCAAAAAATAAGATTTAATGCTTTTTTCGGAATTACCCGTGTACAAGATTGATCGACATCATACAGCTATCATATCCTATTCTGTGTATACTTTTTGAGAGAAAATCATACATACTATATAAAAATTAGTTGGTTTCAAAAATATTATAGCCTTAAAAAAATAAACTTCAAAATGGCAATTATTTTTGCTGGCACAATATGTTTTATTTTTAAATTAAACAAAATCATAACATCTAATTCAAATTTTAGTTTTTAGTAATTGTTAGAAAATCACAATTAACTTGGTTCTTTCTTTTTATATAGGACTTAATGTTGATCACCACAAGTAAAAGAATAATAAAACACAATGCATTTGTAATAATGTCAACAATTAGTCTGTATAAATGCAGGTGTTCACGTTCTCCTCCTCACCTCGAGATGATGGAACTGGAGGGTGCCGTCCCGGACTGTCGGTATTGAGATCGCTGTGTTTTTTTAGTTTTTGTTCTTTCTCAATTTCACAACAGATGTTAATTAACGTAAAGAATAAATATTGAACATGTCGTCTTCCATTTGGTAAACATTTTATCGACCTAGCATTAAATTTTCTTAGCAATATTCCGTAAAAAACAGAATTGATTCCGCGATACATTATCTAATTACATTTTCTAAATGGTCAAAATTTGTTGTTTTTTATGTAGCCCCAAACAACATAAATCCATTGGGGACAGGTCTAGCGACCTTGGAGACCAGGAATGTTTTGAAAAACTTCGAAGAGGAAAAGAAATAAGCATTTGGTAGTTTTGGGGCAAATGTTGTCTATGTTGTAATTATTTTGTTTTATTTCAAAACAAAACAAGCTGTGCAGCAAAAAAAAAATCCCACCTTGAAAATTTCTGAACAAACTAATTTGATATAGTATGCATGATTTTCTCCTACAAATTATACAGAAAATAGAAAAATATGACTGCTGTATGATCCCAATCACTTTTTATACAGGGTAGTTCCGAAAAAAAAACAATTAAATCTAATTTTTTGCTAAAATTAAAAAAAATTAAGCTTCATATTTGGATATAGCGTTGAATTTAAAACAACATTTATTAATAAAATAATCGTCTAAACCCAAAAACTGACATACTTTACTCTTAGTATAGTTTCATATTTTTGACCTTCCCTCGTATACAATCGGGAATCGATGTGTTGCAAGCATTGCTACCACCTGTTCTACTACCCAACCATCAGTTTTATGTGAATATAAGATAAAAGTGAAAGAATTGAAAAGTTACAAAGCATTATATATCTAACTTAACCTAATTCTGCAATTAGTGCATATAAATAATGACAACAAGTTAAATTTACAATTAAATTCTAATTCAAATTCAAATTTACTGATCATGAGAAAGCAACTCACAGATTGCACATGGACATTCTATAAGAAATGATATGAGAAGGGTATATGTGTTATTAAATTCATTTGTACCTTGTAAGACCGTACGAATATATTTACCAGAAAAAATCTGCCCTAACTATGTTATTAATTAGGTTCAACCACAGCTATTGCTGCTGCATGTACATTCATGTTAACATGAGCAATTACTACCTAATGAATGTACTAACATGTGTGCGGTTATGGCTTTAGGGGTGAACGTCAGTTTGTGTAGTCATTCGTTTAAATTTTCTGATATCGCAACAACTTCATATACTTGTATATAATAAATGGTTAATAGTGTAGTGCGGCAAACGTCACGGTTTATTGCAAAGTGCAGTATCTATAAGCGCCTATCGCTATATACTACCAACTTAACAACAAAGTAAGAATGCAAAATGCACGCGCAGAAGCAAAGTATGCTAACTTTATTTAACACAGCAATTTTTTTTAATTATTACATATTTCAATTTTAAACGGGCCTGTGGATGACATGTGGCATTGTATGGTTTACACAAAAATTAGGTATAAGATTAGATGGGTGGGCATCTAAATGAATCAATCCAATAAATACAAGCTATTCGTTGCATTTTATAAGGTTTAAGGAACCTATTTGACGTTACCTCATGTTAATTCAGGTCCATTTCCTGCTCTACATTCTTGAAATTTTCCACCTCTAAGTAAAGTAAATATACCGGGTGTTTCTAAATGATAATCCGTCCCTAAACAAAACAAGAAGGACATTTGGTATTTCATATATTAATAATAATAACACAGCTAATAACCTGTTATGTTCGACATATAAGGACATATTGTATTTCAAGAAATTCTGTTTATAAAATAAAAAGGAATTTACAAGTACGGATTAATCGAAATCTTGTAATTTTACAAAATCAGCTTTAAGATAAGTATATCTGTATACGTTATAACATAAATACACTGAACATGCATGGACTGAATGAAATGTTGTTAGCGTAATCCTTATTGCTTAGTAATATTCACTTATAATAGTAATAATTGAAGAGTACTTATTGTTTGAGTGAAATTAATGGGTTTGTTAAATTAATAAACTAGAAGTAAACTAACTTTTATTTGTTGATTTCATTAGCGACAATATGTAAATCTCAAGGGATGTTGGCAGTTGCTGGATATAATTATTACTGCTATGTAGACAGGCCGATGCCCGTCTTAACATTAGCTTTTTCGCTTCAGAAACAGAAATTCGTAAATTTTGAGGTATGTCCTGGCAGGCAGACCGGCGTCCTTCTTAAATATCGTCGATAGAGTTTATATGCTCTTCTCTAGCTTAATTGGTAGGGCGTTCGTCGTAAACGAGAGTCTGTTCGAATCCTGCGTGAGGAGAAAATTTTTCTTGGAATAAATTCCTCTTAGTTGTTACAGTTATTAGCAGAAATACATTAATTTGTTAATGTCTTATTGTAAAAAGCTTGCAATCTTTGCAAAGTTAACAAAGTACCGATGTTGTCTCAACAATATAAAAGTAATTGAACCAATCCAACATTTTTACAAAGTTTATTGTAAGATCATACTGAACTAAATAATTTGTTTGAAAATATTAAATTTCTAACCAAGGTTAATATCGGCATATTGTATAGAATACGATTGGTCTGGTAAGTAACAACAGGATGATTAGGCCTCTGCAGAGATATCTAGAATGTACAAGAACAAAACTGACTGATTTAGAATAACTAACAATAAGGGAGACAGACAAAGCGGAATACTTAACCCTCCATTATTTATTAGTCTAATGGATCATTTGAGCAAGAAACAAAATGAAAGAATATATTACTATGGTTTCGAAAGCTAAAACCAACTTCTATACATGAGTTGATATATGCTGACGACCTAATACAAATGAAAAATACGAAAGAAAGAACTTTAAATCAAAATCAATATTGGAGCTAAATTGCCGGGGAAATATGATCCGATTATTAACATCAGAATGATATAAATAATGATTATAGCAACGCAACAGGAGGATATAGAAATTACATGTAACAGCATAAAAATCATAAAGAAAGAGGACAACATAAAATATATACTTAGGGACGGTAATTGTCGAAAGTAAATCCCTACATAAAGAAGTTAGTAATATGAGTTTATATATGCGCTCTATACAAAGCATTTTTAATAAAAAGGAAGTCAATAAGAGAACAAAAATAAGAATATACGAAACGGTGCTTACCCTGGTATTAATATATAGGTCGGAATCACGAACCATGATGAAGAAAATAAGAAATAGAAGCCTGCGAAATGAAAACACAAAGAACATTCAAGGAGTAATAAACAGGAATAAAATAAGTGCATATTAGACATAAGTATGAAGGAATGATGTAGGCATAAAAATGCAATACTGAAAACGGTACGGGCACAAAGTTATAATAAAAGAGAAACGACAAATGAAAATCACTGATTAACAAGATTTTTATATTATGTTTTCAAAATTTCTCCATCACCCTTAGTTTTTATGTTACAGGATATTCGCTTACCCACCTAAAATACGCATGCATAGATATGTACTATAAGAGAACATATCTTATTTTAATTGTCGACTAGAGCTCGGCCATATTCGCTGTTACATGTGTCAGATTTCTTACAGTATGGGCAAAAGGTAAACGACATATGTGGAGCTTATTTTCAAAACGCAATTTCCGCAAAAAAAAAATTTCGTTTTTGAACACATTAGGTTCCTTACGTCGGTCTCTTTCGATTCATACATACATTTCTAGTCAAAACGCATTTTCTGCATTCGTTTTTTCAAATTGCAATGTCTGCGCACTAGCTATCGTTTTTTTCTGGTTCAGTCAAACAATATTAATATCTTTACATATAAAATAGCATAGCTTTTTTGTTATTTTACAAATTTCGCCCGAATCTGTGAAATCAGTTATCCGATAATGTTAACGTTAAAAATATTTTTCACGGCCTGATCGGTACTGGAGACACTTCCTTGCTCTATGCTTGCTAGGTTAAGGTTTTATTTTACGAGTGTTCAGTCGTGCTAAGTGTTAGTAAGTTGTGCAAAGTGTATAATTAACAAAATGCGGATATGAAAGTCAACTATGGTTATTTTTATAAAATATTTTGCTCCTATTTCAATATTGGATTTGGTACGCCAGCTACCGATGTATGCAGTTTTTGTTTTAGGTTGAAACATAAACTTCAAAGACACAAGAAGGAAAATAAACCAGGTTTAGCTATTTTGACGGATCTACGTATCCATAAACTAAAGCAAAACAGTTTAATTTATTTATGAAGGAAAATTAGGCAAATTCTCTTTCATATTGTTTTGACATGCAACAGGCACAGCCTTTGCCAAAACTACCCATTGGTGAAGCATACTATATGCATCAGTTGTCATTTTATAACTTGTGCATCATAGATTTGAAATACAATGACCCTGTTTTTATATTTGGAGTGAGGACCAAGCAGGCAGAGGAACCTAGGAGGTAGCATCAGCCATTGGAGATTTGTTAAGCGAGGTAGAGATACCAGATAACCAGTTTACGATTTTTTTTGCCGACGGTTGCGCAGGGCAAAATAAAAACATTCTTACATGCCTGCAGATCGTATCTTTGGTCAAATAGAGAAAAAATACAGACAAGGAAGTCAGATTGTGTTAAAAGAGGATTATGAATAAATTCTTAGAGAAGTAGGAAGAGTTAGAAGATTGGGAGAAGAGTGGGTGGTCTGGGACATTAAGAAGATGCGTGACGCCAACTGTAAAAAACTTACTGAAATTAGTAATATGAAAAGAATTTTTATTAAAAAGGAAATAAATGCAAAAAACAAAAATAAAGTAATTAAAGTGAAAATGGAAGAAAATTACCGAAATGATGACATGTCAAAACAGTTTATGACGATAATGAAAAAAGGCGTATCCATCAGCTATGTAACTGTTGAGAAATTGCCGGTAGAAAACAAAGTAAAACCACTTAAGTTGAAAAGCATTGAGACCCTGACGACACTCTATGACGAAGAGTGGACGAACAATGAAGATAATTCCCTCTGTTCCTTTTTGGCTCATGCAAGCGATTTGAAAGAATCTTGTGACAACATAAAGCTTCCTTTGGAAAAAAAATTAAGTATAAGTGGAATAGCAAAGAAAAGAGAACGACCAGTTTTGAGCAGAAATAGATCTAAAAATTCATTTCACTCTTTCCATGCGACGTTTCGACAAAAATTCGATTGTCTCTTTCAAGCAATTAGGAGGAATTAGAAAACATTGCTTGAAAATAGATTTTTTGCCGAAACTTCGCATGGAGAGAATAAAATAAATTTTTAAATCTATTTCTGCTCAAAACTGGTGGCTTTTTTTTCCTTCCAATACATACGAGAACGGTTAAAAATTCTTAAACAAATTTAAATGGAATACTTGTGGCGACTTGGAAGTTGTTCCATTTTTGCTCGGCATGCAACCCGGTTACACAAAGTATTGTTGTTTCCTCTGCGAGTGGCACAGTCAGTATAGGAGAAATCATTATAAAAAGAAAGAGTGGCCTAAACGAACTTCACTGATACCAGGAAATAAGAATGTCATTGGTGCCCCACTTGTTGTTACTCAAAAAATTAATTGGCCTCTTTGCACACTAAGCTTGGGTTGATGAAAAACTTTGTCAAAAGTATGGATAAAACTAACAGTGGGTTTGCATATGTGAGGAGTAAGTTCCCTAAGATCAGTGATGCTAAGGTAAAGGAAGGTACTTTTGTGAAACCCCAAAGTAGAGGCGAAAGTCTTATATCACTTTACACATCATTTTTTCATGATTTATGCACATATTGTAAACTTCTCCTAAACCCCTCACCACAAACTGCACTAAACTGGACGTACGTTTCGATAGCAAAGTTATCATCATCAGCAGAAACACTGAACTAAATAACTACACTAAAACTACCCTAATTTATACCTAAAAAAGGTCATAGTACAATAATCACGGTCATGGCTGACTTCCGTCATGCTTAAGTAGTCACTAATCCTAACTCCGTCTAATTTACTACTTAATAAACCGTAAAGACAAGAATTTAATGGTCCTAAATCTGAATTCATTAGAATATGTTTGTTTTTATATATTTCCATACCCTCATAACAATTTAATTGCACATAGTTGTTTACATTTTTAACTAACTTTATATTGTCAACTTTATGATTTTCTTCAAGCATATGTAGGGCTACACTAGATTTGTCAAACCTTCTAAATTTAAGATGAGCCAAATGCTCCTTGTAACGCGTTCTAATTGATCTTTTAGTTTGCCCAATATATACATGATCACAATCTTTACAAGATATTTTGACCTGATTTATCCAAATTATCTACTTGATCTTTAGGGTCACCTAAAATATTTTTAAGACTATTATTTGAAGTAGTAACTATGTCAAGATTGGATTTAGAGAAAATCAGTCAGCCATGACCGTGATCATTGTACCATGACCTTTTTTAGGTATAAATTAGGGTAGTTTTAATGTAGTTATTTAGTTCAGTGTTTCTGCTGATGATGATAGCTTTGCTATCAAAACGTACGTCCAGTTTAGTGCAGTTTGTGGTGAGGGGTTTAGGAGAAGTTTACAGCACTACCAGTACCACAGTTTGGAGTATTTTTGTTATGCACATATTATAATACATATTTTCACAAAATTCTATTGCTGTCTAACTCTGAAAACAGATATTTTACCTCGTAGGACAAAGTAAATCAGAAATTTTGTTAACCAGTGAAATTGTTTGGGAAATGGGACTAGGTGAAAGAAACGATAAAGGTAAGTCGCATGGAAAGAAGGAAAGATGAGACTATTGGAAGTGAATGGGCTTAACTGGAAAGAAGCAAAACAACTGGCACGGAACAGGAAGGAATTGAGGAAGATTAACACATGGACATCGAAAATGATTGAAGGGATAAATATCGAACCAGCTCCTCGGTGGTTTAAAATTCCAATTAAATAAACATTTACAGAAAATCTTCTCTGAGAACCAATTTCACTAATTGTAAATACCTACCTTACGATTCGTCAGCTCAAAATTAAAATTATGGCTAGTAAGAATCTCGTAATTCAGTTTCAAATAATCTTGCAGAACATTGTTCTGTGCAGGTTAACATTCATATAAAACGGTACTACTTTTCTTGCACGAAGTAGACACAAACTATTCTGAGATAGTATAGAAATTTACCTTTGGTTTAAGGTTATTGCACATTATGCCGCCACAGCACAGCACGGTGCGTTCCTTCAAAAAGCGAATACAATTAAGACAATGCAAATAAATGAACAACTGTCCACCATTTCAGCACGGCTCAGGGCGATGCATTGTTTTAATGCTATTTGTTTTTTGATGAAATTGTACTGTGACGGGTTAATGGCTGACAACCTTTATTGGAATATGCAGTTCTCGGACTGTTTGCCTTGTGCTAGACGACAAATCTTCCTGGTTAGCATCCAATATTTGTTCTTCTAATTGAATTGTTCGATACTATGTAGGTCTATCGCTGATACGATAATTAGATATAAACATACCAGATTTTGGAGATCGGATGTCACTGTTGTGGATACCGTACTCCGTATTCTTTTGCCATGTCAGAATTTCCTTTACAAAATCCGAATGCCATATACATACCAGCGTATTCTCTAAAAGCAGCTAAATAAATTTACACTGTTGAGAATGGCATAATATATCGACTTAATTGAATAAAGGAATGTGATTTAAGGAAGAATCGCACAATTTTTCGATTTAGGATTGTTCATCTTAGTAATAAAATTAGCCGATGTTTATCAGCATTTTCCTGGCCACTTGGTATTTCTAAGGGACAAGCAAAAATAGTGTTATACTTAAAGCGGGCATCATATGGAAATACATTAACTATCCATTACAAGTTAATGTTAAGTTTCCCATCTGTTTGTAGCAGTGACGCTACTTTCTTTAACTGTTTTTAAAGACATTTCTTCAAGAAATAGCAAAATGTCGCATCTCTCTTTTTAATATTATAGGAAAAGGTTATTTATTTCTTATATTTACTGAGATATTAAGGCAATGAAATAAGGGTCCACCTTCTCACATTTTTTTTTAATTAAAGCTCCCGGTTTCGTCCGAATTCTCCGAATAAGAACATCCTTAGGCAAACTACATAAACAATCCCATCATGAGAATTGTACATTAAAAATTATAATTAAAAATTAAAATCAACAAATTAAATTTCTCAATTGAATTAGAAATTAAGTTAATTTCAATATTTAGTTTTTAATCTCTAACATGTTACGATTGAAGATAAGAAAATATTTAAAAACAAAACTTACAATAAATTAAAAACAGATTAATATTGTCAAATGTTTAAATATATAAATTGATTTGTACAATATACAGAATTTTTGTATAGAACTTAAAGACACAGAGATTGAAACACTAACCAGCTATACACATTAAAATAAACGATGTAGCTTTATTACAGCTTGAACGCAGCAACTCAAACTGTATCGTTTATTTTAGTAGATTTTATTGTGTAGTCTGTTAGTGTTTCCATGTTTGTGTTCTTATTTACTGTAATTGTATTAACTGAATTCAATTTTATATTTTAACATTTGACTATTCTTAATCTGTTTTTAATTGTATTATTTTTTTTTGAAAAAAAAACATTATTTCTAATCCTAACTTATTTTAAATTAAGAAACTAAATATATAAATAATTGACTTAATTTCTAAGTTATTTGAATAATTTAATTTGTTGAGTTTTAATTAATTTTTTTTTAAATGCGCACTTCCCTTGAATGAATCCCCAGCTTACCTAAGGATGTCCTTATTTGGACGAAACCGGTCGGTTTAATTAAAAAGAATTTGTGAGAAAGAGGACCCTTATTTCAATCACCTTATTTCCTGATTAATTTACTCACGGAGTGCCAGAAATGGGTTACATCTTTTTTTATTGACTGTCCAAATTTCAATACTTTAGTATAAATTCCCTTATTTTTATTTTATTTTTTTCTAAATTAGCTATATGTATAATATTGAATCTCAGAAGGTTCTAACTTTCCCACTACTATAAAACGCAAGACAGTGGCGCGCACCATTTAATCCATATGTTAAGGTAAAAAAAAGATCGCACTCTGAAGGATCTAAAGACAGCAACGGTTTCGAGGAGAATATATTTCCTGCGAGATCTAAAAAGTCGTCCGTTCGGTGGCAGCGCATTCTTAATTATTCGCAACCGATGAAGAATACGACAAAACTTGCCCAGAGACAAAAAGACGAGTCGTCACTGAGAGCAATTAAAAGCGTGGCCGATTACTTAATGTTTATAGTTGTTTAAGTTGTTTGATGATTCTAGATAAATCCCAAATAAAGCAAACATACTACTAACTGCTTTAATGAATTTTTTGGGCGTTGTTTTTATATCATATATACTTGTAAATATTCAACCCACACATTACAAGTGCTAAATAAATACAATGTAGTAAAATAAATTTGATATACAGAAACATTTAATTTTTATATTCTTTCATTTTGTGTTGAGTTGCAATTTGTTTATGTTGTTTGTATACACCCTAAAAAATGTGGTAAAATTACCCCAAGAATAGGAGGTAGCCCAGTTGCCACCTATTTTTGGAAAAATATTGAAAAAAATATTTATGTTCTGGATATTTGTTAATCATTAATTTAATAAAGTTCCACACGACGGTAATAATCATCGGGTAAAAGTTGTTGGGATGTGCTAATTTTGTACTATACCCGCGAGCAATTTGTTTAGATGTTGTGTAACTTCTGCTAAATTGCCACCGTAAAATTGTTTCACAATAAAAAGTTTTTCCTCGGACGTATCGTTGCTAGAAAAAAGCAAGTTTGTATTAGGGAGTTGAAACTTTGCAAACTAATCGAAAAAGCAAAGCAAATTGCACACTGCTTCAGCAGTTTCGGATGTTTCGTCTTCAATTGTATGGGTCATAAACACGGCTACTGAAACAGTTTCAATCTAACAAAAGCAGTAGTATTCCTGAAAATGTCTCATGTGGTTGAGGACGAAACGTGGGCCAGAGGCAGTTCCGCGACGCGATTTCAACCCGGAAGTCAAACGGGGTATAGTATAGACAACGACTGCGGAAGGCTAGGTGCCAGTTTAACTAAGCAATTTTTTCCTGCTATATTAAAATAAAAAGCAAAAAGTGAGAAAATCTCGCAATTTCTCGAAAAAAAATGAGTAACATAATTGCTGCTGGGCATCATTTTATAAACGCAAATAAATGGCAAAATGAAAATTCATTTGTAATGAATAGTCAAACTACGTTAGAATTATGTGCGCCATTGTACACGTGAACTAATTTTATTAATGCTGGAAACTCGTACATTAACAAATGTGCCCTATAAATTACATACACTATAAAGCATTGAATGATTTTTAGGAAATTAAAATACAGGTATGTTGTTTGCTATTAGTAATAACCTATTATTGCTGTCGTACTGTGTATGAATTACTAAATCAAATGTGTAGGTAATGTGTAAGTCTAAGCACATTCGACATCTTAAGTTAATTAAAAAACTAATTAATTAATTCTTATATTTAAATCAAAGTATTAATTGAAAGAAAGTGTAGTTATGGAAAAGAAAATTAATTAAAAAAAAGGTAAAATAACTAAAAAAGGTATAAGAGATAAAATCGAATAGAGATTCAGGAGATACGTATCTATATCAATTTAAGACAGCATCAGATATTTCATGAAAGTTGTATTACGGCCGCCGTTATAATTCACAGTACTATAAACCTTAGAAGTTTTCTTTTACAAAATACAAGCACATTTTTTTGCTCTAAATGAAAACCTTCTCAAAGCAGTCTTTCCTCCGCAGGCACAGTGAAGAGTTTGGATATTTATAACAGGCTCGCGCTTTGTATGAAACTTAAATTTAAAATACGACAAATAAGAACTGGACGAGAAAGTAAACGCCATTTTCGTAATCACTCCCCATTTCCCACAAATATCAGGGCTCAGAATGGCTTCCAGTATAATGTTGTTGAAACAACTTTATACATTTACATATATTGTACCACTATTTATATATGACATATCTGCCAAATATCAGGGACGACGTCTCTTAAAAAGCCACGCCGCACAGTGGTCCCAAATCCGGAAAAGCTGGCCAAAATATGAAGCTATTATTTGATTCTGGCGAAACTCGGTATAGGAGGGTTTTGCAAGTCGCTTATTACCAATATGAAGGGTATTTTTGGAAAAAAACAAAATGGCGGACTACTTAGGGCAAAACTGCATGTATATTCATGAAACTCGGTATATGAGGATTTCTCAAGTCGCTGATTACCAACATAATGGCAATTTTGAAGAAACAAAATGGCGGATTCAAAATGTCGGACTTATTAATATAAAACTGCATTTATATTCACGAAACTCGGTATATGAGGGTTTCGCAAGTCGCTTATTACCAATATGAAGGCTATTTTTGAAAAAAAAAACCAAAAAACAAAATGGCGGATCCGAAATGGCGGATTACTTAGTACAAAACTGCATGTATATTCATGAAACTCGGTATATGAGGGTTTTTCAAGTCGCTGATTACCAATATGATGGCAATTTTTGGAAAAAAAAATGGCGGGTTCAAAATGTCGGACTTACTTTATATAAAACTGCACTTATATTCCCGAAACAGTCAGAAATGGAAGATAATCTACCACAAATATTACCAATTATTTCTATATTTATAAGTACACATATGTTATGTGCCCATTTTTTCCAAAACTGTCTCATGAATTTACCATATACGTATGTCGCGTAGTGCAAGGACCGCAACAAGATATGACTACAAAATATGGCCGCCTATTCCTGCATACTGTTTTTGATGTATCATTCGTTGTAACGATAGATATTTTTACATTTTCCCTTCAAACAACATATTTCACTTGATTTTTCTGGCACCATTACACAAAATCTAGCATAAAAACCTTAGAGGCACCTATGGGCAGCCAACTACTTGATATGTTTTAGAGAAACATTCAATTAACAGCCTACAATTTGTTTCGAGGCAAGATCCATCAAGACTTTTTACTTTTTGTTTTTTTTTTCTGACGACTTCTCTAAAGTCAATCTTGTAAATTACGTCAATAAGATTGACAACTGATTTATTAACATGTGAACATTAATTTTGATCAACAAATTATTGTTGTATTCATCTTCAAGAAAAGAATCCATTTAATAGAATTGAAAAATGTTAACCTATAAACTTTTTAGCGTGTTTAGAAAAACGTACTTACACTTGTGCTTCATAATTTCAGCAGTGATGTGCTCGACCGTTACAAACGAAGTAAATTTTACAAACAGGTGTGAATGCATGGCTTGCTGTAATGTTGTTAATACATACTATATGTAGTTCTACAGCTATTCCGATAGTTAAAAGTTTCTACATAGGAACTTTTTTTTTCGACTTTTGGCCAGCTTTTCGGGATTTGGGGCCACTGTGCGCCGTTGCAAATCACAAATTAATCATTAAAAAGCTTTTTTTTTGTAAAAATACCAATAAATGCACGTACACACACACATACACACATTTAAGTACTGAACACACATTGCGATTCCCATGATTTGATACGACGAAACGCGCTTTGTAATTATTTATGCAGACAAGCGGCGAACTGGGGCCACATCTAGATTGGTCCAGATTTCAGATGTTTGTATGTCTCCGCGCGAAGCTAGCGTAAGAGGGAGCGGCCGCAGTATACGCAGAAATTACATTGAAGTAGGGCCACCCGTATCTTGACCCGCTGTCCGCTGCTTGATCGAGTCACGCGTCATTAGTATACGTCATTGCTCGGCACTGTGGGGGAACCACGATCACGGTAGGTAAGCGTGTGAGGCAGACGGCTATCGAAGATCGACTATTGAAAGTAGAAACATATGTGGAGGGCCGTCGAATACGGACTTCGGTTTAGACACTTCCCCACAATAAAATTGGGTTCAAGAGTATTTAATATTTATTAATTATGGTAATAAAGTGTAGTATTATTCTAGGTTGACATCGCGAATTAATAACTATAGTATTTAAAATCAAAATGAATGATTCATATCTTTCTTAGGGTGAAAATTATGAAAATGAAATAATAAATATAATAAGGGAGTGATTCCTGAAAAATACAGCATAATAGTGTTTTAAGCAAAAAAAAAAATATAAGCCATTTGTTTAGGTAAATAAATAAAGAAAATAAAAAGTGTGTTTCCCCATTCTTTGTGAGAAATACATCCGCTTATGCTTGGAATATCCATTATATTTTGCTCGACGATCTTCGCTTAAATAACTCATATGAAGGGAGGGAGGGAGGATAGACCCGTGATTGGCCCCACCACTTAATATTGTCACGAGCCTGCACTGCCAAATATACTTGGTGACGATATATTATTCTATCATCCTTTGAAATTAAAACTGCATATCTAATTATACATTCGTACAGAGTTGTATTTAATATACTGCTGCGGTATGATTAAACGTTGCAATACTGAAACGCTAGAGAGAATAAAACCGAAAGAAAGTTGTCACAGGATAAGCTCAGTCTAGGTATTAGTGCACGCCATAATCCGGAAGCGTCCACTTCTGCTAAACTAAGTGTTCTCATTCATTCATTGTTAAACGCAACAAGTATGTAGATTTAACCGATGTTTACAGAAGGCTAAAGGGTGGAATTATGTATGCGTCCGTAGAATTAAAGAAATAAAGCTTTCCCTATTCTCTCTGATATAAAGCCCGGATTAGAAAATTTAAATGAGAACAGGATATTTTATGGAGATGACGGTTTCATGCCTCCTTCTTTTTTATATGCAAATTTTTGATAAGCTCACTTTTCCTGCAGGAACTCATTTACTGAATGAGATACGTAACTTTGTATCTCTCTAGTTTAAGCAGAGTCGCATGTGAATTAAGAAAATAAAAATTATTACGAAGGAGCCAATCTAATTGTGTACTTTTTATTACTAAAACCACATCTTTCAAACATCAATCAAGTTTTGCAAGTAAAAGTAGGTAACAATAACAATTTTGAACTTACATGCAAATAATTTCTTTTGTTAATATCATTTAATTAAAACAGTTTTTTTTTGGAATATCGGCTGAATTTAATTATAAAATTCTTAAATAATTTTTAAACTAAATATTCCCTGCCACACGACAGATTTACTTTGTGTGGTAGGCAAGAGTATATGTATATCTCGTGTGGTAGAGAACGTTGAATTTAAAAATTGCTTTAAAATATTTATGTTGTTAGTATCTAAATACTTAAACTAGTAATCAATTATTAAATAATTATTACAGTTAGATCTACAACAATTTATGCAAATTGACAGTAATGTTCGCAATAAAATCTATTAGATAAATTACTAATTATGATTGAGGAAGTGAATCAAATCATTATCGTTATTATAATTGACTTGATTTTAAAATAACTTCTACATTATTAATTCTAGGTTTAAATTTAAAGTTATTAAAAAAAAAGTACAACACAAAAGTTACAAAAGTGTATTTTAATTAAGTTTTGTAATTAAATTCATAATAAATTATTTTATTTAGAGCATCATCGCTATAAAAGGAAAAAAGACAAAAAATACGATTTAATATTATACGCATGTGGATATTGAATATAGATGAAAGGTTCAACAGATATATTAATATGTATATGTTTCTCAAAAATTGCTTTCTGTATTTCTATATTTTTTTACATCTACGGCAAAAAAAGTAAATCTATATTCAAAAGCAATTTTAACTGTACCACATAAACATAATTAGCAACCATACACGTTTGCCCTTTTTGCAAATACTCTCTGTAAGGAATAATTCAGTAAAACCAATTGAAAGTAATGATTAAAATATATAATCGTACTGCGTAATCTCAAAGAACGGAACATTCCAAGCACATTCTGAGTTTTTCAATTAATTAAATAAAACGGCATTCGTATGCGATTGTATATACCAGGATTAGATAAATTTATTCAAAATAATTAACAAAGATAAATGGATAACTGCTCCATTCTTGCGCAGAAATAACACATACTGTTTTTATTTGTTATTGAATTATGGAAAAATATATTGTACTTTGTATTAATTATTCAAATAAAAATACATATTTACTTTAATTGGAGTAATTATATTTAATTAAACAACTAGTTCGATTTAAAATAATTTTCTTATACAAAATAATGAATTTCTTGAGCTGCATATAGTAGATATACATAATACAAGGTTGAATGTAAGTATGCTACACAGGCTGAGTAAAATGTAAATATTAAGGGTGGGCCACTACATTTGCGTCGGTTTATATATAAAAAGTGGTAACATGTTTTCAATTTTTTTTGGTTAAGGATTATACAGGTGCAGAAGGACCACATTGCAAAATTATTTTGAAGTATACAGGGTGACTCAAAGAAAAATTACACACCAAAGTTGTGATAAATTAAATGGAACACCCTGTATATTATGACATATTTTGATAGTACAGACTAAACAAAGGGAAGTTGGTGTTAGGCTTCTTATACCTAACTCAAATCGTTTTCGAGATAATTAACTATTCTTCAAAATGTACACCAAAATTTAAGAGGCACGCCTGTCGTGCATATTTAAGCTAGATATTTTACACTATATTTATTTTTTGATTAAAGCATTACACTTGATAATAAAATAAAAGTAATGCAAAAAATTATACAGGGTGAACAAAAACATACTTTTAATTTTCGTTATCTTTAAAGGCAAGTAACTTTCCTATTTTAAATGGAACAACCTGTATTTATTACCTTATTGAAATTCTAATTTTAACGGTCTTTAAGATTGTATTAATGCTTCCTATACCTATATATCTGTTATAGTTTCTTAGTAATTTAGAATTTTCTGTTCAAATATTAATTCCTTTCAATTCTTTTTCAAAAGTAGGCTTAAATCAAAGTATCCCTATTCCCCCTTATGTTGTATCATTACGTTATTAATAACGTGTACGTTATCAACAAATATAACGTATTTACGTTATTTCAGTCTGAAGTGGTATGCTGTATCCAATAAGTGTACGTTTTAAAATAACATACATGTTATTTACAGTACGTTATGTGGAATAAAATAACGCCATACGATTCCTTGCAGTTATATGAATAACAACAACGTTATGAACACAAGTGAGGTTAAAGTTGACTGAATTGTGAATGGAAACGAGTTGATTTTTGAAACTGACAATGAGTAATGATTTCAAGAATTTGTTGGCTGTTGGTTTGTTAGTGCATCTTTTAATTGTTAATGATAACATTAACTGTGAAAGAGGCAATCAAAAGGTACATTACATAAAAAGATTATTTGTGTTTTTGTAGGAATAATTCTGTAATTGAAATAGACCTGGATCTGACTTACAAAATCACTTGAACTACTTCATAAGATTTTCATAAAATTATTTATAGGTAAATTGCTAGAATATTGTGCTTACATAGCAAATACAACCAATCATGTAGCAATAAAGACCAACACTAATAGCACTTAAAAGTAGAATATCTGTTCAAACAATGAGATACTATATTTTCAAGTGATTGCATATTTTGAGAGCTTATATATGGAGTTGACAATAGATATGATGGACGAAAAGTTTTTGAATGGCAACTTATTTAGGAAATAAGTCCTACTTAGTCTGAAACTTATTTATCGGTTTTATTCGATATTTTTAAATACAATAGGCCCTTGAGTCAAAACTGTTTTCGTTTCAAGTAAAATACCTTTTCCATCGGCAGTATGCCAAAATGTTACTAAGAAATGTTGTTCAGAACGAACTGTTTTGCTAGTATACAAATTTTCAGGCATCGGTTTACTTTACGAATTACCTACTAAGAAAAATTGGTTAGGGCAAAAACTCATGCACATTTTTAGGCTGATTGGCCTATTTTGATAATAATGATGGAGTTACTAATAAAATCTTGTGTACAATAATAATAATGGCACTTTTTTTAAAATAATTTTCGTATTTTCTTAATTTTAAAACAACCTGATCTTAGAATTCTTACAATAATCGTATGTTGGTTGCAAATTACTGTAAATAATGGATAATGTAGTTTTAACTCCGTTACGATTATAAAATTTTATATTATTAATGTGCCGGCAGTACGGCTGAGAAGGAAGGGTGCATCATTGCCAATCTTGAAAGTCAAGCAGCAATATGCGGTACCGGTTGTTGGTTGGGTCACCATTCGGACAACACTTCTCAGTGGCTCGGTGTGTTCCGGCACTCTAGCCAAGGGCCTTCAAGGCCTGTAGTGCTGAGTTATTATTATTATTATTATTAATGTTTGAAATACTTTAATATTCTTTTATTTAATTTTTTTTTATGCAAGCTGTCGAAATATGTAAATCCTCTCTTCAATAATTAGATCTAATAGCACAATATTGGGGAAAAAAATAAGTTCATAGAATTTCCAAAATTTTCGCGCTTTATAGAATTTATTGCTTACTTTTTGTTTAGATTGTATGCTTACTTATGATAAACACTATAGGTACTCAAAAATTTAATGATACATTTTTAGTTTTCGTATACATTCAGTTCCTTTCTGGTGATCTTTGTGAATACGATTGACATGTTTATTATTTATTTTCAGAAATCTGGAAAACACATTTTCTCATAATTCGTCAATCAACTTAGGTGGATGTTTTTGTTTTGTTGGATGAGAAGAGAATGTTCTCCACAGATCTTTACATACACGCATTTCTCTCTCTGCAATTTATATGTACTTCACATACTGTCATTACCTCATCATCGACTTATTTCACACTTATTTTCCTTCTGATATATCATACCTGAAGATGGCGACACGCCGAAACATGTAGTAAATTATATATATATATATATATTAAACTTGAATGGAAACGACATTAATATTTTCAGTTCTACTACCTCTGTTAACAAAATATTTTATTACCGTTTTAAATCAGCTATAAACATATTAAAGGAAGTTTACAGCACGCAGTTTAAACTAAAATCTTTTTCGTTAAGGAATTTACTTATTTAACAGCATCTGTTCCCAACACCTGTTTTTCAAAAAGTGCTTTCAAAATATTGCAAGCGAAATAACTGTATGTTATAGAACTAAATCCTCAAAACGTCTAAGATAAAACTAATTAGCGTATTTGTTAATCTTACTAGTTATATCAAATAAGAATACTTTCAATACAGATATAAATGTGCGATGCATAAAGGGCGATAAAGGTCCAGAATAGAAAAAAAAAATCCCACATGATTCGTACTTATTTTCGACACACGATGTATACCTTCTACAGATAATAAATACTAAATGTGTTACGGTTGTGGATAATGGATAAAAGAAAGCTGTGTAAGTACTGTTCCAAGGAATCAATCAGATAATTTATTTTTTAAAAGAAACCACAAAAGCCACAGTGGAAAAACTATTACTACCTATTACTAAAATTACATACAGCCTTCAAACAACCCTTATGCTGCATGGTCGGTTTAACAAACACTAACCGTAATACAAAGTAGCACGTATATGCGAACATACACACAATTAGAAACCTAATATGATTATACGAAAAAGCTTAAACTAATATGTATATTGTCCGATAAATGTTATATGCTATTTATATATTATAGTCAGCATGATTATGAATACTACTTACTATTTGATTATATTACCACATTTGGTTGTGGTATCAGACTGATAATACGAGATTCATGGATGGAGTAGCTACGTGTAAAATACCTGCCATTTACGCAAATCGGATAAAAGAATTGAAATTACTTAATATCGAGTGGAAACATATATAGTTGGATTTGAGTTTCAATTTGATTTGAATTGAAATACTCTTTTCACAGTTTGGACGCAGCTTTAATACTTTCATTTACTCATAATTAAGTAAATATATATAGAACAAAGGTTAGTTGTGTAATTACCAGAGAGCGGATTTACGCAAGCCCGTTCCGATACAGTCAGACGCCTAGACAGTGTCGATCGCCAGCGATAGTCGTTGAAAACAAATACTATTTATGCTCGTCTAGCCTTGATTCTCATTTATCCGATTTATCAGTTGCTCTGAGTCAGCGAAAAGGTGTGCGCCTGTGTTTTTCATTTGATTGTTTACGAATATTTTCTTATGTCTTAATCAATATTTTGCTACGTTTTAGCTTGTGATTTCTTTATTTAGGATTAAGTAAAATATCTGTATCATTTCGGATCTAGTAGGCATTAATAAAATTATTCTTTGTTTTGGAACACGGGCTAAACAAATAAATTAAAATAAATAAAAATAATTTGAAAAGTACAGAAAAGGAGTTTGGCAATCGATTAAGTAATAAAGTGCATGCAGTATTTAGCCACAATCCAGATTTGAATATGCTAAAAAATATTTGCAATAATAGTTTGGAACGTGTAGATAATCATAACATTAGACCTTATTTTCATTATATACCGCTTATTAGTTGCGATGTGGAAAGAATATATTTAGAAGAAGAATTTTAATAAAGTTCTGGTTATTAATGTGAATAAAGAATTACTTCGAACTTGCTTAAATTTTTTTGCCATATCGACGTATTAAATATATGAAAGAAATATGTCAGTATTACGTAATATTGAAGTACCTACATAAATTATTTTTTTATTATTATTCTTTATAAAGAAAGTTCTGTGCGCTACTTTTATGTTGAGTTTAATATACGCTCGAACAAGTCGGTATTGAGAGCAAGGCCGCGTGATTTCTGTGTACGCTATGAATGTGTTGCTGTGTCGATGCATCTTCCACTACTGCGGAGCCTTCGCCGATCCGCTGCTTGCTAATTACTTAGTTTACATTAACTCATGCATTTATAATTGGTATTAACATTAAATCTTGCCGTAGGTACCTATTTTGAAAATATAGGAAGTAAGAAATGACATAGTAATACCTTATAAATTCACAACTTCAAGAAATATTAACCGCTGCGCACTCCTGGAGTACCCCGATACGCTACCTTCTCCCAAACATTGTAAAACTATAAAGTATGACAGTACATTTATTTAATTACACAATATTTCTTTATTTATTAATTTTCCCCTACCGAGGCTTTTCGGCGTTACAGACACAAAATTAGCAGGTAATTATTACCCTTTAATAGTAGAAATGCTTAGATTATGCAGGTGAGTATTATCAGTTCAATACACTTATATTTTAGAAGCAAATAATGGCAATACTTCAAATAATACTTTTATATACTTCTATCAAATGTACATAAATTATTAAGGCATGAATATGATAGTTTCCAGTTGAGAAAATCTATTTACTCAAATCTAAAATAATTATTTTTGTGGTGAAAATATTATATGTTCATAATGATTTATTATTGATATTTATTACATTTCAACTAAAAAATTGTTTCGTCTAACAAATTCACGGGTTTGGAAAACTGAACAAATTTTGTTCGAATATAAATACATCACCTTCTTGCTTATATAGAAAGTTATGTTATATTCAATGTGAGCATTTACATTCAAATTGAGTAATTATTTTTGTGTGTGTGGGTTCCAATAATATTGTCAGCATGTAGAATGGAAATGAGATCAGACCACAAGATTTCGACATAGATTCGATAAGCTAGAATCCATTCAACTACAAAGATGAATCAAAAATCGAAAACGGGACAGAGTTGGAATCTACAGCGGGGTGAAAAACACAATGATCTAGGAAAATATGCCACCGTCTTTCAAGCAGAGGCATTGGCAATATTGCATTGTGCAACTGATATCAATCAGAAGGCTTATCAGAAGGACACTAGTAAATCTCAAGACACAATCAAAACTGGTCTGTATTCGAAAACTGAATAATCTGACAGACTGCAACAAAGTAATTTTACTGTTGGTGTCTGGACATTCAGCAAACGAAATAAAGGAAAAAGCCGACGAGTCAGCAAGAAGGGGATCATGTGCTTCATATATAGGTCCAGAAGCTGTTCTAGCAGCATCTAAAAACACAGCACGAGAACAAGTAAAAAGCTGGGTCAAAGGGAAACACAAAGAGCACTGGAATAATACGACCAAACAAATTCAAGATAAGCCGAAGAACTACTGCAGTTTAGTAGGAATAGTCTTCGCGTCGTAACAGCTCTCCTAACAGGACACTGTATACTGAAAGGACATCTACAGATCACTATCCAACAGAATTGGGATCAACCGCTGGCGGTACCTACTGCAGGCTGTGTAATGAGAGAACAGGGAACACATCTGTGTGTATGCGAGGCACTGGACGCAAGAAGATTTTTAGCATGCCAAAAATGAACCCAGAGGATTACTTCTATCAACCAGCCAGAGATCTATACAGATTAGGCGACTGGTATAATTTAATGGGTAAAAGAAATGGGAAACTAAATATAAGGAGCCAAGAGGATGCAATGTTTCGCATTTATTCTATCATGGAGCGTTGATTTGAGCACATTTGAAAACATTTTACCACAAAAATAAGTAAAATAATTTAACGTCAGTTATGATGGGTGTTTGACGAGGATAGCTTGCTAGTATAGAAATACTTATATAACGTTTCTTTTGAGTATCGAATACTTTCAATTATGCTATTTGTATGATTGACAAGCGTCTTTCATGTGTCTCTCGCAATAAACATTTTACCTGGGGAGCCGATTGTAGTCGAACAACCGCGTGACAAAATAGCGAAAAGCTTTAATAATCACTGAGCTATATAGACGTCGACATAATATTTGTCAGACAGTGTACCCACATTTCCATATTGGTACAATATGGTTGCCTCACCTTCATATTTGTGCATATATACAGGTAGTTTGAAGAAGGGGACAAAATTTGACAGGGTGATGATGAACAGTAAACCAAAAAAAATTTTGATAAACTTTTTCATATCCCTCACGATTACCGAAAAAAAGTTAATTTACAAATTACGTTATCTCGCTGTTACAACATTTTATAATAAGCGTTCAAAATGGTTGCATCAGCACAGATATAGCGTACTTTCTATGTTGTTATGAATTCCAAGCAGAAACGAGGTAGATAATTGTAAATTATAAATTTACTTTTTTTATTAAGACTCCTTTTTGTTCCGTTTGTTATGTTCTAACAATCTGTCAAATTTTGTCTTCTATTTCAAAAGTACCCGGTATATACCTTTCAATCTTTCAATAACTGTAAATTGTTTCACGAAAATATTCCAAGCTTTCTTTGGTTCGCCATTATAAAATCGGCATGTTATAGGGTATGGTCTGTTTGCATGTTCGCTGCCAGTTTACCACAAAATTATATTCCAGAGTTGTATGTAATTAGTTTCCTAATTTGTTTTATTATTTTCGTCTACAACGAAAACAACACGAGCACGTGTTCCTTGGTAAATAATGCAAAGAAAGCCATAACATTTAAGATGTGTACAGCTAGTTTACATGTGCGTTATTCAAACAGTAATTGTGCAAACATCTCACCAAATTAAGAAAAAGAACAGTGTACACAATTTAGCAATAAAAATGACATATATTATATAGCCACCTCAGTAAAATGGAATAAAATTTCCAATCTTCTCAAATATACTATAGGAATATCTTATATCTATAATTTTAACCATATGTACAATTTTAATAACAAAAAAACTTTTATAATTAGTTAGTTAAATATAGGCTGAGCCACCACAATTGCGTCGGTTTATAGTGTTTATACTTATACGGAAAGTGGTGACATATTTTGAAACTATTTTTGTACAGATTCGTAAGAGCGCATTTCAAAATTATTTCGAAATATACAGGTGACCCCAAAAAGTTACACACCAAATTTTTGAAAATTTAACTGGAACACCTGTATAGTGTGGCTATCTTGATAGTACAAACTAAATAAAGTCAAGTTGGTTTTGGGTTTCTCATGCTATAATTAACTATTCTTCAAAATGTAGACCAAAATTTAAGAGACGCGCTGGTCATGCATAATGAAGCTAGTTATTTCAAATTGTACTTATTTTTTTTTTAAACCAAAGCATTAGACTTAATAATAAACTAGAAGTAAAAAAATATACAGTGTGAGCAAAACTATTTTCGCGTTGAAAAGACAAGTATTTTAATTTATTACCTGTTTAGATTCTAATTTTAACGGCCTTCAAGATTGTATAATAGTTCCTATACCTATCTCTTACAGTTTCTTACTAATTTAGAATTTCCTATTTAAAATGTTAATGCTAGACCTTTTTTTTTAAAGTAGGCTTGTACAAAATTGCTATTATTATTCAACATAAATAGACCATATTTATTAGCCTAATTTTCAATTGGTTTTTCCTGCATACTAATTAAACGTCATAACTACATAAACTTCAAAAGCGTTTATTAAAACATATAAACCGATATGTTGAAAACTGTTAATGTTTTAGATAGTGTTAAAAAAATAGCCATCGTTTCCAATGCAGAGGCGTAGTCTTCTGAAACATTAGTCAAAACATTGATGTTATAGATTGAAACGCCATTCTTATTCGCTCTATCATATTGTGGGGTGTGGTTTGCGGTATACCCTAAACAATATTTTTAATATAGCCCCGTAAAAAGCATCTGGTCTCGTTAGGTCTGGGAGTCTTGCTGGTCAATTCTGTGAACCTCCGCGGCCTATCCATCTGTTGGAATACTGCCCAACTAATTCATCCTGAACGTTTATTTACAAGTGCGTAGACGCACAGTCTAATTGTGTCCAAAGTTTTTGTCGAATATTAATAGGTATATTTTGCAAAAGGTATTGTTGTAAAAACTGTATCTTAGAAACTGTAGACACATGGCGCTTTCCAACTACTCCTACCTTTTCTAAAAGCCGTAAACAAAATTTAAGCCGCCGATCATAATCTACTTCCAAAAGTTATTGCTGCAGTTGGATCTGGTATGGGTAAAATTTGTTCACCTTTATAATTCTTCGGATGCCCGCTATACTTATCCCTGTAGTTCCACTTATTTTTCGCTAACTTGTATGCGGATTTTCAAGAGATTCTCTATACAGCATGTTTTTTATTTCCGGTAATCAATTTTTGTCGCTGATACGCTCCTGTTGTTCGGAAAATTTGCAGTAAATTCTCTAACGAATACAGGGTTACTTCTATTAGGATATTTTTGAGCATAAATCCTTGATGCAAGTAAACAATCTTCTTCGCACTCTCCAATTATTGAAATCGTATCAACCCTTTCTGCTTGAGAATAATTTCTTATTGTAAATAACAATAAAATGTTTTTTTAAACGTCGATGTCGTACAACAATGTAACGACTACAGTCTCTTTCTGTCAAATGACTTTTGTGTATAATGAATAACAACAATACTTTTGTTGAAGTCTACTTTTGAAAAATGAATGAATAGAAATTAATATTTGAAATAGAAAATTTTTAATTACTAAGAAACTATAAGAGATAGGTATAGGAAATATTAATACAATCTTAAGATCGTTGAAATTAGAATCTAAATAAGGCAATAAATACAGGGTGTTAAATTTAAAATAAGACCTACTTACTTTTAAAGGTAACCAAAATTAAAAGGATGTTCACTGATAATATTTTTTTTGCAATACGTTTAATTTTATTATCAAATATAATGGTTTGGTAAAAGAATAAATACAATTTAAAATATCTAGCTTAAATATACATGACAGGGACGTCTCTTAAATTTTGGTCTACATTTTGGGGAATAGTTAATCTCATAAACGAGTTGATTTAGGTCTAGGTAACCTTATAGCAACTTGCCCCTCTCTTTCTGTACTGTCAAAATAAGCTATAATATACTTTGGCTTTTTTGGTTACCTGTATATTTCCAAATAATTTAAAATAGGATCCTTGTAAACCGATATAACCCCTAACAAAAAAGTTTGAAAATATGTTACCACTTTTTGTATTTAAACTATCGCGAATGTGGTGTACCACCTGTATACTAGAGCAAAGTTATGAACACGAAATTTGTTTCAAATAAACAGAAAATAACTTGGATACACAGAGAAAGCTATCTAACATAACCCAAATTATAAAAAAATATATATATATATATATTAATACTGGTTAAAAAATATGTTATTTATATGTTGTGGCGCAATTAATCACCTCTACAATACGATCAGTTTAATATCACTAATTAAAAAAAATGTTTGTTGATTTCCTGAATGGAATTACAGCAAAGCTCTGACCCATATAAGCTGAAAACACAGTGGTAAAATTGGTAAAAGCTTTTCATTATTTTTTTTCAATATGAAAAGGCAGCCTGTCCATTTTTACATACATTTACCTACATTTACTACATATAAGGCAACAAATATTGTTCCTTTTAGATTATATTAAAATGATTTTATCACAAATATCACCTAATTGCGTTTCCGTCTTTTTAAAATTAAACTTTTTTCTCACAAATTCGCAATTAGTCTACATAGAAGTTTATTATTATATTGCATGTTTAATTTACACTGGTAATGATTTTATTCCGCAAAACTTGTTCATGCAAAAGATTGTAATAGAGAAATTACCAGTGTTAATTACAAGAAATTTGTTAAGAATTCCTAATTACGTAAGTAATAAATATTTCGTTTTCTTAGTCCACTTCCTACCTAATAGGCAAGAATAATTTGCGGTTTGTGGGCATAAGTTGAACACAGGAATTCACAACTTAGAACTTATTTTTATTGTAATGCGATAGCTATTAAACCGTAAACCTGGAGAAATGAGATTATTCAACATGTTTGCGTAACATAAATATACCAAACAACTTACTAGTATTAATTTATCACAAAATGTCGTAACCAAACCTAAACGTTATCGGTATAAAAATATAAAAATCAGTTTCTTGGGTGGTCCTCTGAGATATTCTATGGTAACAAGCAATGATATGGTTATTTACACAGCTCAGTATCAAACTTTACAACAATATTATTTCTAATTATATTACTACTACTATCGAAGAAATAAAACTAATAATGATTTCTGTCGCCTTTGATGTTGTGTTGCCAGGAAGAATGACTGCTAGCGCTGCCTCATCATTTTAGCACCAGATGCCTTAGTTTTCTTCTTTCATTTAAAATAATTATAAAGACGTGTGTCAGAGAAGGAAATATAATTTCGACACAAAACGTTAAATGTTAAACGTATATGTGCACATCTTGTGTGCAATATGAATGGTAATAAAGATAACAAAACAGCAAGAAATAAACCAAATAAAAATAAACTGAACTGACTGCGATAGAATTACTCCAGCAATAATGTTTAATTCTTTGTCAGTTATGCTCAATGACAGTCAAAATCAATATCAGAAATGCAGATTGCAGTGACGCCTTGTAAATTGACGGTGCTGTTAGGTCGTCGAAGGCAAAGGTGAGCATGTGAGCCCGCTGCAAGGACCTTTCTTCAATTACCTTTTTGTTTGTTGTTAGCAGACTAATCTGTAGTAACTAAAAGGTAAGGCATTTTATATGCCTCTGCTCTAACATGCAAGCAAGTATCTAAACTCTGTGTTCGTATTTGTAGTATTTTTAAGATTAAGTAGTATTTCTTTAAATTACAAGTTATACAGGGTTTTCAACGGAACTGGCTGGTTAGAAGTTTTCCGGCTTAATGAAATTCCTCAGTTTTAAAAAATTGGGGTTTGCAACAATTTGACACTTACTTTCTTTCTAAAATATTTTCACCTTTTTTGCACTTCCGGTTAACCGGAAGTCGCCACAAACTTTATTATTTTAAATGGAACACCCTATATATTATTATATTTTTGAATTTACCATAAAATTCTATGACGATTACCATTAGGGTATCTTATACCTATCTTCAACTATTTCTAAGATATTACGATTTTTGTTAAAATTTTGACATTTACATTGCTGTTTGTAATTGATTAATTCTCACTTGATTTAAGTGTCAGAAATCTCCGACTTTGAAATCAACAAGTACTAACATTGTTTTACCAAAACGTAGAAAAAAAAATCAGTGACATTATACAGGGTGTTTAAAAATTAGTGACATATCCAAGAATTTTGAATGTTGCAAAACTTAATTTTTCAAATAGAACACCCTGTACATTTTCTATTTTGGATGTACAATTAAATTCTATACCGATTTGCTGTAGCATTTCCTATACCATCTTCAGTAGTTTTCTTTTAATTACTCGTTTTGTTTATTACGCTTTCAAATGGCCGAATAATTTCTATCTGGTGGGCCATGAATTAACATCACAACAATTTATTATTATTAGTAGTATTATTGTTATAATCATTGTTTGTTACACGTCGCGTGTTCAGATCGATGAATATTATTGTGGAACTTATGAATTAGATAATGAAAAATATTGGAGGAGCTTATTCTAACCTAGATACTATAAATTTATTTTAGATTCACTGAGAATGCAGGAAGAACTTATAGAGAACTCAATGTAATTAAAGGAATTTATTGGTTGTTAATGTATCTAACGGAATCCAGGAAATTTTGAAATGATTTCTCTTAGTAGCTTGGTTTCAAATTAAGGGAAATGGTATAAATGATAACGACGACAACATAACAAAAATTGTTTCACTAAAACGTAGTGTGCTTGTCAGACAAATGTTTTAAAGTTTTTGATATATTAAAGTATTTTCAAAATTATAAAGGTTTTTATGAAGAATATTTAGATACATGCATACTTAACAATGCAATTTACAAGCAGCATAAACTTGAACCATTACATAGAGCATCAAAAAAAAATGCTCAATGTGAATTCCGTTTACGTCCAAGCATTTTATTATTCGACGTCTTAATGTGTAGCCTTATACTTCTTCTCACTTCAACTGGGTCTAACTCATCAAACGTTCTCGTCACACGAATCATTAAATCTTGCTTGGTAGTACCGAAAGTTGCGTACAGTGTGTAATCTGTGTAATGTATTATTTCAAAGTTTTCTGAATTTTATTAGATATATTAGCCGAAAATAAATTCCTATAATTACCATAAATCCTCTATAAATTCATCCTGCATTCTCAGTAAATGTAAAATAAATTTAAAGTATCCAGGTTAAAATTAGCTCCTTCAATATTTTTCATTATCTAATTCATAAGTTCCATAATAATATTCATCGATCTGAACACGCGACGTGTAACAAACAATGATTATAACAATAATACTTACTACTAATAATAAATTGTTGTGATGTTAATGTCATGGCCCACCAGATAGAAATTATTCGGCCATTTGAAAGCGGTAATAAACAAAACGAGTAATTTAAAAGAAAACTACTGAAGATGGGTATAGGGAATGCTACAGCAAATCGGTATAGAATTTAATTGTACATCCAAAAATAGAAAAATGTACAGGGTGTTCTATTTGAAAAAATTTAAGTTTTGCAACATTCAAAATTCTTGGATATGTCACTAATTTTAAACACCCTGTATAATGTCACTGATTTTTTTTTTTCTACGTTTTGGTAAAACAATGTTAGTACTTGTTGATTTCAAAGTAAGAGATTTCTGACACTTAAATCAAGTGAGAATTAATCAATTACATACAACAATGTAAATGTCAAAATTTTAACAAAAATCGTAATATCTTAGAAACAGTTGAAGATAGGTATAAGATACCCTAATGGTAATCGTCATAGAATTTTATGGTAAATTCAAAAATTATATAATATATAGGGGTGTCCCATTTAAAATAACAAAGTTTGTGGCGACTTCGGTTAACGGAAGTGCAAAAAAGGCGAAAATATTTTAGAAGAAAGTAAGTGCAAATTGTTGAACCCTTTTTTTAAAACTGAGGAATTTCGTTAAGCTGGAAAACTTCTAACCAGCCAGTTCCGTGGAAAACCCTGTATATGCGTTATATAAAACTTTTTATTAGTGTGCTCATGTATTTCTAACTTATCACGCCTTTCGTAGCAAATCGGTCCCAAAACGCACAAAACTCTAATTTCCCTCCTAAGTCTAACTTAGTGTAGACGTTGCTTATGGTGATCCTACTACCTGCAGTGAAGACGGGGTGGTTCGAAGAGAGGGTAAAAAAGGCGCCACTGTGGTTTAAAAAACCTACGAGGTACTTCGTATAAACCCAGAAATTGCGAGATGTTAAAGGAAGAAAACCAGGCGAAATACACGAAATTGAAATACGATAAGGCTTGCTTAGGTGTTGTATAATCGTGAATATCGGCAATAAGAAACGACAAAACATATGTTGGCACAATTCAGAACGATAATTCAAAAGCGCACAAAAGTTAAACATGAAATTAAAATTACGTGAAAATATTAAATAAATGTCTAAGTATTTAAAAAAAAGTATCTAAATTAAGATATAGCTCAAATTTTAATCAAAACACTACGAAAAAAGTAATATAAATTAGCCAATCTCCAGTAACAAGAAAATAAATTGAAATGGCCCAACTCTAGTAATAAAAAATGTGTACCAAGTATAAACAACGTTTTACTAAAATATCGCAGCAGTACGTTCAGACAAACAAATATATTGGTAAAGTTGTTGATCATTACAGTTTAAACCAAATATACAGAAAAGCCTAAGATATCTGGGCCCCAAATGCTTGTACAAATAATCGTAAGAATTTTATAGTATGTGAACTATGTAATATCAAAATAAATGTAAAACTTTGATTTATCTATTGTAAAGAATGTTTAAATTCATGTCTGTAATTGAAGCGAGCTGCTACGAATTAAAATTGACAAGGTAGCGAGCAACCCTACCCAGGTTAAATAGGGTAACTTCACTAAAGGCTCTATAAATGAATTAAAATGAAATCTAAAGCAAGAACTATTAATTTTGATAAATATTGAAATTTAGTGTAATAACTAAAGAAATTTATCAATATACAAACACAAAAATACGCCTACTTGAGTTATAGGTTTACCCCCATCGAATCCAACGGTAAAAAAAACAAAAAAACAAAAATATTGCAAAAAATATGCTGTTGAGGGAAACTGTGAACTCCCATTGCACCCCCGACAACAAAATATAGAACGCTAAAAAAATTCGTGTCAAATATTTTTCGGTGTTCTACATTCCTACCATATTTATCAAAATCAGAGAGATGGATTTGAGTACCTTCCCTTGTTAATCAAATTATACGGATGATACTTTACTAATTATCCTTCCTAGTTATTTTAGTTATTGAACTCTTTGCAAATGATTTAAAAGGAAATGTAAGCACCTGCACATTGATCAATGATTTTCTCGGGATTTTCCGTGCTTTCAACATTTTATTTGTTTACTATAGATGTTATTCTTTTATCTACTCTATTTTTGGAAAATTTACTTAATGCTAATTTCTTTGACAAAAAATGGCGACTTCATCTACTCATCTATGTGGTTACATATTACAACTCCAAACTCTCCAAAGCCTCTTAACAATAAATTCGGATTTACAACCAATGGAGCTAGGCTACTTTGAATCAAGCTTAAAGCTTACTGTCTGCATTCAATTTTATTTAAAACCGCTATAACAACAGAAAGTACTAAAATAACTGGGCGTTAAAAATCCTGTAATATTTTACCCCGCATTTTGAATACTAAATCTAACTGAGAAAAAGTAGCGGAAGTATAAGTAAGTGGAACAAAATCCTAATAAATTTTGTAAATATCAAGTAATTTATTAACGCCTTTAGTTTAGATGCCGTGAGGAAAAATATACAGTCGTAGCCAAGTGTTACCGACAGGGTAATTTATATATTGATTTAAATCTTAATACGAATTCCAGTAAAATATACATTCATTCTTCAACTGATATTTATGTGGATTTAAAGGTAGAGCTTTTTAGAAACAGAATAGCATACAATTGCATTTTTAATCCTTTCGGTGTTCTTTTCCAAGTGTATATTAATCGTGTCCACTCAATCTTCATATTCTTTTCGGATATGATTGAACTCGGAGTTAGTTCTTGTTTCTAGTTTTTCTTTTTTTTTCTAAATCTCTTGATTTAAATTTTCCATTTTTCCTTTAATTCCTCTGTTTTTCGTGCAACTCCATCATCTGCATTGTAGTATTAATTTGGAATGTTAGTAAGGTACGGTCAATTATTTTTGTTTATGTATTTTATTTGAGCTTGAGCCTTTTTTAAATTGATTTGAATTTCGATGTCGTGTTTCGAATTAAAACTTGTCTTACTTAAAGTGTGTTGGATTGCCTGACTATAATTTTTCTGACACAAGGCACGGGCCCAAATATAGATTATTAATCGATTTGAACCAGAAGGACTTATTTTAATTCTAGTTCATTAAATTTGTAAAACTTAATTTAAAATCGATTATGCGTTCCATTTCGGTTTGGGTCTACAATAAAATAACGGTTACATTCTGGTTCAATGTACCGGCTCTGCTAATAACAGTAGATTACGGTTAGCATGACTTTCAATACACCTACTACTTGACATGGGCAAATCTTTTACTTACTGCAACTGCATATACAACGTGTCTGCTTAAGTTCGCACCATATGGAAAACTTTTATATTATTAATTTTACGAAAATAATTTATTCTTCATAAAAAGTTCTGCATGTTCTCAAATCTCAAATACAATCATCATATATCAAATTTTTTCAATCGTATACGTTCAAATATGCAATTACATCCAATTACATGGAAACATTTTTTGTTCTTTTTTTATCTACAAGAACAATGCAAACGTAACTGTAACTGTAGTTACGTGAAATCTAGGATGCACTGATAAACAAATGATTTCTTGATAGCAAGAAATTGTTTGACAGTGAACGTAAAATAAAATTGGTTAACATGCCGGTGACATTTAGTGTGGAAGAAAAAGTAGAAATAGTTTTAATCGTTGGTGATAATTAGTTAATATTATCGTGTAGCAGCTGAAATATTTAACAACAGACATCCAGAGAGAAATATACACCATACATCAGTAATGAGAATTATGGAAAAATTCAAATCATGTGGAGATGTTGCAAGTGAGGAGATGGAGCTAAATGTAATGTTATCTGCAGTGGAAAACCCTAAATTGTCTCTGCGAAAAAGGGCATCTTCGCTTCCAGATAAAATTGGTAAAGATACAATAGCAAAAATCTTTCAAAAGAACAAGTTTCATCCATATAAACCACGATATATCCATACTTTAAAACCTGGAGACTACGACAGACGACTAGAATTTTTATTTTTCCTTATCAAGGAAAGCTAAAAGACGATCCTTTTTGGGCTAGGAGAATATTTTTTTCTGACGAAGCTACATTTACATCTAATGGAACGTGTCTTCGCAAAATTGTCGGATGGTGGACTGACTCCAATCCTCATTTACGATTAAAACTCGCGATCAATATTATTTTAAAACTAACTTTGGTGCGGCATTTACAAGGGATAAATAACTGACCTTTTTTTTCTACAATCTATGACTTCTAAACGATATCTAAATTTTTTACAAAATCAGTTGCATGAATTTCTTCGTGATCTTCCAAGACATGAACGGCTACAGGTATGGTACCAGCAGGACGGCGCAACATGTCATAGTACGCTGGAAGTAAGGCAATACCTTGAAAATATCTTTAATGGAAGTTTAATTCACAGATATTTCGATTTTTTTGGCCAGCTAGGTCGCCAGATTTAACCCATTAGATTTTTTCTTATGGGGTACTTAAGAAGAGGGTATATGACAACATGCCATTCACAAACGTAGAACATTGGAAGCAATTATTACGGAAAAATTCAGGGTGTAACTCCGAATATAATTAGAAATGTATTAATTTTCTTCTAGAACGGAAACCTGTATTGTAAGAGAAGGCAGATACGTTGAAGCACTAGTGAATTGATGATAAGCTAGGTATTACATGTTTGTTACGCAATTAACATTATAAGCACTGTATTGATGTAGTTGTAAAATAAATTAATTTTGTTATGTATGTATCATTTATTTTAATGCATCATCAAAATAATGCAACATAGAGGTTAAGAGACGTAAAGGTTATCAAATTTGTAACGAATAAAGAGATAACAGATAAAAGTTTCCGACATTTTCAAAAATAAATTAACTTTACTGTTGGGCAAAATTAATATTTTTTGAGAACCTCGTATACGACTGAAAAAATTGATATCTGATGATTGTATTTGAGATTTGAGAACATGCAAACTTTTTATGAGAATAAATATTTTGTAAATTAATATAAAAAGTTTTTCATATGGTGCGAACTTAAGCAGACACGTTGTATATTCTGTGGCTTAACTACTTCAGTTCGATTATCACTATACACATTATTACTTCATAAGGTACAGGTATGAAGCAGACCGCAAGTAACTTAGATTGCTTCTTGTTAGTCTCAGTGTTTAGGATCTCTTTTTTACTAGTGCTAAGTAATCTGTGCTTTTGCCCCTATTCAGCTGAACTTTTTACTGATGATAATTATATTTTTATTTATGATTATTAATTTTTTTCTCAGTGTAAAGTATAAACATTCAGTGCATGCTATGTTAGATAAACTTGATATAAAATTTAGAATAGAATCAAAATTTGAAAAAACAAACTACCTTTGCATTTGCAATAACAAAGTTGACAGCTACTTCCGGTCTAATGTAACATTACCGGAAGTCAGTATATTTTAGCTAAATTGACGTACACCTACAGACTTACTATGAACATTTTTAAATCTCGCATTCTTTCACTTCTCCATATACTTTTAATGGAAGCTCGCCGTGACACACACTGTATTTTAAACCCTCAGTTCTTGTTATGGAATCTCTAAAAGCAGCTATATACGGAAACTTTAGGAAATACTTCACTTTAATGTTTAATTAATTTTAAGAAAAAAAACAATATTCACTGATAAAATACCTTTGGCTTTTCAGGAGATTAATTCTGTTTCCCAAGAAACCAATCCGTCCTTCTCTATTACAGATTTACACTGCAATGATAAAATTAATTTTGATATAACCGTACACCCAATCGTCATATAAGATTGAGTTTCGCGCTATATCTATCGATTAAATGTCGAGCCAGACAATACGGTCGAATTGAATTTCAGTTATTGTGGTATTAAATGATTGTCTCCGAGCTTGGTTTCAATATACGCCACTTGTGCCCGAAAAGATTCGGGAGGTGCGATATTTCAGTTTCCTTTATACTTGTTTCCGGAGTAGGCCTCGGCAACCGATTTTAAACCGCACAACAGACACTGACGGGGTCCATTTTTACAGTCTCTCCGGGACTGGGTTGTTTCTTTTTTCAATAGGAGAAGGAATAAACACTTGTTGCTTTTGAAAGGATGCTTTTGGGACGTGGGTACGTGTATTGTAACTGTGGCATCCTTTCAGGAAAATTTCACGCGAAGCTCTCATCCTTTATGTAGTAAAATTCCACAACATTTCGGAGAGATTTTCACCGATTGCTAGTGTAAATATTTCCTAGAGCAGCATGCATATTCTTACATGATATAAGTAAGTATGGATTTATGTTACCTGAAGAAATTTAATTTCGATGTCGAGTAAAGCTGATTTCATAAAATATAGCTGCCATTTCGCTGGAGTGGTAACGATGCATCACTACGAATTAACATCTGTATGCCATAATACCTATATTGACTTAAGATAGGATATTGCTTTGTTCAAAGCTCCAATACTGCGCTCCAGCGTCCGTGGATTACATACTTTATTTCATAATAGTTTGATTAATTAGGAACCCATTGCATTAAAAGGAAAAGCGCAAAAGGGCATAAATAGCGATTGGCACTCCGGCAGAATATACCAAAGAATTTTCATTGAAGTTCTTAAACTTCGTTTTGACTTTTCAGTATTTTATTTTAATGTAAATAATTAAAAAAAAACTACAATTGTTGCAAGAGATTTTTTTATTACAATTTTAAATTATTTTAATTTTTATTGTATGGATTTAGTATTTTGTTAAGGTTTTCAGATAATTATGGAACATATGGAATACTAACAAATCTAATGGCAATTGTTGTTGTTTTAATCATTTGGTTGGTATTATAATCGAGATGTATTTTATTTTTGATTGTTTTTTTGGATTAATGGTAAAGGTAGTTATTTTTTGTAAATTATTTTCCTTTTAATAGATGGGGGGAAAATGCGTTAAAGCGCCATCAGTGAAGGCAAAAGGCGCACTCGCCCGGTGTGTTGGACTTTCACCCACTAAAACCCCACTTTCGGACATAAGTCCACCCCGGTACCGTTTTTCACATTTCTTTGGGGCGGTGTCCCGTATTTAACGCCTACTTCTCTTTTCTTAGTTTTTAAAACTACTTCTGCATACGGAGAGATCATCTGGCATGCTCCTCGGCTCTCTACCACTTTCTGGATGATATTTTCAGGTGACAAGTCTTCCAGTTCTTCCATCAGGGCGTTTCTTTCTGAGCTCCACCGAGAGCGCGAGAAAAAAGTGTGGTGGGCATCGTCCTTATCGGAGTCCCGATACGGGCATTGGGTGCTATCCACTTTCCCTATTTTAAACAGGTAATCGTGGAAGTACCCATGCCCGCACAGGAACTGGGTGAGATAATATCATGTCTCACCGTGCTCTCTGTTTATCCAGATTAACAGGTCTTTTATCAATCTGGCGGTCCATCTTCCTGTCTTTTCGGTTTCCCATCTCTCCTGCCATAGCCGAAGAGTAAGCATTCCTTCGTCTCGGGCCGGACTTGTTCCCGTTTGCCTGCAGTACCAATTTCTCTTCCGTTCTTTGGCCAGCAAATCAATAGGCACTACGCCTGTCACCACCAGAATGGCTGCCTCAGAGACAGTTCTGTAGGAGCTAGCAATACGCAATGCTCCTCTCTTCTGGACCACTTACTATCTTTTTGCGGTATTTCTTTCTGTCGAGGGCACTCGCCCAGATCTCACATCTATAAAGAAGATAGATCTCCGCACGACTTAGGAGTCGTCGCTTGCTTGGCAGAGGTCCACCTGACGTTGGCCATAGACGACTAAGAAACGCCACATCCGAGCCGCTTTATTGGCGCCAAAACAGATGTGGTCCCAAACGTCATTCTGCTATTTAAGTAGACACCCAGGTATTTAATCGTCTTGGACGTGATTATCTCCTCTGTTTCGACCCTCATGTGGATCTCCAGTGGTATTCTTCGTGAATACCACTGAAGGAAGGCGATCTCAGTCTTCTGCGTCGCCAGTTGCAAGCCATGGTTACTCATCCAGGCGTTGACTCTCCTCATCGTCCGGTTTAACCGTCTCTGCGCATCTTCGGGATCTCTTGCGACTACTACCGCCACGACATTATCGGCGTAGCCAACCAAGAATGTGTTGTCTGGCATATCCATGCGCAATACACGCAATCATACGACACATTCCAGAGGTCCGGGCCCAGTATCGACTCCTGAGCTGCTCCCGCCGTCACACGTATCGTACGCCATCCCTCTATCGTTTCGTATTTAAGCTCTCGATCTCTCAGACACCTCCGAAACATCCGCATAAGATATTGCGGAGTGCCGAGGCGTTCCTGTAAAGCGTCAAGGATACTATCTCACCGCACACTATTGAAAGCGTTTTTTTACATCCAGGTGTTACTAACATTTTGACGCTCTAGCTATGTCTTATCTGTAACTTCCGGTATTTATTCGCGTTGGAAGGTATCTAAGATCTCCTAAATCGCGCTAACTGTGGAGTGGCCCTTCCTGAATCCGTGTTGATTCGGAGAGAGCCCTCCGGCATCCTTCACAGCGGTCTGAAGTCGCGTTTTTAGTAACCTTTCTAGCAGCTTTCCCGCCGTATCCAGCATACGCAAAAGTCTGTACGTTGATGGTATGGTGGGATCACCCTTACCCTTGTTTATTAAAACCAGGCGTTGGACTTTCCAGATTTTAGGAAAGACTCCTTGCTCCAAACATCGATTGTAAGTTATTAGGAGTATCCGCGGACACGCCCTCGCAACACTCCGCGCTACCTCCGCAGAGATCCCATCCGGTCCAGGTGCCTTTCTGTTCTGCAATGACCGGCTTGCTGCCTGCAACAGTTCTTCTTCACTAAAAGGGGGGATCTCGTCCATCTGCTCTGTCTCGGGATCAGGGCTCCTCTACGGATGCCTCGGGAAGAGAGCCTCACAAAGTCCTTCATCTGGGATTAATTGAAACTGGGGCGAGCAGATTTATTATACCCAGTTTCTTTGTTATAATTTTATAACCTAACCCCGAGGGGTCGGTGTTCACCTTCTGGCGAAGGTCTTCCCATCTAGATTTCTTACTCCTGTTGACGGTCCTCTTCAGATCTTTCTTGGCGGACTTGAAGTCTTCGGATTCCCTTTCCGCAATGTCCGGGTTCCTCCTTCTCGTCCGTGTAATCTTGCGGCGTAATTCCAAGCATCTCTTTCGGAGGGTCGCGATCTCTGTTGTCCACCAATAGACGGCACTTCTATCGCGTCTATCATTCCTTCTTCTGGACATCGCTATGTCGCACGCTTCCCGGATGAAGCCTATCACCACACCGGCGGCCTGCAGAAACCTTATGAAGGCTGCTGTTGCGTTCTTCCTAAACTCTGGTCCTTTCTGGCTTTATCCAGCGCTTTCCTGGACACAGCGCAGCTGCCGGTTCCAGGAATGTAATCGCGGCCGTCGTCGTCGCTATGACTACTCGATGAGTTACTTCTATAACTTCCAAGAATTGTAAAAAGCCAGTGCAGTGATACAAGTTATATACAGAAGTTCTAATTTCGAGAAATACTTTCGCTTCATTATTCGATACACACCTACCTACATATTGCTGTGAACTGATGGTACCAGCATATATGAAAAGTGAAATTAAAAAAAAAAATTAAATCAACTAGCTCAGTTGATAAAAATTTAAAAGGGCGCAAAAGAATCAATAACCTCAAGGTTATTTTCAGGATTGAACTAATCAAAAAAATAAAATGTGGGTGAAAGTAATCAACATTTATTATTTAAAAAAAAAAAAAAACACTTAAATACAATTTCGCAGGGTAAATAAAAACCATAAATATAAGATTCTGGCCGAAAACAAAACCTGCATGAATCTACAATTAAAAAGGACGATGCAAATCCTTTATCAAACAAAATGGTAGATTTGTTCTAGAAGAAAATCCAAATCGCACAAAAAATCCACGTGGTTTCAAAATTTTAAACCAACAAAATTAAATTTACACAAATGAATTTAAATTACAAGCACAATGCTTCTTCTCACCTTACACGAGGTGATTAACAAAGAAAACTAATATGAAAATTAGAAACGGTAAAATTTAACTAATTAAACAAAAAAAACAAAATTCTTCTAAAGCAAATAATAATAACGGATCTTATACCAAAATGTGCAGAAAAATATAACATCAATTATTAATTACTGAGTTGTCTGATTGATGAAAAATAATTAACAAATTTTACGAACAAATCTAAACATAAGAACAATTGCAAAATGGGTGCAATGAAATAAAAATTTACATGTACTTACGCGACATCAATCTAGTAACTGCCCTTAAGAGGCCCCAAACCTCACATATATATAAAATTATCTGCGTGCACTCGCAGCGCATAAAATGCAAAGATCATCGACAACAACATCTAAGAAGGACATGAGCTAACATGAGTAAACACTAACAATTTAAAAAAAAAGATGAAAACAAATTAAATAACTGAACATTTAAATTAACAAACTAAACAATCAAAACAATTCAATTAGAAAAACCTAACTTCTGAACGATTCATAACGATCTCGAACTTGAAAGTAATCGCTTCATAAAATATCAAACCCAAACTTTACACTTCTATAATAAGCAGTAAGGAATGCCAGCCAATGCAAAAGTTACGATAACCTTTTCGTGACGACGATGCATCTTTTATAACGCTCTACAACATAAAACAACTTCTGCAGCACGGGCGAAATTAGTTGGCGCTGCACAATTTCAAAGAAACTAAATGCATGCATAAACAGGACATCAATGCATGTTTCTGTAGATAGTAGAGGTATTGTTTATTATAGCCTAGCGCACGGATAACTAGAACCTAGGACATATGTGCGCTAGCACGTTTGTCGAGATTAGATTTTGATGAAATATATCTATGTATGTATGCTGATATTAAACTTTGGCATAATAATAAGCACGTCGTTACGCGGTTAAAATTTGAAATATTTTACGTACCATTATGGACATAATAATTACCTATTGTTGTCAGGCCGATTCACTTCGTAACATTAGTGGAAATTCGTAAGTATAAGGCTCTTTCAGACGAGGCGATTAGTTGATTCCACTAGTTAAACGGACGGTCATCAAGGAGCATTTCCCAATCATTTGATACATCACTATGCTCCTTGACAACCGTCTCTTCAATTAGTAATCGTATGAAAGAGATCTTGTTTTATTCAGCTGTCATGATGTGCACACGGTCACTTCTACAAGTGGATGGGGCACCAAAACGTCCAAAAATACAAGGAAGGGCTGTCATTGCAAAAACATTAATGGCGTCATTACACATTAAATGCGTCACACTATATAATCATATCTTACATCGAAAAACGCAGAACTAAACATGTAAATTTATGCGTTTTATTGAATTTTCAAATAAATTACTACCTCTTCAACAAATTTACATATATTGTATAAACCCGCGAAACTCAAGTAAGGGGTGAACAAAAAAATCAAGTATTCTTGACTTCTTTGTACACCACATTCGTTTTACGGTTAAAGTAACCTCAGATTGCTCGATTAGATTATGATAAAAACCTTTTTATTAGTTTTACAACATTTTGAATTAGCTTGGCTCGGTTTGCAGTAGTTTATTACCTCGTTTATTACAAAAATAATACCGACATCAAAAATGTAATGTAGACAAATTTAGAAGCCATTTTAAAATGAAAAATACATTAAGTTATCGGGAATACTTATCTACCTAAATATAAATACTAACGTATTTCCTTCAAAATTGGATATATCTAGTTTTTAAACTGCACGTACATGGGTCACTTGTTTACACTCTCCCACCTAACTAACGCAAAATAATTCAGGTATTTTTGTGATTTTATATCGACGCCAACATAACCCAACACAAAGCGCATGAGTTATTTAAGCGAAGATTGTCGAGTAAAATATGATGGATATTCTGAGCATACGCGGATGTATTTCTTACAAAGAATGGGAAAAACAATTTTTAGATTCTTTGTTTGTTTACCTAAGCAAATAGCCAATCTACGTGGCCCCAGTTCGCCGCTTGTCTGCATAAGTAACTACAAAGCGCGTTTCGTCACATCAATTTTCATTTCGTAGCTTTCGAAGACAAGATTTTAATGTCATATGTTGACAGAAACAACATCAAAATTAGCAGTGCCTAAATAATTTCGTCAAAAATCAAAATTTCATGTGAAAATAATGGTCGAGAATGAACAACATCATTGACTAAGAATTGATTAATTTACGGAAGGGCGAAGATCAACCCAAAAGGCAAGGCTATAGGAAGAGCACTCACGGGTGAGTCTTTTTGACAATGCATTTGAAATGTAGTAGTTGTCAATAAATTCTATTACTATTATTATTATTATGTATGTGTGTGTGTGTGTGTGTACGTGGGTTTATCGGTATTTTTACAAATAAAAGGTTTTTAATAATTTATATAATATATATTTTTATTTTACAAAATTATTATATATTATAATTTTTTATAATATATAATAATTTTGGATTTGCAATGGTGGGGCCATGGCCCCATGGCTCTTTAATAACCGTCGCCCCTGGAGAAAAAGCTATTATCTCACGAAAGCACATCTTAATAAAAAAAATGTTTTAGATAATCCTTTTTTTAATGCAGAAACCGCAGAGAGCAGTCGGACTTTATAGTTTATACTTTATAGTTATAAAATAGAGTAGCTCCTTTAAATAATCAATATTATGCCATCCAATATCGAATGAATGGTTTAAATATTGCAATTCCTGAATAATATTAATTTATTCAAGAGAAATTGCAAAATTTGTAAAAAATAAAAATTGATTGATTGTTGTTAATTAATTAGGTGATTAAATAAATTATTTCTAATATTATCTGGGAGAGTTGTTTTTTTAATCAATTATAGGCGTTGTTTCTATATTAATTACATATCTAAAAATTTACTTCTCTCAGTTTGAATAGGAACTGGATTGACAAAATGAGATTTTGCACATAAAATTGCTTTCTAAACATAAAACAAAGAATTTTTTTCCAGTGTTGCGAGTAGCTGGACAGTGTTATAATCATATATATAATATTACTTTATTGCGGGTATGTGCTCAAAAATTCCGAAATCAAAGGGAGATAGCTATATCGGATATGCCAATACGTTCTGGATGCATTATGCGCATGCGCGAACCTTGAATAACCATGCATCTTTCTCGCACATGTTGGTCAGTTGTTTGATTTCACATGTGTTTCTCGTATCCACGGCATGTGAAAGTTTAATTTGATATGGGTAATAGAAAGAAAAGCAGCAGTCAAAGAACCAATGTAGACGCGCCCTAAATGATGTTACATGAAAGTTTGTTTAATTTGTTGGTCAAAAAAAATGTTGAAAACAACATTGACTTATTTATACAATAAGCTGCGTCAAGGTCTGTTGAAGCAATATCTTAAGTTGAATATGTGCATTATGAAGCCCGTAGGTTGCTTAAACCAAATAAAGAATGAACACCCGAAGGATAATTCTGCAACGTATAAATGCTTATTTATTTCTGAAGCTGAATATTTTTTATAACTATCATTTTGAGGAACCATAAAGCATTAAGTGGTTATAAGTTGGCCACATTAAATTAATAATTATAAATATACTAATTTGAGGTTATTTTTATACATATATACCTGTATAATTCATAGGCGTTGCCAACAAAATTTCCCCCGTTTTCTTTTGTTTTATTAAATAAAGACATTTTAATCGCTAATTCTCGCTTACAAATATGGAATTGAAAGGGAGCAAGTAAATATAGGTGTTCTTACTTATTGAAGGACCAGCTTAACTGGTCACTATAACCAAGTTCAAAAGCGTACATGAAACTGCTCTCTAAAATTTAATCATAGATAGCGCTATAAATTATGTCTCTGTAAAATGATGTTCTCGTTCAGTGACCAGTTCGCATAACAGTCAAATGGTATAAACATATCTCTGTCATTTATGTGTGTCTCTGCCACAATCAATCATTCATATACATATTGCTATGGATAGGCAACCCATGTTTGCTGAGTGTATTTTGAGCTGCATATTTTGATTTGTTTACTTTCTTCCGAGCTGAATCAATGTACCGATTTTCACAATAATGTTTATTTTGTATACATTTTAGTTAAAGAGTTTATTGTATGAATTATTTAATTAAGTGTTAAGTTTTTTTAAATTATATTTTGGCGTGTTGAGTACGATTGCGTTGTACGTTTTCGAGAGAGGGATTTTTGTATGAAAAACAGTTGTAGAGTTTTGTCAAGGAGTTCCTTGTTCGACTATTGACGTGAGTAGACGTTTTTTAAATTTTGGTTGCCATTTTGTAATACATTTGATTTCGTAAATTAATTCTGTATTTGTCTTTTATTTAGTCCATCAAGGAATTCATATTGTAATAATTGTTAATATATTAACGTGCACACTTTGTAGATATAAGATCATTCATTATTTTTGTTCGGGAAGATACATTTTGGTTAATTTTTTTTCTCATTATAGTTTAAAGAGTTAATTTTTTGGTTTTTTAATTTGCTGTTTCATTTTTAATTTTCAATCACTTCGGTTGGGTGAGTAGAAGCATTGTTCTTGCTTTTAGTTTTTGCTTTAATGTAAATTTCTTGCATTTGTCCACGTGTTTATTTTAATTTGTTACCACGTGGATAGAAATTGAAATATTGGATTATCTTCCTGAACAAACGAAACTTTTGCTTTACATAGGAAATAGCATTGTCCTATTTTAATTTTGAGTCAAGTGCAGTTTTTATTTTAGGCCAGAACCTTCAGTTCACGGTTTTTTTTTGCACAAGTTGTAATTTAACCCTTTTTGAATAATAATAATTTGATTGTTAATTAACGTCGTTGGGTTAAAAATTCTGTTCTTTTATTTTATATTAAACCTTTTCAATTTTTCGGGTAATTAAGAAAGTCCGATTTCATTCACTCACAATATACATTTCGTGGTTGGATTCAAGTTTTAATTCGCGAGGGTAACTCTGAGGTAATTGTTCTTTTGCGTTCATTAATTTTATCCGTTAAGCTAGCTAATTTCATTTTTCTTTTCTTTGTAAAAATCAGTTTTGCATATTTCATTTAATTCAGTCAGTACACAGCAATATGTACAGCTCCCCCCACAAAAAGGTTAACAATCTGAATCGCGATTTTGATTATATATTCTCAGGTTGAACTATACATACAACTGTGTTTATTGGAGGTTTTTTATTCATGCCAGCCGGAGAGTAGCCCACATACGTAATGTTTACTCGTATTGTCCACTATTCATTTGGTAAATTGTCCATGAAAGTTGTTTTGACGACCTTGATTTATTATTATTAGTTTTCCAATAAGGGTATCCATTCAGTTTAAGGCGCAACAAGTTTGAGGCAAAAACCACAAATGGAAGCATTTGTGTTTATCTGATATTCGCCTTTTGTAACATATGTATAAACATATTTTTCATTGAAACCTGGCCTAACTAAAATGCATACAGTTACGGACAAATGTCATACGCCTATTGTTTAATAATAAAGTTAATAAAACATTTCAATTAAAATTTTGCATAACTTTAATTTTGTTTATTATCTTTTAATACTTCCTAAATAGTTAGCTTTTCATTGCTTTTCTATAACATAATACTGAGAAATAAATTGGAATTAACTCTTGATTGTATATCTCGACACTAATATTAGGTCCCTCTTATATTTTTAATAGTAAAAAAAATTAGAACACTGAATAGTTGAAGTGAAAGCAGTAGGTGCAGAAATCAAGGCATCCTTATAAACCTGATGCACGATAACTGTCCCGAGCAGAAATCACAAATTGTGCAAGAATGGATACGTTCCGCAAACATTTATTTAACAAGTATTGACCTGGCTTCTAAATAGTCCGGACTTAAGTCCTATTGAAAATGTTCGAGCTGCATTAAAGCAGTATATACAGTGAGGTCGTAAATGGTCCCCCCCCTGATAAATTTCGAATAGTATGAGATAGAGCAATGAAACAAAAACCAAGTGAAATTAGAGATAATTTGTGATTTTTTGCCTATGGAGATACGCACATGGCATCTGATGTAAAATAGAGGGCGTAGCTATCTTTAAAATTTTAAATAGGAAGTAATTTCATTTAGAAGCTCATTTGGAAGATATTCTATTACTTTTATGGCAATGCAAACAGTTCTACGATTTTCGAAGATTTACCAACTTATCCAAGATTAATAATTGGAGTACTTACGTTACTTTTTCTATAGCCCTCGTATAAATATTGTGGTTTTATGTGACTTAGGAAGCGATTGCTGTAAAATATGACATATTTTACAATATGACGTTTTGGCAAAATTTAGCAAAAGTGTCTTATCTGTCAGTGCATGTGTCATGTGTGTGGGTGTCTATGTTATAGATTACTGTAATTACAGGTTTCTGTACACTATATCCATAAAGCGAATACGAGGGCTATCGAAAAAGTAACGTAAATACTCTAATTATTAATCTTGGATAAGTTGGTAAAAATTTCGAAAATCGTAAAACTGTTTGCATCGCCATAAAGTAATAGAAAATATCTTCCAAATGAGCTTCTAAATAAAATTACTTCCTTTTTAAAATTTTAAAGATAGCTACGCCCTCTATTTTACATCAGAAGCCATATGCATATCTCCATAGGCAAAAAAACACAAATTATCTCTACTTTCACTGGGTTTTTGTTTTATTGCTCTATCTCATACCATTCAAAAGTTATCAGGGGGGGGGGGGGGCCCATTTACGACCTCACTGTATATTTATACAGACCAGGAGTCTGCCGTTGGAAACGTGTACAATGGAAATTCTTTCTTGAAATGTGAATGCGAAATATTGGCATAAAAATAAAGAACAACATAATTAATTAATTCCGAGTTATTGCCGCTACCCAAGAATTTCCATTATATTTATACATATATAAAGACTTCATTTCAGGAAATGCAAATAAACTATGAGAAACCTCTAGGAAGTAATCGAAAATAATGGGGACAGGAGACATTGGATGCTTCAAGATTTAAGAAATGGATTTATGCAAATGTTATAATTAGATAAAATAATAAAATAAATTTATAGTGAGAACATTTTGTTATTATAGTATCACATGTATATATGTATGATACGTTACTAGCAAAGTATATTCTTGCGTTTATTATTGAAAACTATATATGAGAATTTTCAAATTCACTTATTGCTAAATGTTACAATAAAAAATTACGAAAATGAAAGAAAGAAACTTGTCTATCCACTATATGCCATATTGGCCGTATACGGTCTGGTTTAAAGCAACCGCATCGATTATCCCCACTTTTACATTGTTTGTGCATAGCGTTCGGACTTCCTATGATGCGCTCGCTTACAACCACACAGTATATACGAAATAAGGTATTCTAATAAATAGAGTTGGGCAACTGTTCGGCGGAGCAGATACGTATTGCGACGCGGGCCTCAAATAATGTAATATAAATAAAGCAGATTCATCGTATTATTGTAATTTGGTATGTATTTATAAAACATATGTCATTAATAGAGTTGTGCAAATTTTCCTTGGGGACAAAATCGGAGAGAGCGGGCTAACAAACGGGCCACCTAGCGATGCATTCGCATTTTACATCACTACATATTTAGATAAAATAAAAAATTTACATTTTATAAGAAAAAGCAGGCATGTTGTTACAAGACTTGCAACTCTACGGGTTCATCGCTTGTTGGAAGTACATAAGTTGAGCGCACGTTCTGAATACATACCTGCTGCGCCGGAAAATTTGCCAACTCTACTAATAAATCAATAAGAAATTCAGAAACAGAAAATCTATTTTACCAAGGAATATACAAAAATATTATTTCAAAGCGAGCTTGTTTATGTCTTAATAACAAAAACTAAATTATAAAAACAAGAAATCGTGTGTCGGGTAAATACACAACGAATCATACATAACATCTGTTTACACCGATAAGCCGCAGTCGTAGTAAAAGCTATAGTCCATGCTAAATGCGCTCGCCACATACATTTTCGCGTAGGTCGTTAACTTTTTTTAGGTAGGAGCTGTACAAATATCACATGTGGGTAGAATCTAAATTAGTTCTAGGTGACCTTGTGAACATAAAATATGCAGAGGTTCATAGGAAAACAAAGCTTGAGAATTTTTAATGCCGGCAAAGCGCAGTAGTGTGGAACTTACACTGCAATATACAGCTCTTGAAATACTCACCCGCAGTAACCTCCCACAGAAACTAAACTCGATTGCTTACCTGTAATAAAAAAAAAAAAGTTAAGACATCAGACATAAAATCATAGCCACTTTAAATTTCAACATTAAAAAAAAACAACAGTTGACGTGACATCTGTCAACAAATTTGATTTAATTAAGAATATATCTATGTGATTTGTGTTGAGAATTTACAGGCAAAAGTTTTCGTAATCACTGTATTCGTTTTACACCTTTGACTGATTAATGAAGAAACCAAAAATATAAAAAGAACAAAAAGAACAAGTCATCAATTCATATTGTTTATTTTAGTTTGTTCACTTTGGTTAAAGTGAACCAGAACAAACCAAAAAAACTAAGGTAACCGAACCAGATTGTCCCATCACCTTTTATTTCCATATATCTAAAAAAAATACCCAAAGTGTAGCAAACATTCAACATATTGTTTTATAATGTCCTTATCAGGTGACACAATAAAAGCACCTTATTCAAAATATATTTCTTTCCCATCAGATATAAATCGCCCACACAATAACATTCTCTTGATGGGAAACTGTTTGAACCTGTATTTTAATTAATGATGATTGAAATGTTGAAATAAGTACTTCTAATTAGTTCGAAATTGTAATTAAACATTACTACCTTTGAACGTAGTAAATAAATTACAATTTCCAGCTAATTAGAAAGTTTTTATTTCAACACTCCAAATCATCATTAAACAAAATATATATTGTTTTAAGAAATGTTACAAAATAATGATTTACCAGGTTAATTATTACTGAACTGTCATATAGAGAACAAAGAACACGAACAAATTAAATTTTCATTCACTAACTTCTTATACATATTTCATTTAGTTAATTTTATCTAACGTGTTGGGGTATCGGAATAGAAAGGGATAATTTAAAAGATCTTTTGAATTTGAAGAATACTTCAATAATATTTCTTCCAAAGGTGCTTATATTGTAAAGGTAAAGTTACATGCCAACATCTAATAGATACAACATTATTGTTTCCAAATCAGAGTTAGATATTCATCAACTGAACAACATTTGTCATATTAAAGCAAGTTGTCTTTCTTTTACAAAAAGCAGATAACATATTGAGCTGTAAGTATACATTTATATTTCAACATTACAGACCTTATGTAGTTTTGTTACAAGTTAGAGTTTCAATGCTGATATAAATTTCTCCGAACCTTTCAGCCATTATCGCAGGATGATGAAATAAGTGTAAAAGATTTTCGTAGATAGAAACCCATTTCACAGTTTTCGCTATCTTCAAACGTGCTGAAAACTCTTTCGGTAGAAGTGCTCGTGCTTTTTAATGCCCACCAGTTATATAACCGTACGCTAGATTCCGCCCGTCCAGTGAAGATGATTTTTTTCGAGCAATCTCGCTAATTGATTTGAATAAAATTTTAGTGGAGGAGATATTAAATTAACCTCGGGCGATTACCGTTTTCGGCCGGCCTGGATAATTAAAACTTTAGCCGACGGAAGTTGAAGATTCCGAGATAGCATGGGTACTTTACCCGCTGCCACTTTACCGACGGACATTCCACGCTCAGATTTCTGGAGATTTTTTTTTTATTTCACTGTCAAACTTTCTCAAGCAAAAAATAATTAAGTTTTCCAGTTCTTAGAATTTTAGCAATATATTGCGATGTTTTCACAACAAGTGCGCGTCTTTGAAAATTTTATTTTAAATATAAGTTGTAACGTATCTGTTATACTTTTGATGTATTTTTTTGTCATAAAAAATAAATTTAAAACAAAAATCAATGAAAATTAGAATTTTAATATAGCTAGGTTCGTTTTTCCTTTTTAAAATTGTCAGTAACTAATTTTCCGTAATAGATAACAAAACACTCGGATTGTCACCAAATCCTCAGTTAGACATCGTTCCATCCACCTACCGATCTTCTCCGGTTCAGCATGTGATCGCGATTCCGGTAATCATGCTTACCATGACGTAATGAAATATCAAAGAAAAAGTCTAAATACAATGAACCGATAGAATGTGCCACTAGGCGGGAGTCATGGTCCATTGTAGGAAACACCATACACCTAGCAAGAGCAATGAATAGGGAACAACACTAGGAAAGGACTCTAGTTTCTTCCTACCAAACGTCAACAGCGCACCTCAGAGTGTATAAACCCACTTTCATCGATATCATATCTCAAGTTTTACGTACAATCATCCACTAAGTTCACTCTTTTCAAAGAGTTCAGCTTGTGCACCCCTTAGGAGTCACACGCTAAACTCTCGCTAGCAAGCGACCGTACCATAAAGCCGGCAATGTAGTCATTGATGTAGCTCGGATAGTTCATGGACTATCAGTTCCGCTAGAGGGCTCGTATAAACGACAACCAGACTGCGCATGATCGTGATTCCCAGAACAGTTTAGCATCACGTAAGGGTTTGTGCACTCGGAGGAGCGCTGATGAAGAAATTCGAGTCTGTTCTGAGTGTTGTTCCCTTTTTACTGCTCTTACTAGTATGTTGATTCCTAGCTAGACTATGAGCCCCGCCTGGTGACATATCATATCGGTTCGTGGAATTAATAATTTTTAAAGAAAAAAAGTTTAAAAATGTTTATTTTGTAAAAACTTTATTTCCTGTCAAAACTGTGGTCAATAAAAAATGAGCGATTATTTTAGGGCCAATGAAAAATAAGTGATTTCGCATACGCCGATTGCATAATCAGTGTCCTCGTCTGTGTTGTCAATTAATATGTCAAGTTTTCTATTGTAACAATTGGGATATTTTGTTCGATAAAAATTGCATTGTAGACCAAGCTGCTCTTATATTTCCTAATTCTGGAACACCAAAATCTGGATTTGTTCTAAAATTTCTCTCCATTCAAAATATCAGCAGATTTTGGTCAGTAGCCATTTCAAATTCAGAATCTACTTTAAGTTGTCTGTGTAAAAATGTTATTTTTGAATAAGACCTATGGACAATGGCCGCATTCAGAATACGCTAGACAAAATTGCGGCCGCTCTATTGTATGTTATTGATATAGCCAAATATTATACCAGTATACATATGATCGAAGAAATGTTTCACTGGCGCACTATAGATGACACCACCAGCATTTTCTATTGTTGTGCATTTGTAGTGGTAATATATTTCCATAAGAGAATACTTGTGGTGCCATCTATAGTACGCCAGTGGAACATTTCGTTGACCATATGTATACTGGTATAATATTTGATATAGCGTTACCACGGAATATTTAAATGTCACTTAAACGTTCACATAAAAAAAGTGACACTGTGACTGTATCGTACACAAATACTAGCAGCTTTTTTGTTAGCCAGAACAGTAGTTGTAACGACGTGTTTGGGACGTAATTGGATCGGGAACCATTTTTCTTTATTTTTTATTGAAAAGAAAAGTTTAAAATTACTAGGGATTCACAGGAATTTGTTTATGATATTTCTGGAGGAAAAATGTATATTTTTTTTAAATTTTAGTCCTACGCCACACCTGTTCCACCCAATAAAAAAATTGAGTTTCTATTTTGAACTAATAAAAAATTAATTAGCGATATGACGTTCGCCGATTGCACAATCCGTGTCTCTGTCTTCGCTGTTAGTTGATGTGTCAAATTTTCAATTGTTACATTGTGTTTGATTGGAATTAAGTTTATAGTCCGTGCTATTTTTAAAAAGATATCTCTATAATCTAGATTTGTTGGAAAAATATTCTATACTCACGAAGTCATAGTCATAGTCATAGTCAATAAATAGATGGTCAGTAACTCTTTCAAATTTAGGAATACCGTGTAAGCTGTAAAATGGCCTATTTGATTTGTATAGATCCTATAACAACAATAATTTTATAAAACCTACTTTAGCATTTTTACAGCCTATTTAATACTTAATAATTGGACTATGTATTGTAATGTCACGCGATTATTAAATAATCATACTAAATGTCATTTAACCACTAACCAAAAACCATTAAATGATACGTGACATATGTGACACTGGGCCAACGCAAAAATAGTCAGGTCTTTATTGGTCAAAACTGTTATGACGTCTTAGGATATAATTTGAAATTTATCATTTTTTGAATTGGTTTTACTCACAAAGATGAAACTCAAATGTTGAATTGTTTAGGCAGTCGTCATCCTATAACATGAAATACATTAAGTCGTTTTTTGTATAACCTGTTAAAGGATTTGACCCTATTTGAAATTCTTAATTTTTTGATATGATGTCATTTTCTTCATAATTTGTTAAGGAGTCGACCGCGGCTCTTATCTGGATCTCCTCGTAGGAAACCAGTTCTGGGCTTATACACAGGTAAATAAAGGTAATTGTAGTGAAATCAGAAATAATATGGAATTCATATATAAAAAGGAAATTGTGACTCTTGGATATCAATGATTGTGATTTAATCGGGGCAAATATTGCTGTTTCTTAAGTTGGTTCAAGAGTAAGAGATAGATTTAAAACTTAGCTACTATCGTCGTGGAAGTTGCATAGTAATGAAGACTTTCAATTGGATAGCGATACAAAGATAGTCAACTGCCATCGAATATGCCCGACATAGTCATTAATTTGAGGAGAAACAAAGGAAAAAAATACTATCTATATATGGCCTAATAAATACATGTATCAATATGTACCTACGCTACGAAACCAAAAATTATACTCTCAAGCCTTGGGTAAACAAAATAACAGTGGCCTGGTTTCTCAAAAACTTGAGCGTGAAGCGAAATGAAGCGGTGGATGATCTGACCAGACGAGGTTCACCAACGTTATTCCTAGGAGCTGCCACATACTCTGATAATACCAAATCGTAAATTAAAAAATCTAGCAATGGATGGATACATAATGAGTCCAGGGAGTGGTAGTAAAAGGCACCAGGACAGGGACAGGCAAAAAACTTCTAAAGGTACAAAGAACTAAATTTACTAAAGACCTACTGATTGTGAGTAAAGATAGGAAAAACTGTCAAAATGATAATAGGTCTGCTGATTAGCCACTGTAGACTAAATAGGCGAATGTATAACGTAAACTTCGCAAATGACGCTTTTTGCTGATTCTGCCAGGATGAAGAAGAAACACCAGTTCATGTGGTGTACAATTGCGATGGCCTGACGAAGGCATGATTTCTAGCACTGGGCGTGGAGAACCCCACAACTAACAACTAAAGAGAGGTGCTACTTTCAAACGTAATAGCTCTCATTAGAAGGGCAAAGTTAGAGAGCACTTTCTAGGACAAAGGGGATCACAATAGGTCTGAAAAGGTCGCGCTGAAACAAGCCCGTATGGTCACTCTAACCCTAATCTAGTCTATATATGAAACGCACGCCTCTGTTTGTAGTTGAGATGGTTTCTGCTGTATCGTAAAAAATAAAAATCGACATATTCAATGCGAAACCCCTAATTTTGTTTATTTCTATAAACATTGTGGGGTAAATTTATGAATTAGTAACCCAATAATTATTCAATAAGTTTAAAACATGTCAATAATTTACAAAGATCAAACTTTGCGTTTCTATAGCTTTTTCAAAAATAATTTAATTTTTGGTTTAATTTTAATCAATTTTACGTGCAATTTAATAAATAGTTAAAATTTAATTTTCATAATTGATTTTTATTATAGGCACAATTTGTAGGTCATAACTAAAGCAAGGTGGTTCGCGTTCCGAACGGAAAACGCACATACGGGTGTTGATAGAAAAGCACCCGATTGCCCGTATAAATCCTCTAGTTGTTTTGACCGAGTAAGAAAAACACACCCACGTATAAAAACTACATGCGCCCGTAAATCACGTGGAATATTTCAATGTACAGCGATGGCGCGTATACACATAACTTGTTTATTCGATACGAACGATAACGCAGCTGTGTTTTCGCAATATTCTAGGCATTGGCGGCGTCTTAGATGTAGCTGTTTATTATATTTGTGCAGCACTCAAATATCTCCGTTCAGGCTTTCACTGAAAAATAAGAATTACTAAAATAATTTATATTTTGAATACGTTTTAAACTCCGTAACAAGATAAAATATATACATGTATTACTTATTTAAATAGGTAATAGTGACATTTTCTTTATTTCTTGTATTTCATTAAAAAAAAAGATAAAACAAGCAGGAATAAAGAGTCACTAAGTATTTAAAATAATAAGTAAGTGTTTTTATCATTGATTAGAAATAATTTACAGATTATTAATATCAAAACATTGTAATTTTCCACAGCAATACATTTGAAAATTGGTTTGTTATATCTAGCGGAAAGTTAAATTTAAATGATTATCAACAAAATGTATTAAATCTTAATAAATTCAATCAACACTCCTACCTCAAGACTCCTATTCAAAATATTGATGCAACTAGGCCAAAAACAAGCTCTTTTCACTAAATTATGTTTTTTATTGTAATTTAATAAGTTTTTAAAATTTGTAATCACATAATACTTCCTAGATTTTCCTTTGTAAATACATATGAAGTTCTCTTACATGTGAATACATAACCTTACATAATATTCTCTACTGACTTTGCAAAACTATGTAGGTACATATGTATGTAGATACATATGCCAGTTCCTAGGCATAGACTGCGTGTAGGCAACGCCACTGAGTTTTCCGCTTTCAGGCTTCTCCGAACGAGTTTGTCCATTCTTTAGTCATAACCAATTACGTATATTAAATCTTATTTACCTATCTAGTAATCCAAAACAAATTAGAATTCGCTACTTCAAGAGTTGTTAATTAGAAGTATAGCTTCTGTACAACTACATGTTAGATAATATGCATTGGCAGCTTTTACCAAAAAACATAAGCCCTACACGAGCCAATTTATTCACAAAAATATACCTTCGAAACAATTTTAAGCAGAGCACTTGGAACTTTCAAAATAAAATGGCTTAAAATTGTAATTCACTCCTGCTATACTGATCCACAACCCATTTATGAACAAAGAACTATCAGGCATCCCCGGGTCAGTCACAAATATTAATTAGAAAAGAAATGTAATACATGCCGCGCGAAAGCTTTTACAGATCAAAAGCATTCGTTAATGTTTTGTTTTCTCCCTATTGCCGTGATAAACAGCAAGTAAAAGCTAACACGCGAGATCAGTATATTACGGACCAGTTATTTGCGTAAACAATGTTAAGCGCTGTTGTCTAGATATTTTCATACGCATGAAAATGAAACTGGCATTTCATGTACCAATAATAGTAATAAATAGAAAAACGTGTGGAAATAAGCTAAATAAAGTACGTTTATGTGTCGTTTTAACATGTTTATTGAAGTAAGTTTCTGGTGTATATTTGTGTTGTGTGATGTGACTCTTAAACGTAGTGAGGCGCACTATCGATAGTTTCGACTATCGATAATTATCGATAGTTAGTAATCGATAGTAGCACCGATAGTAGACTAAAGAACATTTAGAACTGAATTAGTTCAGTATTAATAAATATTAGCGAATTAACGATAGCTGGTCCGTTTATCGGTATATCGATACTGTCCAACACTGTTTCCGTTTTCGCGAGACGTAATTTTGAAACTGTCATAACATAAAAATAGTGTGAAATGTGTTGCTTCTAGATGAAAATATGAATGGCTCGGAAGTAAATTGTAAGTCGGAAAGATAATAAAAGGTTTAGATATATAACAAATTATATTTTATACTATACAATGATACTAATGATAACACTGGGCAACAATTTTTCATCGCCTATTCCAAATCTGAAATTGGTTTTCTGCTACATGCTCTGGTTTCCATCCAATTTGATATTAAATATAGAGCGCATAATATTAAGATAATACATTAGTTCTACGATGTACCACCTTATTATACAACTTCTGACACTTTTTTGTGTAGGGTATTGTGCCGTCAGAAATGCTTTGTTTGTTTGTTAGCATACTTTCCGTATTAACAGCTGTAAATGTAAAATTGTTTCATTTAAAAGAAAACAACACGGGCATCTAAGACTTGGCCAATCTCTACAAAGGCCACGTTTGTTTGTGGACTAGTGTTACCTGCTTGAAAGTCTGTGTGTAAAAAAATAAATAGGATCTGCATACGCAAGTTGTGATACGCATATTCATAATATAAACATTTACAAAATTACATAAAGCGACGGGTATAATACGGTTACGGTCAAACCTCTATGTTTACGCTGTAAATGCTGTTTATTATTTTAAGAGACACCACAGAACTTTAATATGGTGTAGTTTATTTATAAAAGACGTACCTGTATGATTTATGCTAAATCAGAAATTTATTTTTTTGCCTAATCAGATGGTTTCAATGCGATGTATAAATGCATTTTCAGACATGACCATTTAGTTGATCTCACTGTGTATCAGCGTATACGGTCTTGTGTTACAACGACTTCTTTCATTTGAGTTTTTCTTACTCTATTGTGTTATTGTTGTTACAACAATATTTTGCGAACGTAGTCCTATTTATAGGTAAAGAAATATTTCTCTTTCTTTAGAAAAAAAAAACACTCTTTGCTGCTAACCATGGAGTCTTCAAGCAGACGCGAATGTATGAGCAATCCTGAGGCATTTTGTTATATGTATATGTGGTTGTTATGTACTTTCTCATCAAAGGTGCAACATAACAACATTTGTACGACGTGCTTATAAAGCTTATTTTGAAATTCTTCTTGGTAATCAAGACAAACAGTGGGCTGCTTATATTGTATGTCATAATTGCAAGGAAATGCTACGTGACTGAACTAAAGGAAAACGTAAGGGTCTGCTATTTAGTTCCCATGGTTTGGCGAGAACCCACAGATCACATTACTAATTGCTATTTTTGTCCGGTCAATACAAAGGGTATTGACAAGAAAAATCGACATCAGATTTTCTACCCTAGTATACCTTCCCAACTCACCCTATTCCTCATTCTGAACAACTCCTGGTGCCAGTTTTTAAAGGTTTTAACTCATCTGAAGATGAATGCAGTGAAAATGAGCTGAAACCCCGAAAAGGTATCAAAGTTCCAGAAATTATTCCAAGATATGATGAAGATGATTCATCGTCTGATACTGAACAGTCATCACTCCCTCAGAAATTTAGCTAACCAGAATTGAGTGATTTAGTTCGCGATTTAGGACTTCCTAAAAAAGCTGCTGAGTTATTAGCCTCAAGAATTCGTGAAAAAAAAATCTGTTAGACCACTCTACAAAGATTTCATTTTACCGAAAACGGGAAGAGTGCTTTATGATTTTTTTATTTTTCAGGAGATCAAACCTTTGTTTATTGCCATGATGTCCCAGGTCTTCTCAGGCAACAAGGTGTCACGTCGTATAATTCGGCAGAATGGCGATTATTTCTAGATAGCTCTGCGACGAAGCCTCAAACGTGTTCTGTTACATTGTAACGTGTCGTTACATGGAAAAATTGACTTCTGTATATATTTTGATTGAACAATTTCTTTTATCATAAATTTTAGTTTATTTCATCAATTTTCCCCGATACGCTCGTTACACCCGCATTTATTTTCGTTAATTTGATTTCGCCGGCAAGCGTCATAGTTTTAATTATTAGAGTATCGCGTCCCCTCCACATGGCGCACGTTGTATCTACGCACGCTCGAATCCCCGCTTGCCTATTTAAACCGTACATCAACCGAATTCGTAGCAGACTCCGTAGCCTCCGCCGATTCCCGAACCTTCCCTGGCTGTATTCCGCTGTCGTTCTTAGGAGTGATGCGTTTACAGTTTCTTTCCCGTTCTCGCAGGGTTGTAGTATGCTGTCGTCCGTAAGGGTGACGCAATTATAACCATTTACCGAATCCGCAGGACTGTATTCCGCTGTCGTTCTTAGGAGTGATGCGTTTACAGTTTACTTCCCGTTCTCGCGGGGTTATAGTATGCTGTCGTCCGTAAGGGTGACGCAATTATAACCATTTACCGAACCCGCAGGACTGTACTCTGCTGTCGTTTCTCGGAGTGAATGCGACTTACAGCCCTTCCGCCCCGCGAATAATTGTTTACGCCATGAGATCGCCCCTTTTATTATTTGTCGCACGTTCATATTTTTGTACACCCTGTATATGATCAATACGAGATTTATCGTAGACCAATTCCTGCCGCAAATCATTGATATTTGACTTTTAACGTTTAATCGGCTGAGCAGCGTGAATTAAGCGAGAACCCCGGTACATAATATTTATATTCTGCAATTTAGTTCCCGTGCCTTCGCGGCAAATTGACCGACAATCCGTCGGCCAAAACTAGTATTTACTGTTTGCTTACTACTCATGTATTCATATTGTTTAATATTATATGTTAAATATGTTCGTGATCATTTGCTTACCTTGTATATACATTTATGCACTCTTTTTGTCGTGTTGTTTATTTGGGGAATAAAACTACGAAAACAAACATTTGTTTCCACTGGAATATATCATATTGTTGCGTACTACAAGCCAGAACCCTGGATAATCACTCACGCACTGAAGCTACTTCATTTAGGGATAATTTTATAATTGTACGACCGTATTAGTACGCGACATAAACAAACATATTCGGCGTAATTTGCGATCGCACAGCTGACTGCATCTTCGCCAGCGCGCTACGTGAGAAGCAAGAAGTAGAGGACGCTGTTACAGGGGTCATTCATAAGTTTCATGAGCGAAAAGGTAAGCGAGCGAAAGATTATCTTAAGAAAAGCAAAGATAACATCAAAATCAAGATAGAACATAACATAGTAAGAAACGTCGTTACAACATAATGGCAATGTTTATCGAGCGGTGCCAGTTGGTTATAGATATATAGATTTGAGAGAAGAATATAATGACATAAAAACGGTTATTAATTTACTCATACATACCGAATATAACTGGATTATTTGTGTGGATTTGAAAATGGTGAGCTTTCTCCTTGATAGGCCAACAAAGACGCTTTCGAGTTTCCATGCTAATCTCTGCATCTCTGGGCTAGTTCGGATGTTTCGGCAGAAAGATACTGGACGCAAAAAAAGTGGTCCTAAGCGTGAAACTCTGGAAGTAGGTATGCCAAACATTGTGAATGCCCCAATTGTCAGCAGAAAAAATATTATTTTTCCTCCACTACGTCTTAAGCTTGGCATTATGAAACAGTTTGTCAAAGCATTGAACACTGACGGTGAATATTTTAGATACCTACTTTCTACTTTTCCTGCTTTGACTTTCGGGAAAATCAAAGCAGGTGTATTTAACGGATCTAAATAATATAATCTAAATAATAAAATAATAAATAATAAAAATGATTGGTTTTCTTTATTATAGATAGAAATATTATACTTATACCAGTGAAGATGTTGTTAAAGAACAACAAAACGTTGCAGTTTAAACTTAGCAAATCAGAGATGTCTTAATTGACAATTTTTATTTCTTTTGGTCTTCATAAAGAAAAATATTTATAAATACACCCACACTTGGAACATGCGGTATATTCGAAATATGTAATTCTTCAGGTTTCTTCCTTATAGTGCTATTTGTACTTAGATTTTTGACGAATCAGAATTGTTCGCATACAAGCTATTTGCATAGTAATAGCTTTTTATCGATTCCATGAAATGTGTTTGTGGTCGTATTGATTGTGAAAAACAACAAAAAAAAGTAGCACAATAAAGAGCTCTTTGGTATATCGAGTGTAATTTGAAATGCGATATATGAATTTCTGTATTTTCTATAGTAAAATCTATACCTTGTGGGTATTACTATTATCACAAAGGAAAATGAAGGAGTAATAATAGGTAATTGCTATTAGATAACCAAACATTTGCTGAATCACCTAGATATTTAGCTTATTTACATACTCACACGGTATAGTAACATTTTTAAATTAGGTGATACATAAATGGTTAATTCAAATGAATAAAAGGTAAGGTTAGTGGCCATAACATTTACATACTCTGTTTTATATCACATTGTTAGGTTTAAGTGAAATAACTGTGAAAGAAGACGTCAATGGACATCATGCTATTGTGCCATTCGCTCTTGCAAGATAAATTCTGATGTTAACGATGGTCGCAGTTTCTTCAAATTTCCAAATCAATCTATCATATACAACAGGACAACAAATAAGAAAGTGCATGGATAAGAAGAACTATTGTCGTTGTGCAGAGGTTCCTAGGTCACATTAAATGAATTTATTTGTTAGATACTCATTTTAAACTGTATCGCTATTTATCACAATAACTAATTTAATTCATTTTATGTTCACTTTTTAAAATAATGTGATATTGGTCTGAACTGCATTATACTAATATAAATTTTAATCCTCACATTTCGCATTTATTCACACTAGTCTGTTTGTCATACTTTAAAGTAAAGTTTTAAAATGAAAATACCACCAATGAGGTGAATTAGTAATTTATTCAAATTATTGTCAATTGGAGCTGTCAAAATTATGACTTCAACAAATTAATTGCTTATGCCTTCGAGGGAAATTTAAATTTGGCTGTATGGGCCAGCAGTGACTCTAACTATAATAATTATTCCCCGGCCAAAAATATATAGAAAAAAAGTCGTTAACTTTGATAAATGGAGCGATTTTAAATTTTAACGAAGGTCTGGTTTAAGTAAAGCGCTTGTATTAGAGCTAGTAGAACATATGAGAGAAAGAATTAGTTCTCATACAAATAGGTAAGCGACTATCTGTTGATTTATTCCGTTGCAAAATAACGTTTTTGAAATGTAGAGGTGGCGCGATAAAAGCTGAAACGAAGATTTTGTTAATATTGCGATTTTATGCAACTGGCACAATTATCAATATTATCATGTCAGACTTTAATTTAAAGTTGCGATAAAGTGCTAAAGCCAATTATGAAATGCATTCTCATTTTGAAACGCATTTTAAAATTTAAAGTACGTTTAAAGTTGATTATGTAAATGCCATAAATGCTTTTTTTTAATAAAAACAATGTAAATATCAATAACACGCACAATTTATTATTCAATATTATACCAGAAACATTTACAGAGTATAAGAATTCTTACTCAAAGTGAGTACACTTATTTGCAGAATTAAAATCAAGTATCAACTACTACCCAGTACATTTTGGATTCTTAAATTCTCAAAATAGCTTTAAAATCTCCCATCATCATAAGATGAATTCACCAACCATATCTACCAACTTATACATATTTCAATTTCAATTTCAACTGTTATTTACAAATATGAAGAATAACCCTCAAGTTTTCGAAATGTTGAATACTTATTTACACAGAGAATTTATATCAATTAGACAAAATACCTCAAACATCAGATTGTATATACTCTAACGTACTTCAGAATGGAATTTCCTGGCAGTGATAAACCAAACATGTTGCAGAAAAGGATTCACATCCAAAGTACACGCCAGTATCAGGAAATCCAAGGAAAAAATCTCCTCCAAAGCATCCAAAGTGTATCATTATACTCAAAACAGCGAAAACATGTACGGTTCCACAAAATAAAAGGCCTCAAGGTATGTTAATACAGCAAATTTCTTCTAATGATGAATAATCTTGACGCTTCTTCTATATACTTTTAGCCCGATGGTGAACACATTAATTCACAAAGAAAATCCCCTTTAATTTCGAATATATTACAGAAATATGATAATTGATTATTTACTTGACGAAAAACAATCTTTTTAAGGAAAATCTTATCAACAACAACGTCTCCATGGACCCCACCTCATTTATTTAATATGAACTACACAGAGTCTCCACACCGTTGAAGTAGTATCGATACCAAGGAAACTATATCTAAAACATACAGTTACCAGACGAAAAATTTATACATCTAATTACACCGAATATATACTGGATTTACAAACATGTGTATGAAATGAATATTAATAACATCTCCTATGATTGGTAATTCACCCTATGTTCCACAACAGTATATAAGTTTTATCTTTTCTTTTATACCACTTTTAAATTTTATTATTCCAAGCGTAAAATAACCACCTAGAGACTATAATTCCTAATTTTTGAAGAAAACATTTTATGTTTACATCTAATCTAATATTTATAATACTTTTTGATATAGTATATTCATGCTCCAATATGTAAATTCATAAATGCAACATAACGTCATGCGAAAACGACATTGTTCACCCACCGCAAAAATAGATTTATAATATAGACTTCCATGCATACGAATTGATCATAATAAGTGAATATATTACTAATGTAATGGGTGAAGTTGCCTGCCGTAATAGGGATACACCTACCTACATACATAACATATATGAATCTAACAGAGTTTCGTACACCCAAAACCGGAACATTTATCATCGAAGTAAAAACCGATGTGATTTCCCATTGTCTGCCGCCACGTACTGTCCTAGAGCAGCATATAACCGCAAGAGGGAGCGCATGAGAGCATTTATGAAGGGTGTTTTGTTGTGTTGCCCGTAACTTGGAACAGGGTTGGAACGGCAGGCACCCCGTTGTTGTTGGGTCAGAATTGGATTGTAATGTTCCGTTTAGGTTGCAGACCTAAAGTTCGAAGGCGGAATGGGCGTTAAAAACGGTTTCCGAAGCCGGAAATTTACGATTCTCTCTCGACGGAAGAACATCGGTTCAGGTACTAGGAACGTTTAAGCTATTCAGGCGATAAAAGAAAAAGGAATTTTCTTGTGTTTAAGGAAATGCAAGCGCAATGCAATTAAATAAGTATATAGGAAACTAAAACGAGAATTTAACAATGTTAAGCAAATTTGAAACTACTCAACAATAAAAGTAAGTTATTGGTAGTGTTACGATTTACCTTAAAGTTTAACAAATAAATGAGTGTGTGAAATCCAGTAATGTAAAAACTGGTAATGATAGGGGATGTAACAACGCAAACAATATTGGTACCTATAGTTTCAAACCTAACAAAAACTACATTCTAGTTTTGAATAGTTCACTGAAGTAAAACTACTCATTCACCTTTATTACTAACAAATAGGTTCTTGATCATCAAAACACGATTTATTATTCAAACCCTATAAAATTATTTACCATAATAAAATATAATAATAATAATAATTACTAATAATAATACAAATATAATGAGTGCTATAACCTCAGTAGCAATAAACGAGGATATATGAAGAGACTACAAGGATATGACGACTATGCACCCGGATTTAAACATTTAACGACAAGAATCGTACGTGATCAGGTGGCAGCGCTCAAACGAGAGGATTTCAACTCCAACAAACCAAAGGAAAACCGGTCCACCAGAAGATGCCACCGGATACCAATAATTAGACGTTGACAGGAATTAGTTCGCACCTTCTTGCAAAATGTAGAGAAATACAAACATTCAGAGAGAAAGGAGTAAGTCCATCTAAACAGAAACACAAGATAAAAATATTAGGAACTAAATGATTATAATTAAAAAAAATTACCGGAAAATCAGATTTAAAAACAAATCGATGACCTTGTATAACTGCGGCAATATCTGTAACAAAGAAACGTGTGAAACTCAATATATTGAAAAACTTACCAAACGATTAAAACAAATTGAGGATAAAATTGGAGAGACGAAAGAGAAGCATTCAGGTGGAGAGTTTGCTAGAGACCAGGCGAAAAGGCTAAATTTACCAGAAAAATCCGATAATTGCGTATATTAAAGGAAGTATCAACACAACGAATAAAAAATATTAATCTTATTAAAGGAACAGGCATAAGGACAAAATTAGGTCGCTATCAGCAGTAAGAAAAAGCTAAAAAAACAAGAAAAGAGCCGAAGAAAATCACGTATCCTTAAAAAGTCCATCCAGATTTTTAAAAGCTGCAAACCAGAACGCACCAACACCGGATATTGCGGAACGAGGGTTTCTGGAGAGATATCCTGGAGGTGCCAGCGAACTTGAACCCGGAGTTCCGACGTGCTACACAAGTTTGGTGTACATGCATAAACATATAACACGACACGTCGAAGAATTACGGGCAATCACGGAGGAAGATATATAAAGACGCTCTAAGAGAAAACAAATTTCTCGGCCCAAGGGCCGATGCAATCAACACATACTGGTGGAAAAAGTTAACAGTGACCACAATACTTAAGTGTATATGTACGAACTTCTTGAGAAACCAAACACTATCCCCGAATGGTTATGCAAAGGAGAACACATTTAATCTACAAAAAGGAGACAAGAAAGACCCTGAAAACTACCGCGATAACCTGCCTGAATACCATAATAATATTGTTGAGGTTGACTTGTTCTTAAAAAAATGAATTTCATGGACATCCCTACGTCTGAGTGCTTGGAAATGTGATTGTTTTCACCTGTTAATCTCAAATGGGTGGTGTTTTTGAATTGTCTGGTAGAAGTAGATATTATCAAGCAAATTATTTAATTCGACAATGATGCTAAAATTAGCATTCAAATAAGATGTAACATAAGTAATCATGTATTTGGGAATAAAAATAAGACAAATATCTACATAATGAAAAAGGCGAAATCGAGTGGTTCAAAAAGAGGTGAAATTATTGAAAACGCCAACGGATGCAACTAGACACTTACGCTACGATAGTGATTCTCTCTATGTACCCCAGATACAGGATATTCCACAGGGTCGCCTCCAGAACCGAACCCTGTGGAACACCCGCGCTCATATCCAATTTATTTTTTTGGGTTTATTTGGATTTTTTTTGTATCTGAAGCAGTCTTCAATGATGTTCGTTATGTATTTCACAATATGGTGTTCTTTAAATGTCATCGATGAACTCATCCCACGGCATTTCTTATGTCCAGTGTCACCACTCCTACCAACGTCTTCTTTGAAGTCTTGATCTTTTGCGTCACTGCTCTGATAACATGTACAGTTGATATCCCTTTCACACAACCAAACTGCCTGTCTGACGATCCGCCACACATGTCTTTTTCCTCCTCCAGTCTGTCCTTTATTATGCGTTCATACATATTCCCCAGTATACTTCTCAAGCATATCGCCCTAAATGAGAATAACAATTCCATCGGTTTCCCTTTCCAGAGCAGAACCACCGTCACTTCCTTCTATTGTAATGGAAATCGCTAGTCAGTAGCTGATTAATGATATTTAATAACACATCCGGAATTACCTCTATCAAGACTTTCACTGCCATACTGGACAAACACTCGCTACTCTCAGCTTTCCCCATTTTTATCTTGCTTGCTGCCTTGAAGATATGTTCTCTAGTGAAAAGAGAAAAATGGTGCATTTCTTCCGAAGATCGTACATCTGCAGGGTTCCCGGTTAAGAACAGAAGCTCGATAATTTGTAATTTCCTGTCAATAGGTGGGTTGCAGGGTGGAGTGAGATTACCCAGATGTCGCAGGGCTATTATATAAACATCACCCCATCTATCACCATCTAAATCCGAAAGTAACTTATCCCATACTTGGCATTGTATGCGGACGATATTGCCTTAATAGTGGAGGCTGAAGACTCGAGAAATATTACTTTCAAGACTAATCAGTCGCTGAAAACAATCGTGGAATGGGTGCGGCCTAAAGACCTACATATAGCACCTGAAAAACGAAAGCTGTCATACGTAAGAGGCCCAGGAAAAGAAATAACATAGAATTTGACATAATGGATGACTGCGTCGTACCCAAAAGAGAGCTGAAGTATCTCGGTGTAATGTTCGATGACAGATTATCCTTTGGAGCGCATAAAGAAAATATATAATATCGCTCAATCGCTCGCTTAAGATCATGCCCAAATCCCGGGGGCCAAATAACAAGAAACCAGAAGCTCTGTATGGTGATTCAGTCCCAGATGTTATGCAATCCCAGCTTGGTTGTCGGCACTAAAACATAAGCGAAACAGAGAGACCCTGGAAAAATTACCAGGGAGAACTCTTTTGAAAATGATAAGTAAATATCGTACGATATCCACCAACGTAACAAAGTACACCACTGACCAAGGTATACTACCGATCTTCTTGTGGCGAGAGCAGCTAAGGACCTTTCTTAATGCAGGGATAAGAGGTAGGGAAGATTAAATGCAAAAGGGAAAACGACAATCAGGACATGGGAGGCTAGATGAGAGAAATTGGACACGTCAGTGAGATGGACGAAGACCTTATTACCGTATATACCTCCCTGGATTGCGTCTAAACACAGAAGGGTGGACTATTATCTCTCTCAATTTCTAACGGCCCATGCACACTTCCGCGCCTATGTGAAAGATTTAATCTTGAAGAGCTGGACTCCTGCATCACACTGCGAAGAGGTCGACACACCGAACATGCGGTGTTGTTAGGCAACAAGTGGACTGCAGACAGGGCAAATTCGAAGATTGAGATAAAACAACTGTACAAAGAACAACATTTATTAACACAAATACTTAGATGATACCGTCATCTAAACTGGAGAAATATTCATCATTTTGTCACAAAGTCATTACAGACAGAGAAAACACCCAGCAGCGTAAGCACGTACGTATAGGATTATGGCAATCTTATGTTCTACGATGTTATGCTAGTAAAGCGATTCCAGAGACGCTGAGGTGAAGTTGAGATTTTCGAGAAAATTAAGAAAACTCACTTAAAATTATATATGAACATACCAGAACTGCTATCTTTTAGCGCTAGACTTTTTTTTGAGATGCATGTTTTCTCTTTTAGGACATGCAATAAGGCATACATACGATTCTAATTCAAAACTTAATATGTCAAGAAATTGCAGTCGCTAGTGTACACATGGCTTTTCATAAATTCCCACACATAAATGTTCAATTGTGTTGGGTTTGGAGTTTTTGGTAGCAAATCAACTAAGCATGTTGAATACAAATTGTTGTTTTTATCTATTAGGTACACCGTTTTTTTTTTTTTTTGCAGGCGTAAATATATTATATTAGGTTCTTGAGAATTGAATGTACTTTAAAGAAAAAATTCATTAAAAATTGATAAATGTCCTGTTTAAATGAAACCGCGAAGAATTCATTTATCCAAAATCGTATTCGTATCACCAATTGTTGTGCAAGCAGCGTAAAAAATAAAAAAAAAGCCATCTTATTTAGTGAAAAAAAGCACAGCAGAAACGTAAAAAATATATAACATCATTATCACATTTAAATCAGGAAAATTTGTGCATGGCTCTTCCGAAACGTTGTATTATATATCTGATTACTAAACGACGAGCCATCTCGAAGGAAACTTCGATCTCACCTTCGAACTCCACAAGACCACGACTCAACAGTTCGGAAAAACGTTTTACAGTAGATTCCGGTGGTGAAAGCGTACACAACACTTTAATAATTATTTTAGTAATTAAAATAAAAGGATTTATAATCTAATTTCTACAATCTATTTTTCTTAGTGTAAGGTTGGCCACTTCTAGGACACCTGTATATATCCTCCGTTCAACCGTTCACTATATTTAGTTTCTAATTTTTTAGTAATTGTACCCTATTCTATTTAATAAATACAAAAAATCATAAGGTTATAGTGTTTTCGGAGATTCCGGTCAAAGAGCTCCAACAATAATAAAAAAAAAACTTATTTTATGCGTTACTACAATTTTACAGTTTTTTTTTTTTTCATAACAACGGTAGAAATCGCAAAAGAAAATACTAAAAATGTTCAAAATTTGGAGTGTAGACTTGATCCTTTAACGTGAACCTCGTCACAAACAAAAAACACTCAGTGACCTCAAATCTGCCAAAGCTTCATTCATATTGGTAAGTGACAGTCTGGCTGCTTGCCCCGCTTACAAAAAAAAATATGTGATATTTAGAATCGGACTGTGGCTAGCCACCCTTTCCAGCTAACAATCCCTAGTCAGAATAATAATCCTTTTTTCTTTTTTTTTAAGAAATTAAATCGCAAAGAATGAACAAACTGGGAATAAACGTGTACCACGTGTAAAATCGATAGTCCTCTATTTCCACAAGTCGACATTCTACGATGGGATCTTTACAGGGCAGCTGATATGCACTTCAAATGATACTACCTACATCTCTGTATCTCGCATGTGTCTCGCAACAATAGATCTTCATATATTACCGAAACATGAGTGATTCATTCGTACTACCAAATTCTATTTAAATATATGGCAGGACATATGTATATAAAGTAACGGCGAGAATTGGTTAAATAAATAAATAAGTTGCATAAATAGTACTCATACTCAAGTGCCCAGTATACCAGACAAACAATAGATAATAGTTAATTTTGTTAATCTAAAAAAAATACAATAGCAACAAACGCTAATAATGTTCCATAAAAACTAGCAATTGACATAAGCCACTGAACAAAGCTATAGGGCCTCGAAATCTTACAGTAAATATCCTATTAATAAAAATCCATTTCTCAAGTTACCCTTCCTTATGCAATACAACCAATTGTTTATGTGCGCAAGGTAATAGCACATTGAAAGCATAACACAAATTGTGCTTGTCGATCATTAAATTATTTCATATTTTTTATGAACAAAAAGACGAAATTTAAATCCTTAATAAAACTTTTTGATTTCTGCTTTTTCTTGGTTTTTAGGTCGTAAAAATATGGAAATGTACATTAACAACAACGTATCGCTTTAATTTCAAAAGCTTTTTCAAGTATACATATAAAAAATATAAATTGTAAATGGTGTAAATTATAAAAATGTTTTCGTTGTTTAATAAATGATAAAATCATAATTGCTTTGTTTACTAGGATTTTTGAATACATCATTATGTTTTATTTAAAGATTGTGTTTCAATATAATATGTTTTGATTATTTGTTTGGTATTGTATGGTTTAAAAATTTGATTTTAACAATATAACAATTTTAAACAAAGAACAAAGTTTAAGAACACGTGGTATACTTGAAATATTTATTAACTAATAATAAAACAAACATACAATATTTCACAAAACTATATAACCTAATTTTATAACTAAATATTTTTTAAAGATCTATTTAATTACAAAATTCAATTTTTCATATTCTACTAACAACAAATAATCAAAACAAATAATAATATTGAAACGCAATCTTTAATAAATAATAATGATATATTCAAAATCCTAGTAAACAAACAATTATGGTTTTGTCATTTATTAAAAACAAAAAAAAAATTATAATGTACACTAGTTACAATTTATATTTTTTATATGCATACTTGAAAAAGCTTTTGAAATTAAAAGGAAACGTTGTTGTTAACGTGCATTTCCATATTTTTACGATCTGGAAACCAAGAAAAAGAAGAAATTAAAACATATATATAGTGAAGAAAAGAAGTAAAAATAAAACTTTTTGCATGCATGTCAGCCGCGTTAGAAAAGAAAAGGATTAAAAAGACACTTGAAAGTATTATGTAACACAAACAATTATAAAAGATGTAGGCACAATAATAACAAAAATAAAAAATTAAACAACCTTATTGGTTAAAAAATACGTGTTTTTCTCTTGTTCAAAAGACACAATTTTCGCTAAAAGGCAAAGAAACAAAAGTGGTGTTGAAATTCAACAGATAATTCGAATGAATTTGGGGTAAATCCGCAGGGCTCTATCCCGGGCCATACGGAATTCCTAAGCTAAAATCAAGGGTATTTTGATACATAGCAATCGGTGATGCGAGAATGGCCCTTTCAGTCCCCAGGTGGCCCTTCACTAAGTGTATCTACCCATTCTTCCTTCGTCTGCCCAAAGTGGCTGTAAAACTGACTAACTTATCCTATACAAGTCGTATGCAAGGGAAACTACATTTAATTGTCAAGGCGTAACGAAGCACTGCGTACACTGTATGTGTCCTACTACTTAAACGATACCGCTTTGAAGTAAATAAAATCAAACTTTTATTATACGGATACGGTGTCAAGAGAATTAGAAGTTAGCGTTTGGTGGTGCGTATAACCCAAAATGCCTGCCTAAAGCGATTTCGATTCGAGCACGGATGACAGGAATTTTGAAAAAGTATTATACATATATTTCTTATGGAGAAAGAAAAGTTCTTCCCTAATGACACAAATATTTCCATAAATTATGAATACTAATAAATAAAACAGTTGAAATAGGTAAAGAAAATACTTTCCAATTACTATTTTAAAAATAGTAAATTTTATTTACTGCATTTAAAGTTATGTATTCTGCACCACCGGTTTCGACGAAAGTGCCTTCCTTAGGTACTTTATAAAAAAAATTAAGAAATGCAACAGCCATTAAGAAAACAGTCGTTAAAAAAATAACAATTACTCTAGAAGAAGAATATACTGGGTGAGTTTTTTATCTTAAAACAATGGAATATCTCTAAAACACTGCATCAAATCAAAAAAAGATCTTAATAAGATCTGCTATAATGTAGGGGGCTCACTGAATGGTGCCGAACTCGATCCCCTACCTCACCTCATATTTCATCGATGGAAACTTAAATGGTGAAAAATATCGAAATATCTTGCAGAACGAACTTCCAGTGTTATTTGAAGATCTTCCCTTAGATGTACGACAAACAATGTGATTCCAACATGACGGTTGTCCAGCACATTATTCAAGAATAGCACGAGAAGTATTAGATCGAGCCTACAGTCGTCGATGGATCGGAATAGGTGGTCCAGTGTCTTGGCCTGCAAGATCGCCAGATCTTACTTCCCCTGACTTCTTTTTGTGGGGCCACTTAAAGTCTGAAATTTATACAGAAGTGCTAGCCACAAGGGAAAACATGATTGAGCGAATCACCAACACTTCTTCAAGGATTACGCCGGAAACACTTCTCAGTTGTGTGCAATCATTCCAATTGCGAATAAATAAATGTATCGAAGTGGAAGGGCACATTTTCGAACACATTTTTCTGAAATGGGTATGATAAAGTAAAGTTCTTCGTTGTTGAATGGCTTTTTGAAATGTTATTTAAAGGTAAAATAAAAAAACACAAAATCATGTTTGCTTGCTTCTCGAATCGAAAAAAAGTTTCAAACAATGATGGCGTAGAATCCGAATCTGTAATACAAAATGGGGGTTCTCGTTTAAGGTTTCAAAGTTGTCAAAGGTGGGGGATCGAATTCGGCACCATTCAGTGAGCCCCCTACATTATAACAAATATTATTAAAATCTTTTTTGATTTGATGCAGTGTTTTAGAGATATTCCGTTGTCTCAAGATAAAAAACTCACCCTGTATAAATATATTATCCACATATTTCAACAACATACAGCATGAAATTATTTGTGTTGCTTAATCCACAATAGCTACGTTCTATTGTTAGTTATCATTACATATGAATGTTTTAGTATAGTTATTTATTCTGTTAACAGGATAACAACTTGTGTATTACAAACAAGTCTTGATTTCTAAAATGGCGAAACAATAATCAATTATAATATGAAGGTTATTCAAGGTATTTTATATAATTTTACCTAATGTATTATACAAAATAGTATAAACCCGCACATCCAAAACTAATGGCATTACAACGTTTCAGGATTTACCATGCGTTAATAATTTTATTCGACATTTGCCTGTTCATACATATTATATTATCATACTCCTGTGTGAGTTTCAGTTATTTTGAGGAAACTGGCAGTATCAGCAGCAAAACGTCCTATGAAATCATTGTCATACAGCAAAATCCATAAAATTGTAGTATTAGATTGTATCTTTTTAAGCAAAGTAAACTCTCGCTCGCTTGACCATTTTCGGACTAATCGGCCACAAATAGAAGTAAATAAAAAATAGTTATAGCAAACTTTGTAATACCTGGGATTGTAATTATATAATAAATCACGTAACTCTTCTAATAAATAGCAATATATTAGATAATGTATATTTTGCCAGTAAGACAATTTATCATATCTCTAATATAAGATAATTTCTAATTTTTGGTAAATATATCCAGTAGCATTTCTAATATTACAGCTTGCTTTTATAGCAAACAATTACGCTACCTTTAATTTTCTGGAGCTGCTTCATATGTATATATAATTGCCTGTTTCTTATAATGTAAAAACTTCCGATTTATTTGTTCCTGGGCTTTTAATACTCTCTGTATGTGTGGATATCCTAAACATTTGGGCTTTGTTTTTGGGACCATTTGAAGAAATTTGTTAAAAAATAAATTGTTTCACAGGGAAAGAAAATCATTTTTCTTGACTAATTTTCTCAGTGAATTTGAAACATATAGTGCTTGCAAAAATACGTGGTTAATAACAGCATCCGGAAAAAAAAACGTTGCACAATAAGAAAAACATTTTGTTTTTGTATAAATTATATGTAACCACTAAACTAATATGCTGCTTCTAAGCTAAAAATTATAACTAAATCTCTAGCTAGTGTTATAGCTTTTGAAGTTCTCAATAATTATGCTCCATGTTTACTTGCTGTTAGTTCTAAGGACCACATAAAACTTATGGTAAATGGTAAAAAAATTGTAAATTCAACAACGATTTTGGTTTAAATACGACGAAGAACCTTATGTTTGATCGAACATAAAAATTAATGTTAAGTTATTTTTGTTAGTTGAAAAGTAAAAAATTGTTGAAGTAAACACCGATTTGTGTTAATGCAAATACAATTAACGACCTACTCAATGCATGAAATATGTTCATCCAACAGTTAATTATTCTATTTGATGCAAAACAATAATTTGATATTAGTAGTATTTTACTTAAACCAAGCAACAATTTATTATAAAACTAAAGAATTATTTCATTTATTCTGAATATGTTTTTTATTTAAAGCAACATTTTTAATGTATTTCTCAATAAACACAATTATCAATCTAACCTTAAAATGTCATTATACTCAATGCTATTTCTTGTTGCAAATAAATATTTCAACACCTCTCATGAGGCTTTTCCATCACACCTGCAGTCCCACAATTAATTATTCCTTAATGTGGGGGATGATGGGAAGCAACTCTGGTTCGTACTTGTTGGTAGTTGAAACTGTGGTAACTACCAAAAATTTTCATTTAATGAAACAAGAAATAGCATCGAGTATAATGACATTTTAAGGTTATATAGATAATTGAGTTTATTTAGAAATACATAAAAAATGTTGCTTTAAATAAAAAAAACATATTCAGAATAAACAAAATAATTCTTTAGTTCTTTATAGTGACCACTATTTATTAGAAGCAACATTAAAAATACCAAGAAAGAAATACACTGAAAAATCATTAATCAGAAACAAGAAGTTAAAAATCTCATAAATTGCAACAAACGCAAATAGCATAAAAATATGAAGAAAGAAAGTATAAGGATTGCAATACAAAATGGCGAAGAGAGGATAGAACAAATGACAATAGAAGGAATGTGTCAGAAAATTAAAATAATCATATTTAAAACAGCTAAGGGTATATGTGGTACAACCAAAATAAATAAACAAATAAGGAAGACAGTGTGGTGGAATGACGAAATAAAAGCGCAAATAAAGATAAAACAGAAATTATGGAGAGAATATTTGGGAAAGAGCTGGGACAGTGTTTATGATAAATACAAAGAGCAGCAAGGAAAGGTGAAGAATGTGGTAACAGAAACAAAAAAAATTGGCATAATATTGATAAAACCAGAAGAGATACTGGATGGATAGGAATGAATATTTTCGAAAATTATTCTAAAGGAGCAAACAGAAAATACAATTAGAAACGAAAAAGAGATAGGAGAAGAGAAAGAAAGGGTGATAAATGAATATGGGACAGATATAACAGCGAAAGAACTCACCGAAGCATTAAAAAGAATAAAAATGGCATGATAAAATTACAGTAGAGATCGTCAAAAATATGGGAAAAGAAGAACAAGAACTATTATTGGTGTTAATTCATACAATAATATATGGTATAAAGAAAAGATATCTAAGGACTGGGGAATGGGCCATATATGTAATATATAAAAAGGGTGATAATAAGCAATGTCGTAATTATAGGCGAATAATTTTACTTAGTACACCACTAAAAGTATACGAACATAATTTAGAGAAGAAATTAGGAACGACAATAGAACATAAACTGTTACGATCTCAAAGCGGATTTCGAAGAGGACGAAGTGTACAGCACCATATCTTCACAATTAAACAAATCAGCACTGAGATACATAGTAGAATGGAAAGAGTTTTTCGCTTTTATAGGTTTAGAAAAGGCATTTGACAAAGTACGACGAACGAAAGTATGGAAAATCTTGGAAAATAAGGGAGTGCCACAGAAATTTAAAATAGCTATACAGAGTCTCTACAAAAACACAAGAAAGTTACGTCATCACGAATAATAGTAAATCGAAAGAATTTACCATTAAAGAAGAGTTGAGACAAGGAGAAGTAAAGACCCCCGTACTATTTACAGTATTCATAGGCGAAATAGAAAGTGCCATCCTAAAATAGTAAAACTGTAAATAGGGTATCGAAATCTGCAACCCATATTTATGTCTGAATATACATGTTCTAACAATATAATGGTGGAGAGTGCAAATGGTCTGCAAAATAATTTGGCAATCTGGAATGCAGTAGTTGCAGAGAATAAAATGAAAATAAAACAAACGTGATGGTAATTAACACAATATATAGGCCAATTGACGTATGATTGTGAGTCGTGGGTACACTGATAGAAGTATCCTTTTTATTTAAAAGGAATTGCATTAAATCAAAACTTTTTACGTTTTCTATATGACCAACATGATTTGGTGTTTCTTTGAAAAAAATATAATTTTAAACTCACGCATTTCTTCGGAAATAATATAGCTTCCGTTGAAGCAGTTCATTTTCTTAACTGAAAGATTCAATATCATTTAATTGATTCAAGTTCTCTTTATTTTGAACTTGAAAACTATGCAGATTGGCAGAAAATCGTAAGCATTTTGATTCAAAAGGTTTTTTCCTTTTCTTATAACATTTATTCACTTTAGACTTACGCGTAAACACAATAAAATGCCGTGATTTTCATTTCGATCAAAAATGAATTATCTCCAAAAATCCATTCACTCATATGTACGGAGGGACATGCGGTTAGGATGTTGTGATTCGTTAAACATTTGCCTCTAGTATTGGAGGAGATTGGTCGCGGTCGCAGTGACCATCCCAAGCACTCTAATGTGCCGATAAAGAAATCGTCCTTTCACTGGCGATGATTCCTATCGGATGTTGAACTGGTAAATATACCAGATCAGTATGATCCAATCGTATTATCCATTCTATTTGTGCGACATATTTTCTGTTACTGGAATAAAATAGAAGATGCGCCATCTATGTGACAATTTCTGTACTACACATAAGTATATTTGCTGTACTATATGGGGAGAAATCTGCTATACGAAAATAATATATATTTTTACTTGCAAGTAAATACTTAGTTAAATTAATAAATACTGCCCTTGTTTCAAATAAATCTTCTAACTAAATTATTTGTTTGATTGAATACAGGAATATTTTTTAACATTATTTAAATCAAGCAATAATTTAGTAACTGTAACCAAATGCATGTTAACAAAAAAGATTGGTTGAAAACATAAAAACCTTTTTTCGTGTATAACAGTTTTTAACGTTCAAACATTATATACTGCTGTAAAGTTTGTTGGCTTGTAAGTAAATCAACATTAACTGAAAATATTCCAATTATCCCTAAAATTCCTTTAACCTCGTACGAAAAATATTCACTTTTGTTGACTATTGTTTGTGTATACATGTGGGAACATGAATAAAACCAAAATACTTTCGTGTAAAAAAGCACTCAGCTGCATTCAGGCTTATATTTTCCGCTAAACGGCAAAAGTTTTAGATCAATTTATTCATGCGTGTCTACGCAAATAAACCAAAACACCAATTATTTTTATCTAAAATACTGCTTTTAATTCAATAATATGATAACGTGCTTAAAAGAAACTAGAATATGTTGTTAAATATGTACATAGTAATAACAATATCATATGTGATGTGTATTGTTTTAACTTAAATAAAAGTTATACAAACATCACATAAAAGATTAATCAAAACTAAGGTGCATCCCATTTAATCCATTTAAAAACTTTTCATTTAATGCAATCTCTTTTCTCAGTGTATTTACAACTAGAATAAACGTAAAATTAGAAGCAATGGATATGAAGCATCTGAGAAGAGCCATGGGAATTACTTTTAGAGATCGAATACGTAGCAGCCAAGCAAGGGAAGAACTAGGAATCAAACCATTATCCAAATTTATAGAAAAGAACAATTAAATTGGTGGGGACATTTGTGTAGAATGGATTCATATATTTCAAACATTTTCTTTTCGTGAAAGTGACTAAATGACTACGGCACTTTTAAAGCTGATAGGTAAACGTTATTGATTGTAATATCTAGGATTTTCCTTTTCATGGGTTTTGTTTCTCTAATTGTAAGTCAGTAGTTGTCAAAACAAAATAATAGCAAATCAATTGCAGTAAAAATTTATATTCCACCAACAAAAGCAGAGAGCATATCGAGGTAATACTAATGTCACATTGTAGATATTTAACGGAAAAGTTACGGCAGGGCTAACAAGTTTAATATTTGAAAAAAAAAACATATATATCCACATTCAAGAAAATAAGTCTCTCCCTGAACTCCCAAGGGTGCTATATTTATATGCTCCCCTTCAATACGAAATGTGGAATGTAGACGAGTATATGTGTATTTGTATATACGTATTTGGATGTTGATACATGGATACATATAATACCCATTTGCATATTTTTAAATGATTTATATCGGCACCAACACTTCCTTATTTCCTTTCAAATGTATGTGTATATAACGTCCATATCTGAAACCAATTTCTATGTATTTACTTCTGAAAGTAACGGTCTATTATTAATTGTAACACACGTCTCAAGTTGAAACATTGACCGTTGAAGCGGTACAAACATCATTTTGTATTAGAAGTATAGCTACTAATTATCGTGACGTTCGAAACGTAGCAGAAACTCTTGCCAAATCTTTAACTGCGTTGTGGTAATTTATCTCTGGCCGATGCAAATTGAATGAGGTAATAAATCTCGTTGGTGTTCTTCAATAATTAGGATTTAAATGCTTAATTTTTTTTTTAGAAATTCCAATGTAGAATACCTAATTTGGTTTTACAAAAACGTCGAGCAATAACGAACAACTAAAGTTGTTTTAAAGTGGTTTTAAATGTCATTAAATTAGATGTGATATGTAGGTACAGACCAATTTTTCTTTAAAGCTTAAAGGTTTAAGTTTCACTTGCTTAAGAACTTAAAAATAAATGTTTAACAGACGTATTTTAAACCCTATTATAGGTAACATGACCTGCACCTCCTTGTATAGGTTTAAAATTATTATTTATAAAGCAATGCAAATTAAGGATATTTGTACCTACCAAAAATATATAACTAGAAAACAATGAAACAGGAAAAAAAAGAAAATATAATATTAATAGAGTATTAAATCAAATTGTTATTCCTACACGGAGAAAAAGACTTTGTTCGTTCCACAAAATAGTAAACCACCCAACCAAGTGGCATATTTGCAAACATATGTATATTCATTTTCTTCAGACAAATCATTCTGTCGATTAGATATTTGATTGAAACGGATTTTATATTTGTTCTAACAAAGTAGATTAGGTGAGTTTAAATATTTCAAAAAATTGAATGAAACGTGTTTTTCATTCAATGAATCGCTTGTATGTTCAGTTTACGTTGTCAAAGTAAAGAAATGTATATTCAGTATTTATAACAAATTCTTCAATTAACGGTAGGTAGAGCATATTTACGATAAAATCATTTACAGATATTGTCAACTTTAGAAAATACATATTTTTAGTTTGATTTCCTGGCCTTTGAGTGTGACTTCTTCTTTTATTTGGGTTTATTGGAGGAATAAAAATATTTTTATGTCCTTTCATTGTTTTATTTTATTTTCTCTACGATCATTTCGTCAGCCTTTGCTGACTTTTAAAAGTGCGTAATTCTATTTTATGTTTTTATTTGTTGTACATTTTCTACAGTAATCATTAATTAACAATATATGTGATTTTTTAAATAGATTGCCCGGCTAATGTTTTTTTAAACAAATAAAACTTTATACTTAAATCTGCCTTTTCTTTACAGACACCTATCCTTCTATATTTAATGATATTCAAAAATACAGTCCCTCTTCGCTAGATGGCTATGAACTTATGCGTATGTCCGATATATCTAGAGTTCAGCACTGCAGATCATATGCACTAGCAATCTCCTCTTACTAAGATCAATTATTTCTTTAAAACTGCTGATAACTAGTAGTAGAAAATACTAAATAAGGTTGCCAAATATGGTGGCCCCACTTTGCATACGCCAATAAAACTTATATTGTGATTTTTTAAATAGATTGCCCGGCTAATATATTTTTTTAAACAAATAAAACTTTATACTTAAATCGGCCTTTTCTTTACAGATACCTATTCATCTATGTTTAATGATACAATCCCTCATCGCTAGACGCTATGAACTTATGTATATGCCCGAATATATCTAGAGTTCGCCACTGCAGATCATGCGCACTAGTAATTTCTCCTCTTACTACCCAATGAGTAGTTTTTATCAGTTGTGAGTATGTTGCCCAGGTGGCTGCACGTGTTGTGTCGCCTAAATCACTAATTTCTATATTATTAAACTTTTACTTCGTTAAATATTGAATTTATAGTTTTAATCATTCAATGTATTAAATGCTTTTATTAATAAAAACAATGTAAATATCAATAACATGCACAATTTATTGTCTGAAATTATATCAAGAACATATAGAGGGTATGAGAAGGCAGGTAGGGTGTAGGTATTTGGAATTTTGAAATCAAATATTACTACTATCCAACATATTTTGAATTCTCAAATTGCCAAAATAACTTTTAAATCTCCACCAACCTTTATATATTAAAATTTCAATATCAACTATCATCCACAAATATGAAGAGTAACCTCTAAATATTCGAAATGTTAAATACTTATTTACACTTATTTAAACATTAATTTGACGAAATAATTCAGAATGGAGTTTCCTCGCAGTAACAAACCAAAAATGTTGCAGGAAAGATTCTATATTAGGAACGCCGGTATCAGGATATCCAGGGAAAAATCTCCTTCAAAGCATCCAAAGTGTATCATTAAACTCAAGACAGCAGAGACATGTACGATTCCATAAAAGAAAATGTACCAAGATATGTTAATACAGCAAATTCTTCTATGCTGAAATAAATTCTTGAAAAAAGCAGACCACTTGACACATGGCTACAAGGGATTGCTAAAACGACATACAAAGAAAATAGCAAAACACAAATAGCAAAATAGACTAACCTGGCGAATAGGAACTTAGAGTAACGGCCATATATATCCAGAGATTGGTTCATTACAGTAACATATATAATCAAAACTTTAATTATAATAATAATTATTATTATTCCTAGAATGTTATGGTATTAAATCTAACTATATACAAATTTAGCCCATTCTTGTTTAATTGTTGCTTTCTTCTTTGCTTCTCTCCAGTGCAGTTCTCGTTCTTTTAGGATCTGTGCCACTGCCTCATCCCATATCTTCCTCGGTCTGCCCGTGGGTCGTTTTTGTAGTGCTTTTGTTTGTCATATTATTTTCATTTGTTGCTCCTCTTTCATATGAATTAAATGACCAAACCACCTCTATTCATGTCTTTAATTACTTAAGGGTTCTACTTGTAGCTCCTCTCCTTTCTAATTCTGGCTTTTGTGATAACTCCCATTGCTGCTCTTAAGTATTTAATTTCTGTCGTTTGTAGTCTTCTTTTTGTTTCGTGTGTCAAGACCCATCCCCCACTTCCATATATCAAAATGGATCTAAAGTCCGTTTTATAAATTGTCTCTTTCATCTTTTTTTTGCGTAGGAAGGAGCCGCTTAGAGCGTATTACAGTTTTAAATTATTCTTGATTCTTTGGTTTATTTCTGCATAATTTTTGCCATCCTTATGTATCTTCATCCCTAAATATTTAAATACCTCTAACCTCCACCTTAAGTTGTATCGATATATGTTTATCTTCTTTTCCTCTCATCATAACTTTAGTTTTTTACATTAATTTTTAAGTTTCTGACTTGTAGTGACTCTTTCTATATGCCCATATTTTTTGTAAATCCGCTTTATTTTCCGCGAATACCACCACATTATCGGCGAAAACACATTCCGAAATCGTAACCAGCTCCATATTCCTATATCCTACTAAAAGTTCTTGATCTCGTCTTTCACTTCATTAATTATCTCAATCATCAGTACTGTGAACAGCAGAGGACTTAAAACCTTATTTATCTTTCTTTTGTCGTGAACTCATCTGACCGTAAATTTTCTGTTCTTACGTAGAGTATTATATTTTTCTCTAAACTTTTTATGGGGTTTAGCAAATTCTCGTTTATACCTCTCTTTTTTAAACTATTCCATATGAGTTTTCTTGGTACATTATGGAATGCTTCTTGGATATCTATAACAACGCTACAAATATATTATTATTTCTGTTTTTCTCAATTAACTGATTCACGATGAATATATGGTCCTATACGCCTCTTTGATACTACACTTAGCAAAGCGATCCCACGGTAGTTGGAACACTCTCTATTGACGCGTTTTTATGCAGTGGTATCAGTACACCTAATACCTATTCTTCCGATATTTTTCCCTCAACAAAAACTCTATTGAGCAACACAGTCCATGCCTTTCTTCATTCTTCCCAGATTTTTTAGCATTTCCGATGTTATACCATCGCGCCCTGCTACTTTCCCACTTTCTAATACTTCTACTACTTCTTCAATTGTTATTTCATGTGTCTTTTCATCTTGATTATGTGTCCCTTTAACCTTCATAAACCCGGGCGGGGTACAATTATATCCCCTAATATACTATTACCCATACAACTGGATCCCACCCGGGATTATGAAGGCTAACTTTTCTTCTTTGTATTCTTCACCCGGCAAGTTTGTTACTTCTATACTTAAGATTTTCTTCTGCGTGTTTCACTAACTGCTTTAATTTTACTCGTTGTTGTTTGAATATCTTGTATTTCTCATTTGTTTTATTCGCGAAATAATGTTTGCATTTCTGTTTCTTTATTTTCACTTCATTTTTAATTTGTTCGTTCCACCAACTGGTTTGTTTTTTCTGTTTTTGTAACTTCCCAGGTTTCTCTTGCAGCTTCCATTAGTATAAGTTGGAACGAGTCCCACAGGCTTTCTGTGGTCATATTATTCGTTTTTTCCGAGAAGGGTATCCATTTCCACCATTACAATTTTACTAACATTGTTGTTTCAAACGAATAAAACGCTTGGACATTTTTTGGATTACAAAACACAAGATATATAAAATACACTGTTGAAAATTTTAAGACTTTTTTGACTAATTTAATAGTCAGGAGAGGTCCACACTCTTTTCGTGTTATTTTGTCGAGAACTATACGAGTTTAAATTTGACGAGCAAAGATAGTCAAGTATTGTCTATTACTAAGGGGTTATTTTATCCAACTGATACGTGGAATTATAAAATACTTCTAGTCACAATATATCTAGGTATTTGTAGTGTCCTTGTAGGTAATTTAATGCGGAATTTTGTATGATTTTAACAACTCTTTTATTTCTTAGTAATCTAATACTCTCTCTTTAAGTTTTGGTTTCAACTAAACGTGCCAATTTTGACCAAAATGATTTTTTTGAGGACCATTATAAAATTAAATGAATGTTTATGCTATTTGACTCAAATCTGAACTAATTACGTAAATAGATCTTTAAGGTGTTGACATTTTTTATGCACACTGGAATTAAGGTTCAATAACACAAGGTTACACTTTGCAGATTAGTACACGTTTGGCGGTTTGTTTGTATTAATACGCAGAAACAAACCCGACAGATACACCTGCAGTGCACGTGGTGCGTATAATGCAATACCGTATTAGATTAGGTGGGGTTTCTATATTTCTACCCGAGTGAAAAATTTTGATTGGTTCACGCTTCTGAATGTATAGAAAAATAGTAAATCCTCATATCTGAACAGAGAATTCACACGAAATTCTAGTAATTTATGTTCTAGGAAACACGCGTAGTCAACTCGTCTGGCAAAGTTTGTGAAAGTCATCACTAAAATATTTGACTAGCGCAAAATTAACGCCAACACCGAAATATTTTCAACAGTGTAGGATGTAACTTAAGAGTAACAGCTTGCTCTACAGGAACAGGAATGCTTGCAACCCGCTTGCAATGAAGTACGCCTCTGCTAATAATGGCGTCTTATCTTGCTTCCTTTTCGTGTGCGTAACAAATTTAGCGGGAAATTCAAAAATTAACGAATCTCAACTCTTTCATTTAACAAACATAAATAATACCGTTTGAAGGCGAAAAATTTAAATCTATTGTGTAAGTTGCACTATTCGTCTCCCCTAAATTCCTATTATGCATATAAGATTTGTTGCCCAACAATGATATTTTATAGAGTTGCTGTAGATGATGGTTCAGCATCCAATGTGGTTTCTCAGTTAACTGTAAATATGTATGTCTATTTATGTCTCCTCCTAAAAAAAAAAGTATGATTAGAATGACCAACACAAATGCGATCTAAACGGCGCGCAGTAAGACAAAATAAGTACGTCGGCGCGTGCGTGTTTAAAAAAGCGTAAAATAAAACAAATATGTATTATGTAAATACCAAATCCACAATCAACTTATATAGCAATAATCGCTTTTATGGTGTCACAAAAAATAGGGTTCATTTACGTTTTTATCTCCCGTTTAAAACTTTTAAGATTTACTAAATGGCATTTACAACACGCTATATCACTTATTTATGTTCCGCCAAAACGGAAATTTAAACTAAATTCTCAATTTGCACGTGAGACCTAAAAATAGCAATCATAAAATCGTAAATTCTTATCAAAATTTTACATATCGGCACTCTTAAAAACGTATACTCGCTATAGAGCGTGGCGCATAAATTTTTATCTTTCCGCGAGAATTTTTGAAGAAAATAGAGAAAAGAAAGTACGTCCGCGGCGTATGCTTTAATTAAGAACCCTCATACTCCTATTCCATCGTTGGCATATCGTTATTCTGAGGGAGCAATATTTTCACACGTGAATGGCTTATTTTCTCGAATTTATGCGAATATGAAAACAGGTTGTAAAATTTTATCGTCGTCGACACGGGACGACTTAAAAACGGGTTTCCGTTTTTCACCTCGCTTCTTTTCCCCCTAGTGGGAAGTGACTATACCGTGCCGGGCTATGTAGCGGTTCGAGACCGTTTTACTATATTGCTCCGTTTAGTTTATGGTTTTTGAAATATTTACATATCGTAAATGTGCATTTCGGGAACATTGATCAATACGTACAGAAATAATAAAAAGTTCTCTGTATTACCGCTCTGATGCATCTATACAGGGCATTTCAATTGAAACGACACACTCAAATAACTCTTTACCTGCTGTGATTTATATAAAATTCTGAATCCTGACAATTGTCATATTAAGAGGACCAACTTTTAGTGACGGGTCTAACGATTTAAAATCCTGAGGGAGCAGCAGCTCCCACTCTTAAAATTTGAATAGGGAAGATGAGTCTTGTGACCACTCAAAAGGTCTTTTAATTCTCTTTAGTCAGTCATTTTTTTAAATCAGTAAGTAAAAAGTCCATTATCTGTAACCGGTGTAATAAAATACGATTAAAATGAAATGGTCTAGATTTTACTTTATTAAATGTTCAAAATGATTACCATTAACCTCTATACCAGTGGTTCTCAAACTTATTTAGACACTGTACCCCTTTTTACCCACAAAACATTTTAGGTACCCCTTCTCAGTTACCGGTACTAAATAAACTATAATTAAAATGTTAAACAAAATCTTAAAGCCTTCTATGTAGCATAGAAGTATTAGTGTTTAACCTATGAACTGAATTACGCATCATGTTTAAATAAAAACAAAGAGATATTGTTTACAAACATTTTTATTACATTAAAAACAAACACACACAAATTTAAAGAACAAAAAGCGCTTACTTTCAAAGAGATTAGTGAGAAGGGTGAGCTTGTTTCCCTTTGCACAGTTTATCAAAATTGGGTTTTAACTTGGTTAAATACAATCTTAAATCATCTTCAACATTTAATTTGTTTCTAGATTTATTTTTAAGATAGGTTAAACTTGAGAAACCCTTTTCACATAAATAAGTGGTGGAAAACCCAACAAGAAATTTAACAGCAGTGCTTGACAGTTCTTTTATTCCTTCCCAATACCGATCCAGAAATCTAACAATGTAGTACCAGCAGTCAAATATTTGTTTTTCAACGTGGGATCACATCATACTTCAATGAGGTGTTCCTTTGAAAGATAGTCAGGTTAGTGTCCATAGCATCAGCATTAAAGGGGTCACGTATCCAGTTATACTGTTTCTCCAAAGGTGGAAAGTACTCTCTTATGCGGATCTTCAATGCATTCAAGTGCTGGCCCATTTGAGTCTTGAGTTCAGTGAAATCAGATATGTTTTTCTCATTATCTTGCAAAAATGTAAGTAATCTTTCAAACGGCTCGCAGTTGTTATTTTCTATTTGTTTTTCCCAGAGAATGATCTTTTTTACCATTGCATCCGTTTTCTTTTCTATATTAAAAATATCAGAAACACTGCCTTGCATGGATAAATTCCAGATGTTGAGTTTTCCAAAAATATCACTTAAATAAGCCAACTTCAAAAGCCAATCAAAATCAGTAAGTACAGAAGACAGATGGGATTTGTGTTCGGTAAAAAAAATATGTAATTCTTTGTGGAGTTCAAATACACGGGACAAAACATTTCCCCGAGAAAGCCATCGTACCTCAGTATGTAACAATAAGTTCTCATGGAGGCTCCCCATATCCTGGCATAGAATTTTAAAGTAACGAGATTTTAGGGGCCTAGTTTTTATGAAGTTCACAATTTTCACACTCTGATCAAGGACATGTTTAAGTTCATCAGGGAGGTGCTTAGCCACCAAAGCCTCTCGGTGAAGGACACAATGAGTGAACTTACACTCAGTTGAAACCGTTTTAATATGGCCTACCAGCCCTGTGATGTGACCGCTCATAGCCTTAGCACCATCCATACACACTGACACACAGTTTTTCCACTCGAGCTAGTTTTCGGAAAAAAAAAGAATCTAACAAATTGAAAATATCTTCACCTTTTGTCGATGTTTTAAGTGTCTTACAAAATAAAATATCTTCAAATATTTCATCTTGAAAAATGCCACGTACAAAAACGATCAGTTGGGCTAGGCCAGCGACATCCGTGGTTTCATCGAGTTGTATACCAAAGCAAGGACTAGCTCGAATTGCTCCAACGCGTACCACAGTTTGAGAACCACTGCTCTATACAATAGTACAATCTTGCTTGAAATGCCGACATTTCGCAACATTTCTGGAGTTTTTTATATATTTAATTCTTGTAAAGAAGCTGAAAGCGTGGCATACACCTTATACTTAAGATGCCCTCAGAGAAAAAATTAAGTGATGTACGAACTAGCGATCTGGCCATTATATAGGCCCCTTTCAACCAATCCAGCGATCGCGAAAGTGATGCTCCATAAATTGTCATATTCCGGAGGCATAATAAAACTTGCTCCAATTTTTCTGTGGTTAAAGATTGTATCGTCCAACATATTCAAATACATTTGACCATTCAATCCCGTCAATGAGCAACCACTGTCACCCCAACATCCTCAGTTGTGATGATTTACTTCACCATTCAACTAAAAAGATGATTCGTCCGAAAAAACAGATATTATAGAGAAAGTATCGATTATTGTTGAGGCGCACGGTTATTAACTTACAAAATTCCCAGCCTCCTGTCAAAATCATCCTCATTCATTTCATGTAAAAGTGTAATTTTAAAGGGATAAAATTGGAACTTCTAATACTTTACAAACTGATGAATGGCTTACTTATGATGCTTGAGATACCTGTTCTATCGGCGTCGCATTTCCAAGCACTGATACCTGACCTAATACTTCATTAATTATTGACAACTTGATAAAAATGTTTGTTGTTATGTACCGGGGCGATTTCCTTAAATTTTTGGATTACTTCCTGTAGGCACTTGTGTCGCACAATTTGGCCTGAATAATTTTCGTTGAATAAAGGAGCACACTTAACTTTTTCATTCGCCGAGAATAAATTATAAGTGATCCTAGGATTAGGATCTTTGCTAGTGCCTTACCCCATACCTTCCTCGGTCTGCCCGTGGGTCGTTTTTGTAGTGCTTTTGGTTGCCATATTATTTTCATTTGTTGCTCCTCTTTCATATGAATTAAATGACCAAACCACCTCTATTCATGTCTTTCGATACTTAAGGGTTCTACTTGTAGCTCCTCTCCTTTTCTAATTCTGTCTTTTGCGATAACTCCCATTGTCGCTTTAAGTATTTCATTTCTGTCGTTTGTAGTCTCCTTTTTGTTTCCTGGGTCAAGACCCGTCCCCTACTTCCATACCATATATCAAAATGGGTTGAAAGTCCGTTTTATAAATTGTCTCTTTCATCTTTTTTGCGTAGGAAGGAACCGCTTAGAGCGTATTACAGTTTCAAATCACTCTTTATTCTTTCGTTTATTTCTGCATCACTTTTGCCATCCTTATGTATCTTCACCCCTAAATATTTAAATACCTCTAACCTCCACCTTAAGTTGTATTGATATATGTTTATCTTCTTTTCCTCTCACCATAACTTTAGTTTCTTACATTAATTTTTAAGTTTCTGACTTGTAGTGACTCTTTCTATATGCCCATATTTCTTTTAAATCCTCTTTATTTCCCGCGAATACCACTACATTATTGGCGAAAACACATTCCGAAATCGTAACTAGTTCCATATTTTTATATCCTACTATAAGTTCTTGGTCTCGTCTTTCACTTCTTTAATTATCTCATGCATCGGTACTGTGAACAGCACAGGACTTAAAACCTTGTTTTAACCCTTCTTTTGTCGTGAGTTCATCTGACCGTAAATTTTCTGTTCTTACGTAGAGTCTTGTATTTTTCTCTAAACTTTTTATGGGGTTCAGCAAATTCTCGTTTGTACCTCTCTTTTTTAAACTATTCCATATGAGTTTTCTTGGTACGCTATCGAATGCTTCTTGTATATCTATAACAACGCTACAAATATATTATTATTTCTGTTTTTCTCAATTAACTGATTCACGATGAATATATGGGTCCTATACGCCTCCTTCCTTTCTAAAAGCGCTCTGCAATTCCTCTAACTATGGCTCTGTTATCGCTTTTGATCTTTTTTCAAGAATGTTCTATCGGCGTCGCATTTCTAAGCACTGATACCTGACCTAATTCTTCATTCATTATTGACAACTCGATAAAAATGTTTGTTGTTATGTACAGAGCCGATTGCCGTAAATTTTTGGATTACTTCCTGTAAACACTTGTGTCGCACATTTTGGCTTACATGATTTTCATTGAATAAACGAGCACACTTAACTTTTTCATTCGCCGAGAATAAATTATAAGTAAAAATTTTAAATATTGAATATAAATGTACTATTACAATAGCATACGCGTATTCAACTATTTCTGCGACGGGGCGTGCGTTACTTCGGGTATATTGTCAGCAGATTTACGTTTGAGGGAACTTAAATTTCGAAGGGACGCGAATAAAATAGGGTTTGAGAGTTTAATTACGGTAACGGGAATTAGATTAAAATCGAGCGATTTAGAAGGGGGCCGAATTCATCCCTCAAAATTAAAAAGTATTACTTATAATAAATTTATAGGCACTTTTGGAGAGGTTTTAGAAATTTTTAGGGATGGGTGAAAGGGTGAGAGTGGGTATTGAAATGATATAACCAATTAAATTAGTGGTTCATCGTAATAATTTTAGGCATAATTCGTTGCAATAAATCAGGCAGTACGTTACATTAGGCGCAAGTGGGAATTTATACAGGATGTGCGTAATCCAACCGATTTGATATTAGATACTTGTGGTGTGTTACGTGAGGGGTGTGTAAAACTCTTTTGGACTAGGGCTCACGTGGGTATAATCGGTAATGAGAGGGCGGATCAATCAGTAAAAGAGGCGGTTCATTCTTCCTACTAGAGAGGGCACAGCTATCGAAATTCCAAATTCAGGAGGATAATAATGATAATTTGCTGGCTGGCTGCTTCCCAGGTCTTGCTACCAGACTAAAATTTTTCCATGACTTTCCCTTATTCCTTGGCGAGCGCTGGGAGATAACTAAAGTTGTTGCATAGGCGCAAACATAATAACAACTGATAGCTGATCGGTTTATATTTTTGTTATTATTATGAATAACTATAAACAAACTATTTAATTAGAGTAGGAACATTTCAATTGTCATGGAATCCAAATACTACTTAGAATATGTAGCTTCATGTGGTACCTTTAGGTGGAGCCCGAGGCTTAGGATAATTATTTAATTTTTTAATTTTTTCATAAATAAAGTACAGATAATTAAATACTTTCAAGAAAGTACATATTCAATATATTGTACAGTCACTAGCATTGTTATTTAGCACTGGAACGAATGGCTTGACGCTTTAATGGTGCTAAATATTAATATTGGTGGACTATACCAGGACATATTGGTCAAATAAGTATAAATTAATTAAACTACGTTCTCGGAAAGAATAGATTCCACACAATACAAAAGCAATACATTGATTTTAAATAGTTAAACTGCTATTAATTTTATTATGGATGACATTAATTATAGAATTAAAATATGCACCAAACAAGTATTAGCGTAGGGAGAAGCTTTTCATCTTACAAGAATATGTTAGAAGAAAGAAGACATATTTTACAATGGAACATTTAGAACAGCATTTAATAATCAGTTCTTTTCGAGATTAGCACTTTTTTACATCTATAAAAGTTTGATTTCAAAATGTATTTTTGACAAAAATAAAATGTTATGAGTTAGGTATAATAACTTTGTGTTGTTTATCTAGTTTCTAGGTTTCTTTCGGATTATTTTGCCTTATTAAAGATATATGACGTTTTCTGTTTTTGTGCCTTTTAGTCCGGTCTCTACTGTTAAATCTCAGCTGAATCGCATTTAGATAATTTCTTTCCCGAAGCTGATATAGATGATTTAATATCAACTCGTGCCGGTATTTATGGATTCTTTAAAGTTGTTAACGAAACCAATTTTAAAGCTCTAGATTCCTCAAAGTGGCCTATGTGGCCAAGTTTAGTCGATGTACTTCATATAAGGAACGTTATAATTATATCAGACTTATTTTCCTTTTATTAAAGTGTCAGTGTATTTTCAAAAACAAGTTTGATGTAATCATTCTGTTGATTACTTAAATCAGTAGATTTAAAAACAATTGAAAGAAAACAAATATTCCCAAATAAACAAACAAAAATTTGAGTTTCAGAGAAAAACAGCAAATCTTAAATACGCGTGCCGCTTTACCAAAATCAAAAATAGAAATACGAAAAGCAACAGTGCCTACTTATACATGTGTTGTTTAAAATCCTTTGAAGAAATCTTTCTTTCTAAATGTATTGCTATATTATTACCATTAATTACAAAATTTCTACTCCGAATAACAATATTTTATTTACATAACTTTTTATGACACCACGACATCTCAATCGACAAATGAACAAAATTTGTTAAAACAAAAACAGTTAACAAAATCTCGGTTGGATGAGTTCACATACTCGATAAGAATATATATCAAATTGTCAAAATTAATCCTGACATTTAGGTATTCATGTCAAATGGGCCACTTATTTCTCCTATTTTCTAAAGATTGCCAAAAAATGATAGACTCCAGCTATGGAATTTTATCTCACAAATATTATTCCTTCACATCAAGCGCACACGTATTTAACCCTAAAATAAAAACCCTGCTGCAACCAAATTTACCACAGCAGTATTAATATATAATAAAAGGCTCTCTTGACATTCCTTCCGACAGGGGGCGCTATTCCATAGGCGTCGCCCTATTCCGAGCGTGTAAATTCGGCGTGAAAAAGTCTGTTACACTAACCGTGGACGGAGAAACGGATTAAAAGGGAAATAATAAATGGGCGAACGCGAAACGGGGACGGCACGGGAATAGGCGTATCGAGATTAATAGTTAAAAGTAGGAAAAGAGGAGAAAATTCGCCGAAAATTAGATCGTAGTAGGCGTCGGGAAACGAACGCCGCTGTAGACACAACTTTTACAAAACACGGTAAAGAAGAAATCTTTCATTACAGTTTACTGCATATTACAGGTTTCTGTAATATGAAGTAAATATAACATGACACAATATTTTCATTAGGTGTTAAAAAAAAAAATAGAGATGGCGGTACATATGGCATTCGATAAAGTCACTAGATATACATATAAAGTACCGCAATTGGCCGCCACATTGTATGCACATTGTGTCCAGATTAGGCGCTCAACTTAAAACGGGCTTTTTTAAAGCCAAGCTGCACTTGAATTACATTAATTGGTAGTTGTGAATAATTTGGATTTTAATATTTTTATTTAATATTCGGAAACATTTTAAAATATAAACAAATTCTGATTCGATTGCGTTTGTACTCAATTCTTATACAATGGAACACATGTACATGCGCGTAAACATACAAAAATGTAAAGATATAAGTAAAATCTATAGATGGCGATGTCTATTATATAAAAACGTATAACAGAGACTACCATTAACATTCGTTTACTTGCTTCAAGTACGTAAACGTATTGTTTGTGTTATTACATAAAAATTAATAATAAGTGGTTCTTTTTATTTCTGAGAAGTTATTAAATTCGTATATGTAAGTATGTTTACTCATTTCATTTACTTGATATATTCATGTTTGGTTATATTTTACGGTGAAGTTGAGGGTAATGCCGAAAAAAGGTAGACCGAGGTTAACATCGAAAAAGGGGTCGTTGGACAGACGGAAGATCCACTAAATGCAGACGAGGCAGTCGTACCAGGTAATCATCTCTTTTATTGAGGTTCGAAATTAGAAATTTTTTCTTTAATTTATAGTTAAAAACTAATAAATATAAAAATCGTCAAATTGGAATTGTAGTTATTATTATGAGAGTGGATCATTTTATTTAAACGCAGAATGTTTATATAATTAGCCCTAAGTAAAGATAATCTCATATTCGGTGTCTTCAAGAATCACAGAATTGTGTGTATATAATACGTACACAATAAGTAACGATCGACTCACAAAAAAGATGGCATAGGGAAAATAAGCCATTAGGAAACGCAAGGAAAGACGCATATCTCCTTTAATCTACCAGCGATTGCGCGTGTGCAGATTCTAAGAATTTTAATACTACATTATTTGGCGGAAACCAAGTAAAATTCTGCGAATGTTTAATCTCTGACCGAAAGGCTTGCGGTACGTTTGGCGCATAACAACAATGGGATTAACTGTCGCTACGACTGTCAGGATACATATTTATATGCTTTCCTTTTGTAGTTTATAAAAAACTTAAAGTGTATTCGTATATAATTATTTGAAGAAATAAATTTACTGAAGCCATTACTTTGATTGCAAAGAGTATTTAAGGTTTAATTTATAAAAAAAAAATTAATGTAGATCTATAAAATAATTTATCAAACATAAATGCCCACTGGCAATTTATATTAGCAAACTGTTAAAAAACATACACTTTCAATATTGTTACCTTTAAATTCTTTCTTAATGTTTTATTTTCATTGTTTTTTATGACGGCACAAATCGAATTACAGTTTTTAGAATTTTTGTGTAAAATATATAGATCAGATTTTTTACTTCAAAATTTCCTTAATAATAATATTGAAAATACGAACAAGAAAACATCTATTAAGTATATGGGAGATTGTTTTGGTAAAACTATTATCACAAAAAGTATTTGGTTTAATTATTTTGTTCTTCTAGGGATTTTTCATAGAAAGTTGCCCCTTCAATTGAATGAGAAATAAATCACCGTTTGTTTTTCAATATTCTTACTTTGCCGGTATTGATATTTGTAAAGGTAAAAAAGATGTATCAAGTGGATATTTATTTATTAACGTAACAAGTTATATACACCCTATTATAACTGAAATAAAATCAATTTAAATTAAAACCACCTACAAAAATAAATTATTGTTTACAAAAATACTTATAATGACGATAACAAAAATACCAGAAAAAAAAATACGAACACTTGATTGAAATAATGTGAAAAATAATCGCTACACAACTTGCGGACTCACACCAAAAGAAAAAAAGGAAAGGAAAAACCAATTTTTTATGTCTATATTTAAAACACAACCTTACATTCTCTAGAATGACTGAATGCTTAAAAATGATTGACTAATATGAATACAAAAACATCTATTTTTAGAACTAGAAAAAAAAGTCAGAGTGCGCAAATCCTCTTTTTGGCGGTTGCCGACAAAGACGTCGGAACACGATGCCGCCGCTAATCCTTTCCGACAAAGCGTCGTTCCACGAACGCTCCCGCTAAACCTTCTCAAGTGTTGCAGACACAATCCGAAAAATATTCTCAAGGTTAAAAATATTAAATGATATAAAATTATTTTTTAAAACAAATAAAACTGCCACGTGAACGAGGGAATGAAAAATCCGAATTATCATTTAAAATCCTTTGGCAGAATCTACAAAGGTTTTCATTGTGGGAATATAAATCGCTCCGTTGCGGATTACGATGGAATTGCATTGATTTGTTAGAATTACGAGTCTGAATTCGTTTTAAGAACCTGGGTTATAATTATTTGAGGTAATTGTACATATTTGGCCACTGACCAATCTGACATCTAAGAAACGTCTAATATAACTTTTTGTTGAGCAACGTAAATTAATGTTAGTGAATATAATGAGTTGTCAATATTATGGAATTTCGTTGGGTATAAATATGATCTCGCGAAGGATAAATAAAAACTAATAAATATAAAAATCGTCAAATTGGAATTGTAGTTATTATTATGAGAGTGGATCATTTTATTTAAACGCAGAATATTTGTATAATTACCCCTAAGTAAACATAATCTCATATTCGGTGTCTTCAAGAATCACAGAATTGTGTGTATATAATAATATAATACGTACAACATAAGTAACGATCGACTCACAAAAAAGATGACATACGGAAAATAAGCCATTAGGAAACGCAAGGAAAGACGCATATCTCCTTTAATCTACCAGCGATTGCGCGTGTGCAGATTCTAAGAATTTTAATACTACATTATTACTTGGGATATAAAATATTTTATTTGAAAATATATATGTTTGCTATTTTGCTAAAAATCATACACTTCGAAGACATTTTAACCTTTAAAAAAGTAATTTTGCTTTGTATCTGATTCCATTGTACGATCAACTTAAAAAAAATATGACAGAGAAAATAAGCCATTAGGAAACGTAAGGAGAGATACATCTCCTTTATAATCTATCAGCGATTCCACGTGTGCAGATTCTAAGAATTTTAATACATTATTTCGCGGAAACTGCGAAGTAAAATTCTGCGAATATATAAATCTCTAGCCGAAAGGATTGGCGGCGTGTTTGTCGCATATAATATCAGGGGATTAGCTTTCGAAAGTATTGTCGGCATATATGTATACTTTCTTTTGTGTTTATTTTGGCCATCGATTATTCCCCCGTGTTTAAATGACATAATTTACAAATACTCAAAATGTATTCGTGTATAATTATTTGAAGAAATAAATTTACTAGAGCCATTACTTTGATTACAAATATAGGTTAGTTTTGTAAGAATTTTTTTAATGTTGATGTATAAAATAATTTTAGGACCAAACAAATATTAAACGTGATCTGACGTGATTAAACGTAAGTGGAATTTTCCGTTGCCACAAACGCGTAAAAATAAAGATAAGCGAAGAGTCGGTGCGATACGAATGAAAGTGGTTTAAACTGCGCGCGCAGCGAAGAGGTAGAGCATTCATAAATGAATTGTCAATTCGCAAAATTATTATGAAATGAATATTAAAGGAGTCAAAGCAAGTAACAGTTCAGTAAATAAAATAAAACCAAAACACACATATTGGCTCAATGGATTAATATTCGTTTTATAATGAAATTAAAACATATTTTTATGTTAAAGCGAAAGCTACACACGGAATATTTGCTTTTATTTATTTCGTCAAATGCCTATTAACTTTCTCATAGCACATATTATATCTTATTTTTAATGCATGAAATCTACAGCGTCTTCGATTTATTACACTACGCGTGGAGAATGTATGTATCTATCGCTTTTATTAAATAGTGTATATTAAAATAAAAACATAATTAGTGCATAAGAATGCGGTAAGTCGAAAACGTTCTAAAATATTGTACACAATAACAGCGGGAAATTCAATTTTTAAAACTTGGAATTATTGGAATTCAATAGGGCATAACTTAAAAATATTTTTGACTATATAGACTGTCCAACCGAAGACTTGGTCTTTGATTACAGTTCTATTTTGATTTTAGGAAAAAGACTTTCTATATATTATTCCATTTTTAAATTTTACGTAGAAAAATAAAATAGCAGACATAATATCGGGGATTTTTACGCGATTTTTTGGTCACTATTTGCGAATATAGAATCAAAAACAAGATGCGCGATTAAAACGGCAAGAAGAGTATTAAAAAAAAATGGCATTTTGCAAACAGATATTTGTGTTCAAAGCCTTTTGTAGTGCTGAATTCGATTCTTACAAGAGTTTTAGAAAAATAAAATGGAGGATTCAATATTGAAGAGAAAATTTTGAAATATAGGAACATTTGCAACAGACGTTCGTATGCAAGCGTTTTTTAGGTCGCTTAAATTGATTCTGATATTAGTTTTTGGCAAAATAAAATGGCGGACGCAATATGGGGCAAAGACTTTTGAAAATATAAAGAAAAACGCAATTTTTTTTTGAAGGTTTGAGACTTATGCAATTTTTTGGGCCACTATTTGCGAATATAGAAATCAAATACATGATAGCGCGACTAAAATGGAGGAATATTATTAAAAAAATGACATTTTGCAACAGACATTTGTGGGTGTTTTGATCGTTGCATTTGATGCTGATAATATTTTTTGGAAAAATAAAATGGCGAATAAAGTGGGAAGAAAATTGAAATATAGGGAAAATCGCCAACTATTTTTTTAAGCTGTAACTTATGGGATGTTATAAAAAGGGAAAGGAATGGGAAGGGAATGGGAAAGGAATGGAAAGGGAATGGGAAAGGGAATGGGAAAGGAATGGAAAGAATGGGAAAGGGAATGGGAAGGAATGGGAAAGGGAATGGGAAAGGGAATGGAAAGGGAATGGGAAAGGGAATGGGAAAGGGAATGGGAAAGGAATGGGAAAGGGAATGGGAAAGGAATGGGAAAGGAATGGGAAAGGGAATGGAAAGGGATGGGAAAGGGAATGGGAAGGGAATGGGAAGGGAATGGGAAAGGGAATGGGAAAGGGAATGGGAAAGGGAATGGGAAAGGGAATGGGAAAGGGAATGGGAAAGGGAATGGGAAAGGGATGGGAAAGGGAATGGGAAAGGGAATGGAAAGGGAATGGGAAAGGGAATGGGAAAGAATGGAAAGGGAATGGGAAAGGAATGGGAAGGGAATGGGAAAGGGAATGGGAAAGGAATGGAAAGGGAATGGGAAAGGAATGGGAAAGGAATGGGAAAGGGAATGGAAAGGGAATGGGAAAGGGAAAATGGAAAGGGAATGGGAAAGGGAATGGAAAGGAATGGGAAAGGGAATGGGAATGGAATGGAATGGAAAGGAATGGGAAAGGAATGGGAAGGGAATGGAAAGGGAATGGGAAAGGGAATGGGAAAGGGAATGGGAAAGGAATTGGGAAGGGAATGGGAAAGGGAATGGGAAAGGAAGGGAAAGGGAATGGGAAAGGGAATGGGAAAGGGAATGGGAAAGGAATGGGAAAGGAAAGGGAAAGGGAATGGGAAAGGGAATGGGAAAGGGAATGGGAAAGGAATGGAAAGGGAATGGGAAAGGGAATGGGAAGGGAATGGGAAGGAATGGGAAAGGGAATGGGAAAGGGAATGGGAAAGGAATGGGAAAGGGAATGGAAAGGGAATGGGAATGGAATGGGAATGGGAAAGGAATGGGAAAGGGAATGGGAAAGGGAATGGAATGGAAGGAATGGAAAGGGAAAGGGAATGGGAAGGGAAATGGGAAAGGGGAATGGGAAACGGAATGGGAAAGGGGAATAGGGAATGGGACATGGAAAAGGGGAAAGAAATAGATAATTGGAACAAGGGAAAAGAATAGGGAAAGGAAGAGGGAACAGGGAAAGGGAATAGAGAATGAGAATAGGGAACGAGAATGGAGAAAGAGAATAGGGAAAAAGAATAGGGAAAGGAATGGGGAAGAATGGGAAAGGGAATGGCGAAAGGGAATAGGGATAAGTAGAGAAAATAGGGAAAGGGAATGGGAAATTGAATAGGGAAAGGAATTGGAAAAGGGGAAAGGATTAAGGAAGGGAAAGGGAAAGGGAGTAGGAAAGGGACTAGGGAAAGGGAAAAGGAATAGGAAAATAAGGAAAGGGAATAAGGAACAGGGAAGAGAGAATAATAGGAACGGGAATAGAGATACGAAAGGGACAACGAAATGAGAAAAAGGGAAATAGGGAAAATACTATTTCTATTCTATCTATTACTAAATTGATGTTTACCGTATGTGAAATACCTGCCTACATCGAGTCAGCCAATGACAAAAAAAAATCTATATTAATAGCAGACAATATAGAAGAGGAATAAGCACTGAAATATATATAGCTTATTAAAACAAAATGTATCAGGTGTGTTTTTCTCGCTTTTTTTGTGCTTTATCTAACAAACGTCTAATATAACTTTTTGGTCGAGCAACGTAAATTAATGAGTTGTCAATATTATGGAATTTACGTTGGCTATAAAATATGATCTCGCGAAGGATAAATAAAAACTAATAATATATAAAAATCGTTCAAATTGGAATTGTAGTTATTATTATGAGAGTGGATCATTTTATTTAAACGCAGAATATTATATAATTAGCCCTAAGTAAAGATAAATCTCAAATTCGGGTGTCTTCAAGAATCACGTGTATATAATCGTACAACAAAAACTTTTCTACAAAAGTTGTGCAGAATTCAATGCTGCATAACCTAAAAATATTTTCAACTATACAGGGTGTTCCAAAGGAAGAACAAAAGTAAACTACTTAAAACGTACTGCACCATTATAAGAGATGATTTTCAAGTGAATGGACCGACTTCAAAAAACCACCTTCCTCAGTACCACTTCCTACTCTAGATGCGCAGCATCTAGTATATATTATAAATGAGTTTACTAGCCTCCTAATCCGCAAAAAGGTGCTTAAAGTTTTACTAACCCGCTTCAAAACGAGCTGAACTATTAATAATATATGGTTAACACGGTGAATAATCTAACACCTGAAGTTGTTCGTAGAAAAATAGTCTTCACAAAGTTCACAATCCCTTCGTCTAGATTCCAATAGAATTACAACTATATACCCCTTGGATTTTGAAATTAGTTACATTACAGGCTTCTTTATGGTACGATCTCTAATATAAAACAGTCTGTGGTTAACCTCATTTCCGTTTTGCAGGAATACAAATACCGAAATCTCTGATTGCAATTTAGATATTCAATATAATGCATAGATACCTATTGTATGTGTATGTATGTAATGTGCATAACATTTCACAGTTCCATTAAACTCGTTGATATTTATGCACCGAAAACGTCACTCATGCAAATGTTAAGTCACAATATCTAATCAAATAATAACAATAATAAATCTACATCCCTTGGCAGCACAACATACAGTTTGCTGCAATAGTACCTATTTTCTATAATTACAATAAATACAATCGTAGTCTAGGATACACCTCTGAGAGACACTGGAGCATCATAATGTAAATCTAATACCTTACGCTCGTACATTTGCTCTGAGTCTCCGATATATTTTTCCAGAAAAGTTATTTTGGATTCTATTCTTTCGTGGGGTATTTTGGTCGGTTGTTATAAAAAATGTGTTCACAAATGCTGTTATTTTATTTTGTTACGGCCGTTTTGTTACTCATTCGGTAATATTTTCAAGTAATTTTGTGTTGTTTCTTTTTATATTTTGTTAATATAGAAAAAATCATATATTATAAAATAAAACAATAATATCGTACTAGATATTATACAAGTTTTGATAAGAGATTTTTTTTGGAAGACGCATAAATTTTACATGGTTTCATTTAAAATTCAGTTCATTTCAATCTGTTTTTTTTTTTTGAGTTAAACTGCAAGGGAGTCCTTGGTCAAGTTTACGATATATGGGCTATAACATATGAACAAACTCTAAAGAGTGCGATGTTGCGGTCATACTATTTTCGCGAATATACATTTAAGGCAAATAGTTTTTGATTCACTTTACCTTATAATCCAAGAGATGCTTACTTTGAAAGAAAATTTTATAATGCAAATCATACATCAGACATAAAATTAAATAAACTTAAAATGATGGTTGCTGAAAATAGACTATAATTACTTTAGTCCGTGATATTTCGAAATAATTAAATACAAAAAGTCAAGGCAAATAAAGATTTCAATTCGTGGTACTTTTACATACAACTGAATAACGAAATAGAAACATGCAATTCAAAATCACATCTCTTTCCTTCAGTGGATAAACTGTTTATCGGTTGGTAGCAACCACATACAGGTGACTTTTAGAAAAAAATCATATATAATATTATTTACACTGTAAAAACGAAAAAAAAATGTTTACAGCATAAAATAAGGTTTTAATATATAAAAATAGTTAAGCAAAAGAAGTAAAGCCTTGTTGAAACTTCGATCTTACAGAATAAAAAGCATTCGTGTTCCGTTAGTTAGTTAAACCTGTAAATTTGGAGTGTGTCTTATACATATTACAAATGTTTAATTGTAAATATGGCACATAAAAAATATTGTATTAATATTAATGATAAAAGAAATTTGTAAGATAAATCACTACTTATATAAATTTACGCATAAAGGAGAAAAATAAAAATCAAACTTGGTTTCAGATGAAAAGGCTCGCAAACGACCGAAATATAATAAAACACTGACAAAAAATAGATAGTTTCATTAAATAAGAACACCAAAAATACCAAAAAATAATAATAGATATTTGTTATATAAGGCAAACGGTCAAATAAAAAACAAAATCAACAAGGTGTTATTACTATGAACTAGTTCACATTTACATCAATTTTATTCCTTAATTTGCCCTTTATTTACAGATACCTGCTGTTCTACTTTTAATGATATTTAGAAATACGATTCCTCTTCACTAGGTGGCTAAAAGCTTATACATAAGTCTTGAATTCATAACTAGAGATCATGCGTATTAGTGATTTCCCCTCTCATAAACCAATGGGTAGTTTATATTTATCTTTTTCTACCAGCAGCAATTAGGTTGTTGCCGTGGTAGCTGTATGAGGTATTTCTTCCATTATCAATTTCTATAATATATAACCTCTATTTCATTTATTTTTCAATTTATAGTTCAATTTTAATCATTTAATGTTTTACCAGCTTTTATATTAATAAAGCCAGTGTAGGTATCGACTATTTGTTCTGTAACGAAAGCAGTTCGAAGGATTATTAGATAGTATATGCATAAAGTAGAAACTAGTTCAACTCCAAACTTTCTGAATAAATTATGTATAAAATATTGAAATATAATAAAATTAAAATCCAACTACGTAACTGTCTAAACAGTTCTGCAACATTGAAGGATCAATACAAACTTTTTTGCAGTATGGATAAAAATATCGCCATAGTACTAAATACCAATGTACACAAATCAAGCAAACAAAAATTTAATATCGCTCCAATGAGGGAACTAAATCGAAATTTGTGTTATACCTAACATCAAAGCGAAACGCAAATAGTTGTAGACGTAAACGATTTTAACAAAACTGTTTACCAACTCATACGACAAAACCAAACAAATATTTTTGTGGCGTGAGCTCTGAATGATTGGACATATGTAAGTAAAAACGAATTTTAGTAACAGACCCAATATATTAACTGTTATTCCAATAAAACTTAAATGGATTTTCTTTTCGGGATTTTACTGTATTGCAATAATGTGCCTTGTGTGAATTTTATATAGATAATCCAACAAAAACATTTGAATAATGGAATCTTTTATCCTAAGAAGGATTCTCTGATCTTTTTACTGCCAATGCCCGCGCTTTACTAGAAACACAAATAGCATGTGAAAATATGTTTAGTGTCAAGTGTATATACCGGTTTCACTTTAACGCATCTGAACGGTCTTAGTGGTCTAGAAAACTAATTAATTTAGAAAATAAAATACAAGTTGTAAGGCTTACAAGTAATTGTAAGCATTAGAGACCCTTTTTCGACCTATTTTTCCTCCTCCCTTTTTGGATCCACACTAAATATATTCCGATGATGAATATGTTTCAACTTAAATGAATAATTCAGCGCACTTCATAATTTTTACAACAAATGCAACATTAATGGTCGTTTTTTTTTTCAAATATGAAGGGAGAAACAAATAAATGAATGAAATGAATAGATCAAGACGCAAATATCTTCAGCTTCAAAAAAATTAAAATGTCTCTGCAACTTGAAGTTCTCGGCTTAATTGAATGCACGTTGATGCAAATCTGGACACTGAAAAAATACTGGACGTGATATGAATAATCTACATTCATTCAGTAAAATTTCATCGACAGAACGAAGTGTGTCATTGTTATGCTAAAATATTATATAAAATGTTTGATTAAGTAATAAAAAGATTCATCAATTAAATATATTAGTTTTCTTTATTATAACAAATTGTACATTAGTCCTTGGATAATATTTGTTATGGTAACTATATTTTCATCAAGTTCAATAAATAATTTTGTTAATAACAGGCGTAGTTCAATGCTTTGCAATTTATTGAAAGAACGAACAGATAGCATATTCATTGTATTGATGTCTCTACTGGACTTCATACATAAAACTGATAACTCTCGGTCATTCAGTAAACCAAATAAAGTTATATTACAATGAATGATTCATTACTAGATAAATTCCGTTGTTTTTTAATAACATTTTCTTCATTGATTCCATGAACTCGTTCTTTGGACCAATTTTAATGCAGTATTTCATGCGAACAACAATTTCTTTCATTACTTCAGGACCCATTTTTCGTTCAGTGGACGCACTTTAAGAACTGCGCCTAAGCGTCCACTACTGTCTTTAAAATGAAATTTTAATTGACGCCTGAATTACAATGGTAAATTTTCAAAAAAAAAGGGAACACTAAACACTAGTTTGATTAATTTGTATGAAAACAATACTTTGTCGCCAATTGTACCTATTTAATTTTCATAAAACGTAGGTTCATCGAAATGACGTGCTCAAAGTGTATCGCAAACGATCTACATTCCATATCGATCATTTTATTATATGACCGAGTAGCTTCTATTAAATCGCAATAATTTGTAGTCGAAACGACGTAATTTGAATAATCCTCAGCAGATTTTCCGGTAAACGGCAATTTCAATGGCGTTACATACATACATACATTGTCCTCCTTTTGGTAACTAACACGAAAAGAGGAGAGTTATGTAGGTTGGTATAGGTACGTTATGTATGTCGACCGAAATACCCGCATTAACCATTTTGCTGGTGGGGTGCGATCCGGCAGGTAGCTATGCAATTCCAATAAATTTACAAGTTATGGCATAAAGGAGAAATACGACCGTACGATCCGAAGTTGTGTGTGCATACTTTTTGCGGATTACACATTCCGACTTTACTGGGGTACATTCATAAAAACCTTTCTGGTTAAATGATTGGAAGGAGGTAGTTGCGGTGAGTAGTTTGGCGCACACAAGAAACTTTAGAGTTTTCAGCATTTGCTGGAAAGGCAAATCGCGAGCCTTTAAAAGTAAGATGGATAATAAATTTGCATATCTAATTTCCAACGTGTGAAGTATTAGGCCCATGTTGTCAGGTGTTTAATTCAAGTATGTATAAGAAAAAAATTCCTTGTTAATCCTTACATATAATCGCACGTGATGGTCGAATGATGCTGTTCAACTATAAAACTTGGAAACTCGTTTTACATCACAACAGTTTACTTACATTCGATATTTGTCCGTTATACTTTCACTAGTGTTTTGTAACCATTATTATAGTTTTAAATGTAAACATTTATTTTCTAAAAGTGAAAATTGAATTAGGGCAAAATTTTCAGTGAATATCGACCTAAATATTACGTCATATATTGCAATATCAGTGATGGCTTTCAGTGCGTTTTCCATGAGGCCTGCACGTGATTACTCGTAGCATTGGGTGGTGCGACTATAGTTCTAATGCTCTGATTCTTATATTGTTATTCAAGTTGATATTTTGCACATTAAGAGAAATAGATTGTACTTTTTAACATAAATATATTATGCTTGAATATATTTTATGCCATGGTTCAAAAATTTAACATAGATACAAAATATCAAGTTATAATACCAGGACTGAGACACAGGTACTCTAGTAAGAGCGGATTCAAACTGGTATACAGACGGCTCTAAAAGGGACTAACGCGTTGGAGTTGGAATATATGCTAAGAAGCCTGAAGAGGCCTTTTCGGTAAGCTTCAGCAAAGACACGACGGTGTTCCGAGCTGAGGTTGCTGCAATACACCATTGTGTCCGAGAAATAGGAAGATATACCGAACCAGGTAAAAGCGTCGCTGTTTCTCTGACGTCTGGTCCACACTGAAAGTGATTAGTTCCGTGGACTCTAAGCTGATTTGGACTGTGTAACGCCCTAGCCAGTCGCTGGTGATAGGAAATGATGGACGACGAGCTGCCAGGCGGGTTCATCAAGGTCCTCCGTTGATTTTCTTTCTTTCTTTCGCTACCAAATGCAAATAAAAATCATCAATGAATGGTTATATATATCAGTCCATAAGTCTGGCAAAATCACGGAACAGAGATAGGCAAAAGAGTTCCTAAAGAAACAGAGCAGATTACTAGGATCTACGAATAAGACACTTTGTTATAAAACTTAATTATTACAAATGATCCCACCCGTGCTCTACCTTAAAAAAGTACTACACGAGGTCTTATTCTAGACTATATGGTTCATAACAATTTGAAATGTTTCTCTCTAACTAATAATTTCCCTAGATTTTAATGACAAAAATAATACAGTTACCCGCGAACCATATGAATACTACTTTGTGAAAATGAAATATGCGAAATGTGATTAGTTCACATAATCGCGAGTCTCTGTAAATCAGTCAGCTATCATTATTATTAAATTGCGCCCATGGAACGATTTCGTTATCTCCAGCATTTCGGCAAAGGACACTGATTATATATAATAATTATATAAATCAATGTCCTTGGCGAATGCTGGGTATAAGTATATTTACTTATATAAAATCAATGGCCACGGAGGAAGGGAAAACCATGGCAAAAACCTTACTCTGGGAGGATACTGAATAAAGACAGGAAGCCTGTCAAAATGATAGTAGGTCTGTTGACTGGTCACTGTAGGCTAAATAGGCATATGTACAACATAGACCTGGCAGATGACGCAAGATTCTGCCAAGAGGAGGAAGAAATACCAGTTCATGTACCGTGCCAATGTGAAGGCCTGGCGAGGACAAGGTTTTAGTTTGGCGTGGAGAACCCCACAGCTTAAGTAGCTACACAAAGAGCCGCTGTCAAAGAATTATATCTCTGAAGGTTATTTTTTTGTATGCGGACGATGCTTGATTGTCCGTGAGTAGTGACAACAGGTTTGATATTTTGAAAGAGTTTTTGAGTGAATTTGAGAGATGGTGTTCTGCTAATAAATTAATGATAAATCATGGAAAAAAGGTCTTTGTTGATTTTTTTAATAAATTATAGTGTTCCTCTGAATTTTTTTTTCTTTAATGACGAAAAATAATATCTCTTAACTTGTAAATTTTTAGTATTATTTTGGCTGAGACATTTAGCGTTAGGATGATCAAATAGAAGGCAATATGTGTGTTAGGCTTCAAAAAGCCTTTTTCATTAGTTCACTTAGATCTGTCTTGATATTAAGTCATTAATTTATATTTATTACGCGTTTGTTTATTCTACTTGACTTATGGATATTGTTTGGGCCAGGCAGTACAATAAATCGTTGTTGGTATACAAAAACGATCTTACGACTGCTGTTAGATTTACCTTAATAGTTTGTGCAGAACAACTTTTAGAACCTATGGTTTAACCAAACTTCCATCTATATCTCTAAACTTTGATTCACTTGCATATCATATTGGAAGGTTTATCGACTTTTCTAGCGTCCATGGGCACTGCACCCGACATAGGAATAATATTTTTAACAAGTATTGCATCTTCTATAAAATCGCAATGTTTGATTTTGTAAACAAGTAAACCGAAATTAGAAATTTGACCTTAAATTGATAAACGGAAATTAAAATAGTTAATTGAAGATTTTTATGATCTGAATGAATTGAACCTTTTGAATAATATCTAGATATTGAAATGTTTTGTGGAAATTCGCTTCGCTTGCGACTTTTACGTCCATATCATTTCTTTACTGTTGTTAATGTTACATTGTGCGTTTTTTTTATTATGTAGTGTTTATTTTTACTTTTTATTAACATATTATTATTAGTATACATAAATATTTGACGACGCCTATGTCACATGCTGGTGGCTTTTCGGCGAATAAAGTATCTATCTATCTATCTAACGATAATAGGCCTAATTAAGGCAATATTAGAGAGCGTCCTCTAGGAAAAAAAAGGAGATCACAATAGTTCTGAAAGGTCGCGGTGAAACAGGTCCATAGGCCACCCCAACCCTAATCTAATATAATCTTTAATATATTTTATAGCCTCTACAGGGACAATCATATTTTATATTACCGCTAAGAATATTTGTATAATAAGTTTCTGTTAATAGTGTTTTTATTAACTCGTATATTAGAGAAACTGTATATGCCTGTATTATTAATTTTAACATTCATGCTATTAATTATTAATATAAGTGTCCAATAGCACAGATAATTTTTGATAACGCTTAAAATTCTTATTGTACTTTCTGTAATGTAATATTTTAGCGTGTGTAATGATGATGCTCAAACTTACTAATAATCTTGTATTGCTTATAATTTTGTTTTGTATTAAGGTAATCTAATGTCTCTTAGTATTTAAAATAGTTAATAGTAAGTGATAATACCATGTACCATATGTTGATGCTATGCATCGATACTTACTTGTACTATAATACACTACTATACCGGATATTCCGCAATATTACACAATGAAAATTATAGAGCCATTATTGCCAAAAAGTATTTTCTCTACTAAAAAATCGAAGAGGCACATTGTATTCGTTTTTTACTACATCATCCTAATACTTCTATGCGCAAATTTCGCATGCTTCTTGCATTATCCTCCGCAATTATGATCATGTATATAAGGCTTGAAGATCACATAGTGATAGTTCATTTTGCTAAAAATATCTTATCTACTGCAGCTAGCAAGTCGCTTCAATGGAAATTTGTATTAATATTTCTATGAAATATAAAAATCTATATAAATCAAATAAGAAGTTGAAATCAAGTCGTCCAAGAAGAAAAAAGACACTTAAAATAAATCCATGCGATATAAAGTAACATTGAAAAAAAAAAGTACAGGCAAACAAAGCATTTTTTTTAACGAAGTTAATAAAGTAAAAATATAAAAACAGTTTCTTAAATTACGTATACATAAATTGAAACTTAATATCCAAATTATAAAAGTTCCTTTAGTAATTCAGTATATAACATATATGGCCTCCAATCCCAAACCAGGATATCATTAAAATAATTTAGACATAAATTGAAACGTAATTTCATTTCGAATATGTAAAAACTCTAAAGGAAGTTAATGTTACACCAATTTTAAAATTACAAAAGGATGTACACAGACTCATAAATAATCCAAAATCATTCCAAAACTGTCATTGTCTTAATTGTTCTCAAATCATGCGTAAAATATACCCTAACATCCTTTGTAGCTTCTACAATCATAATATGACACCTACTAATACTTTGCATATTGCGATCAACCAAGATATAATAACCATGATATTTTGATGTGTATGATTATGATTTTCGGATAAGAAGATCCTCCATCACCTGCTGAAACACAATCAATCAAGTAAATTGTATACTTTTTCCGTTACTTGAAAGGATAAAGTATGCTTATTTGTAACACTGCATAATAGATAAGTAATAGATTGGAATTGAAAACGACAACTATGTATACGTAAGGTTTAGAAAAGATACACAGTAATTTATGATAGGCGTTTTCGGAAACTGATGCAAGTGTTGGGTTAATTTTCTATCAAAGCATAAGTATCCACTACAAAGTACTATAGTGTATATATGTATGTATATGTATGTATATAAATGGAAGGCTGATGTTACACTGCGACCTAAAAGATCTGTTGTGTCCCCTATTCTTGCTGCTTTACAGCTGGCCTTCCAATCCTATTCCTTCCAGAAAGTGTAGGATATCAGAGGGCCCCAGTCTAGGTAAGTGTCCCTCTTCGATTTCACATGCTCCCAGGTGCAAAGCCCTCGAATTGCACAGTGCTACGCAGTTTGAGAGGAGATGGATGGGTGTTTCATCCTGTTCCCCACAAAATCTACATTCAGATTCCTTTTCCAATCCAAGCTTACTCAGGTGTCCTTTCAGTCTACAATGGCCTGAAAGTATTCCCGTTAATATGCGAATATTGGTCTTAATCAGGTTGATGCATTCTGTAAACCTCTTCTGGTTATAAGTTCCCAGAAGAATTTTACTTTGCCTCGTTCCCTGGAGATTTTCCCAGTAACTGGATTTTCTCTGTTCCATTAAGTATTATAGTCTTGTCTATTAGGTACTTACCAAATATGTTTCCTAGTTGTGGAAAACTCTAATCGATTAACATTTTCTGCACGTTTGCAGCCCCAGGATACACAACAATCAGACATAATCAGGAATCAACAAAAATGTAGTAATAAACATGTGTTTATTGGTGGGTTTCATCGATAAAGTTCGACGATGAATAAAACAAGGGATGGGAAACGCGTTATAAAAATTTATTGCAGGAAGTGTATTGTAAAAGTGTAAACAATAACGTCACTATCTATATAATCCACGCCACTATACAGGATTTCACCAATATTGTTTATTAATATTTATATCCATTGAATGTAGATGGTAAAATCCAGATTGTATCTCTTATTATGGATATTTTCAAATTTGATTATTTTACTATTAATAAACAACACATTATCCATTTGACAATAATTATTTTAGTATTTAATATGAAGAGATTTATAATCTAATTTCTATAATCTATTTTTCTCAGTGTACTTAAATAGAAACTATATGAATACAGCTGCAATATTAAGCAGACGGTTTTTTTTTTAATTTTTAACAAATAACCTATTCATTAAAATTTGACATGTTCTACTAATGTTAAAAACAGAACACTTATCCGCAAGAAGTGTAAGATTTACTAGCAAGTGATAATTTATCTACCAATACATTATTGAATTTTAATTCTTACACTTTACGTGTAGAAAGAGAGTCCAGACATTATGTTATTGAATTTTAAAAATCATCAAAACTTCCGTCCTCATGACACTTTCGTCCACGCCGTACATATTTTACGGTAACCTTTTCATCCCTTACACCATTTCCTTCCCACTTTAAGCAAAAAACAATGGATTTTTTTTCGGATAAGAAGATCCTCCATCACTAACACATATATAACTTTTCACTAGAACCGACGTAAAACGTCGATAGTGAGAATTTATTGAACTCCGGTGCCCGTATACATCTTTACATATTTTAATATATATATAGCTGTGTGCATATTTTATGTGTAGTAGCGTCCTAAATTATTTCTTCCTTAAACCCTCGCTCCTCGACGGAAATCGCTCCCGACGTCCGTTCTGCATAAAATTCATCCGACGCCCTTCCCCGTCGCCGGATTGACGTAACGTTAGCAAAATAAATCAACCCGAATGCAGAAATAGAGGTCACTAGATGTATTTTGTAGAGGTCCGCGCCACTTCAACTGGCAACGGTGCACTTCGATGCCGTTATCAATATATCGGTTTACGTTGGTGAAGCGACACGTCAAAGGGGTAAAATATAGGTTCCGTTCGCAAGATATAAATTTCAATTACGCCTCCGGATTTCAGTTAAAACGAGAAAGGCGATCAATGCTGTACGTATGGATCGTTCAGCTCCGAGTTGAGAGTGCAGAGTTTAAGAGAGATGCGTATACCTATACATTACATGTACTCTATTCTCGAACCTAAAGGATCTATAGAATAAGTGAAATTGGACTGAACCTATGTGGAAGAAGCTGTAGAAAGGGAATGTAATTTGACCGGGATTACGTGTAGATAACGGACAAATATCCGTCGAAAGGCGTATATATACTTCATTAACGCTTAGATAAAAAGAAGTAGAAGACGAAGTAAAGAATAGATCAAATATAATAACAGTTACCCTCCTAATGAGATGATTAAATTAAATAGTAGGTACGTGCAGAAAATTCAGTGTTCGAATAGCTACCATGTTAACAACTCCACGCGTAAATTGATTATACTATTTGTAAGACTATCAGATGTAACTTGGAACCTATTAATGAGGCTGTAATATTAGCCTTGTTCGCTGTATAACTCAACATTTAATTGGAAACTACCGCGGTGTGCGCTTTGAATCAATTATAAGAGTAGAATGGAAAACACATTGAAAAACAAATGAATAAACATAGTTTATTGAGTTGGGTTTATTAAAATAAGAGAAAGATATATTGTATGGATACATTTTTTTATTATATTGAACAATATTTTTTATATGCGGTCACGTTGAAAAAGTAAGTTTATTTTACTAGCAAAATAAAATTTATTACTTATTAGAAAAATTAGAAATTATTAAGTAGTGTGTTAATTTAAAGTAGTATGTCATTAATTTAATTAAATATTTTATTATTTCTATGAGGTATAACCTATTTTTAATACTGAGTTAACTGTATTAATAAATGAATTTATAACGGTATTGATTGCTTCCAATCATTTCACTCTAACACATGCTACGTTTTACGCTTTCTCTGCAGGTATAGCGTATGCAATTATTTCTTCAGAACATCAGATTCAACAGATTCACATTCTACCTAGTCCCTTCTACCCAGGCATAAATGATCTTTCCTGCGACGTATTTTATCTGTTAGCATTCATAAAACTAGGGTGTTTAGGTAAAAATTAAGGTATTTAATACGCTCCCTTTTCTTTAATTTCTTAATCCCACTTGAAAACTTGTTAAATACGTAATTATTATTAGATATTCAAATTATCTAACCTAGCTTTATATGTAATGAACAATAAGTGGATATCTAATATTTGACATTTTGCCTGTGTGTGAACATTAAAGTAAGTGTAATAGGCTTTGTTTTATGTGTAACACTAATTTTGCCTAACTTGATACATTAGTCAAACATTTCAAACATGTGCATAACCTAAATACAAATATAGTGTTCTAGTATTTTATAGAAAACGATTATCATTTATCGTCGTGAACGCCATCACGGTTAGAAAAGCAGATAGTTAATAGATTTCTTACGGAAAAGTTGATAATTTAAGATTACTATAGCTACAACTAGGTACCTTAATATAAAACTCTTAACAAATTTTAGGAATTTTATCGGATGGTAAAAAAAGGGAAAATTTATAAGTAATGAATTTACGGATATGTAACACTGATAAGGAGAATTCCAAAACAAAAATATTGCAAATAATTTGGTATGTATAAATGTATATGTACACTCTTTTCTCAAATATTACTTATTACCTTTTTGGTGTTTCAGGTTTTGAAGACCAGGTAAAAGCTATAATACGGTCGTTAAGATTTGACTTATTACCCAGCGAATTGGATAGCTTATGGCAAGCTTGTACGAGATAAAGACTAAATCACATAAGAAATGCTGACAGAATGAACATAATAATTTGATTTGTAAATAAATAATGTATACTAATATTAAAATTTATTAATAAATAGTATTGGTAAGTAAATTTATTTATTGCACCTTTTTAAAGATGGTTGTATTATTAAGCGAATTAATTATTACTAAAATTTGCCAAATATATAACTGGATTTCGAAAATGTGCTGTTAGTGTAAAAGACTTGGACCTCTTACACTAACTGCATATTTTCGAAATCTGTTTATAGTATTTGGCAAACTTTTGTAATAAATAGGTATAATATATAATTCATAGTTTCTACAACTATTATTAATTAACGGAATGTATAAATTTCATATAAGCAATAAAGAAGTTAATTCATACAATGTACCACAGTTAGCTATATGATAATCCAGTTTACATATAATATGATTGTTAATTAATTTAATGTATCAAAAACTTCTTTAATCACTTTAATATATATCGATTTTTAAAGCAGTAATTTATGTTTATTATATTCATAATCAAGTGAATAATAAATTTATTATATCAAAAAATTTCTTTTTGTATAGATGAACCTATATATTTATTAATATAATAAACACACATACTTTGTATTGATAAAAGTGTTCGTTGGACGAATTTTGATAAAGTAATTATTGAATTAATGTACTTTTTTATTATATTTGTGTATATTTTTCGTTCAGTGTAATAAGTAAGTGAAAATCATGCTGCAAAGAAGACTTATTGAAATACTGTTGGCGGGTGAAACAGCGTAGGTATCGTACAGCGTTTATAATGTAAACAACGTGACGGAAAATCGAATTTTCAACTTTATAGTGGAACGGTCGAATTTTCGTATTTTAGTCATAAAGTAGTATGCTAATTAAAGGCTTATTTGTTTGGGATCAAGCAGTACACTTAGATAAAGAGACTCCCGAAAAGCAGGATGAAACTGATGTTCCCTTGAAATGGTGGAATTAAGCTGAAATTGTTAATCTCCGGTTGATATATTTCACGTAACTGGTTCATAAATTTCTTCAAGATTATTTAACCGGTGTTGATTTCTTATTATTTTTTAATTTCTTTGGATATTCCGGTTTTTTATTTAATATCATCCATATCAGCAGTCATAGCAAATTTAGTTATGGAGAAAGTTCAACAAGATATACTAAACAAAATTGATTCACATATTATATTTTTTAAACGGTATGTAGATGCATTTTGGCAATACCTCAAAACAAGGATCAATACATATTAGAAAAATCATCAACGAATTCAATTCACATTAAAAAATAAAAATAATTCAGCAATAAATTTTCTTGACATAACGATCTCACATAAAAATGAAAAAAAAATTACATAAATTGGTACTTTAAACCAACACACTGTGGAAGATATTTAAACTTTTTATCATAAACACCCACAAGATACAAAATAAGTACGATTAACAACTTAGTTCACAGGTGCACAGCTTTCTCAGAAAAAACTAATATCAAACAAAATATAAATAAAATAAAAGAAATGTTAATTAATAATAATTATCCAATTCAATTTATAGATAAATATGTAAAAAAAAAGATTGACACAAAATGAAAATAAAACTAAAACCAACCCACAAAATAAGGACCAAAATGAAAAGGAAAACAAAAAATATATTGCCATACCATACACAGAACAATTGTTACAGAATTTACAAAAATTCCTGAAACAATACAACATCAATATTACTCATAAACCAAATTACGCAAATAAAAAGTGGTTCACAAAAACTAAAGAACCAATAGATTTTAATAAACAAACACATACAATTTACAAAATTAACTGTCAAAACTGTGAAGGTGTGTACATTGGACAATCACAATAATACATAGAGATGAGAATTTACTCTCCCAAATACAGCATAAATACACAAAATGTAAACTCTACTACTCTGGCAAAACATGCACTAAATAACAACTATAATTTTAATAATAAAACGGAAATTTTAGATATAGAAAATAATTATTATAAAAGACTGTTCAAAGAAATGTGGCATATAAAAAGTAATAAAAATTCAACTAATGATAAAAACGATATAAATAACCTAAGTCACATCTATAATAATTTGATAGTAGTAAATTCTAATGGAAAAACGAATTGAGTCGTCATGCACCTTACCGTATAACCGTAACTGTAGAGGCGAATTGTGCATAAATTTTAAATAAAAAACGGCCTGTTTTCTTTACGAATATCTGAGTGGAAAACAAAATTGAACGGCCTCGCGTTTTAGTATATGTTTGTTTGTTGGCCTGTAAATGTACTAACGCTTTTTACAATTTTATGTTTTAAATGTAATTAAAAATTCTATTGACAACACTACAAAGGTGAAAAGAAGAAAATAACTAATGTAAGTTTTTGAACATGTACTTTTCCTTGTAATTATCACTTTAGATTTTAATATGTAAATTGTTAAACTTTAAGTTTTAATGTTTTTTAAATGTTTGTAGGATAAAATGTGAAAAAGGAAAAAATATAATTCCGAAACGTAAAGAACATCTTTATAATTCAATAAAAACCAGAATACCCAAAGAAATAAAAAAATAATAGTAACTGGTTCATTAAAAGTTTATGATGATCTACTATTTACTTATATTTGAGATTTTGGCACCATTATCTGTTCGATTGGAACTATAAATGTGAAATACTTTAACCAAAATATCACTTAACCGGAAGTGGATGTGAACTTCATTATTTTAAATAAAATGACATATATTTTTATTTTTTTAAAATAGAACACCCTATATTTTAATCCGAAATTAGGAAGCAATCATTCTATATCAGCGTTCTCGATACATATCTTTTATAGATTTTCAGATATAAGGGACTTTTTGTTAAATAATCTAAGTAGCTCTAGGTTTAAATGTTCGTTGTTGCCTATGAATGGGAGTAATGTCTAATTTATTGATTAACCAATAATTATGTGTGTATGTCATTGTAATTACACTTTTGTACATACAACGCAATATGAATAGAAACGACTATTCGAACAGCGATATTTTAAATTTATTCTACATTCATGGAGAATGAAATAAAATATTAAATAGAACATGTCGTACATTTAATGACAGATATTCAAATTTGCCACCGATATCAAAGAAGAAATTTCGAAAAATTAAGAGCAACTTTTTTACACTCGGAAAGCGTAAAAACAAAAAGAACTGTGCAAAGTGTTGGTTTATGATTGGGTTTCGTCTATTTTGCGAGACATGAAATAGCATGTGACAATTACTTAATTCTAATAGAAAAGTGGGCAATGTAGGAGTTCCGCAAGGTTCCGTTTTGGGATCAATCCTTTCTCTTCTCATTAGCGACCTGAGGGTGTTATTTCAGGGTAACTGGTGATGTATAGTGATGATGTCACTTTTTTGGATTATTCTGGCACCTCTGATATGTCCCTTAAAGAGAATTGTAATAAAATTGTAATAATATATAATAAGATTGGTGCAATTCCAATTTTTTAAATTTAAATATATCAAATTCCAGGCCTATTTTATTTTAATATTTTATTGCGACATGTTTCGGTCCTAAATAACCATCATCGGGCAATAAACATCAATCTTCGTTTTATATAAAATGATGCGTCCTAAATAAGTGTATGTAAATATGATGAGAAAAAAAAAATGTAAAAGTTACTAATTAAAATACAGACTAAAACACAATATAACACATTAAAATTTATGTGAAATTATCACAGCTATTAGACAGAACTAGACGGAAAAGGAACCAAGAACGCACTGGGACACTATATAGGACTATATAGCACCGAAACATGCCGCAATAAAATAGGATTGGAATACGAATTTCGCTTTTAATTTTTCAATTACACACACTTATCCTCTGGGGCACCATACACTGTTAGTCTGAGGTTTCATAACAGACAGAAGCATTGTGGTACGATCAAAGTGAACATAGATAATGAAACTTTAACTAACTTAGATAATACACTTTCTTGTGTCTACAAATTGATCAACATCTCGGAAAATGCATTGCGAGAACCCTGTCAAGTCTGGCAAATGTACTGACGAGACCAAATGTTGGCTCTGTATCACGCTCAGGTCGAATCGAGGCTTAGCTGTGAGGTTTGTTTGTTGGGGTTGTCCAACTCGGAGCCGAGCGTCTTTGCGATCCAAAAGAGGATTCTGCGCATTACTTTCAAATCGAGTTGTCGAGATGCCTTTAAGCAGTTAAGTTTAACAAAAGTTTATTAAGATAATATACACTCTCGTATGGTTACTGAAAGAATAATACATGAATTTGACATTAATTCAATTCTGGGGCAGCTACAAACATTTAAAGATAGGGCTAGTTAGTTTGTTTAATAAAAAGTCGCTGGTATCTCAAAATCTATTAAAGATAGATATATGGAATCTCTTAAAGAACATACTTACTTTGAAAAATTGCGATTAAAATATCCAGCTAAAATAATGATTCTTTTCATATTATAAAAACTATTAAGTAAGCTTAATATAAACAAGTATGTATATATGTACATATATCTTATTTGTTTGTATCAATATAATGCCTTTTTCAATATTAAAATTTCTTAAATTTAACTCAGTGTTGCCTATTCTTAAAAAAAGCAGGTCCATTTTATAGTTTAGTGTCTAATTTAAATTATTTCATTTAACAAAAGATGTATCACGTCGCATAATATATTTTTATTATTTCTTTGTAACCTACTCCACAGCTAGTTAAAGAGTACAGCAACGATCAAAACTACTACGAATTATTTATTACAAAATAAATAGGAATTACTCAAGTCAGCGGTTTCTTTCCGTTTTTCCCTCTTTTAGCAGAGTTTTGCGCAATTAAATGAAACAGATATATAAAGGCATAATATTATTGTATGCCCTTAAATTGGTTGACAGAAGTTTCTACTTTCTTTAAGCATGCGGCCCATTTGCGAATTTGATATTCACAGGAGACTCATTAATTTTACAAACTATTTGCTAACCGTTTCCGATTGAAATCTTGGTGTTGACATATGAAAATGTAGCAGCATAATTTTTATTACGCATGCGTCGTTCACAGTTTAGATAGTTTCTGATTAATATACAACTAACAAAGCTATTAATACATCGCACCGTTGCTGTCAATTTTGTACTTAGGTGTCTTAAGGGCCAATTCTGTAACAAAACTGTTAAAATTAAAGGATATGTTATTTTTTAACAGAGGGCTAATCGTATTTCGCTATTCTGTAAAGAAAAGCCCGTTAAATATTAACAGATATGCTGTTAATTTTGTTTAAAACCTCTAAATTTTAAACCCTACCTAAGAAGTAGCCTTTAAAAACTAACAGTAAAAATGGCGAACATATTTGACGGTCTGTTTCATATTATGATTGGCGAAGAAATAAATAACGCTAGACGGAGGTAAGATTAAATATAAATATTACTAAATAAATGATAAAAAACTTGTTTTAGGAACAGATATCGCAGAATTCAGCGAAGTATTAGAGATTTGTCAAATCCTTATGAATTGCCAGAAAAAATTTTTATCAAATTATTTCGATTGGACAAACATGCTTCTAGAGAATTAGTCAATGAACTGAGTAATTTTATGGAAGCAGAAACTAGAGCAACACATATACCTAAACACATAAGGTGCTGGCAACTTTACATTTCTTGGGGCATGGTAGTTACCAGTGTGGTGTGGGTAGTTCTTATTCATTTGCTTTATTCAACCATCAGTAAGTCGTTGTATTAGAGAAGTGACAGACCTAATGATAACAAATTTATTAAACCAATTGATTAAGTTTCCAAACACAAGGAATGAGTTTAATGCACTCAAACAGAATTTTACGAAGAATTCCCATTATTCAGAAATTTAGTAGGTGTAATAGATGGTACGCAAATTCAATAATTGCCCCTCCACAACATCATCAAATTTATCCTGCTGCACCTTATTACTGTCGCAAGGGTATTATAGCATAAATACACAGATTATATGTGATGCCACAAAAAAATTTTGAATATGAATGCAAGGTTTCGGGATCTGTACATGATAGTGCTATTTGGACAAGTTCTACTGTTAGGAATATATTAATAATCAATTTGCAGCAGGTCAGGAAAACTATTTATTGTGTGATAGTGGATATCATTGGAACCATGGTTACTCACACCATTCAATAATCCACAAGAAGGAGAACCAGAAGCTCGCTTTAACAATCATCTTTCTATGCCAGAATAAAAGTTGAGCATACCATAGGCATTCTGAAGTCACGGTTTCGTTGCTTACTAGACATAGAGCACTACATTACAACCTATAAGGGCTGCAAAAATTATTTATTCATGTGGAATACTCCACAATATAGCTAGCCACTTTAATGTTGAATTGCCTGAGGACATAAATATCATTCCAGACCAACAAGATGTCAATATAGCAGACAACAATAATTGGTTTGCAATGGGTAGTGAAATCAGGAACAACATATTGCAAGAGAACTTTTTGAATTAATGTTTTTATATTTCATTAGTATAATAAAAAATTATGCAATTTCTGCTTTTTTATTATTGAACATTAAAACTCAAAACATATTCTACATATTTTAAAATAATTAGCACAATAAATAACATCTTTGGTATAAACAATATATATATTATTAAATAAATATAAAAATAAATCACACTCTGCTTGTTTAAATTAATAAAAAATAAATATATGTATATTTTCTATGTGTTCAACTTAATAATAAAAAACCAAAGTAAAATATTTTCTACATATTAAAATTAAATAATGAAAAAATATCGTATTCTCTCCGTTTTAAATAAATCAAAAAAAAAACATTCCTTTCTCACAGGTAAAACAATCAAAATGTAATAGACAGTGCAGCAGACTGATGTCTTTTATTTTTCTGGATTGCTTTTGCTAGTTGAGATAGACTGCTAGCTAGATTATTGTTTGAATTTGCTAAATTTCCATACAATTTTGATGTATTTTGGTTAAATCGTCACATGGCAATGGTTTACGTTTACTTCTTTTTGGAACACATTGTACCTCTGTCACATCTCCCTATTTTCTACATTCTAGAAGCATTGTACTATAATAGTTGCTATTCTATAGCTATTAAATGCATTAGTTTTATTGTATTGCTTAAATACTTACAGTCTGTAATTCTGGTTCTTCGTTTAAAATTATGTAATCATCAGGTGTTGTATCAACTACAACGTTAAGCGGAGTATCAACTACAAAGTTAAGTAGAGCATTGGAAGGTCCCGCTGTTACTATACCAGCTTCTGGTATCTCAGTGCCCCTAATATTACAATTTCGAAAGTAATGATAGCTTCGCTCCTCCAATCGTTTAGGGGCTTTGCTTTTACAGGACCACCTCCTGTACCTTGGTGATCATATGTAATACACGGGCTTTTCGTCTCACATTCGTTTTAAACTCATTTATTGCCTACGACAACAAAAAATGTAGCTAATACTTTATAAAACGCAATGCACTATTACATGTATACCTCTTTCACTCCTTTAGGGTCTTTTTTGCACCGTCACTAGCATTTAATAAACTGACAAGTTCTTCCCACTTTTTATTTACTACATTGAACTCGGAGGGAGCATGTTTTGTATTTTTTATCATACTATCGTTCTTTTCGAAAAAATTCACAATTATTTCTTTTTGATTTTTTGTCATTCGACTTTTTCGTGACATTATTTCATATATAGGATATGAATAATTTTGTTTGGTTAGGAATAGAAAACGTCAACGTATGCAAGTATGCAAGGAAACATATGGAGAAGAATGGAGTGAAGTTAGCCGAACATACAAAACTGCTGCATTATTCCTAATTCATGTATTTATTATCCCTACATTTAGGAACAGTAATCATCTATTTTAACAGCACGTTAAAATCAGGTATTTTAACAGAATACTAAAAATTGCTGTTACAGAATACCACATACTGTTAAAAACTTTAGCAGTCCGTTAGTTTTTCACATTTTAAAGGGACGTTAAATTTAACGGTTGCGTTACAGAATTGGCCCTTTAACATGGTATGATTTTGAATTTATTCCTTTATGCGAACGTCATGAAATTTTATCTAGCTTTTTCTCGGAGATCGTATGTCGATAACATCATCCAAATATTATCGGTTACCTAATATCCTATAAATTGTGTATAAATGATCCTGCATTTTCTTAATTTACAATTATATCGCCCCAAAATAATAAATTAGTTTTAGAGTTCTACAATACAATTTCTTTGCAGGTATAGATTTTTTTATTTTATTTTAGTTATGCAATACATGGCAGACTACAACCATATTATATAATAATAAGTGAATTAAAGGACCATTTTTACAAACACACTGATTATAACTGTAACATTTTTGTTGGCATTTAAATCTATATCAGCATTCCTAATGTTTTCTAAAATAGCTTTTTCTACAGACATTAATAAAAAAGCTTCTAACTTATCTTGTGACATGCAATTTCCTAATCTGTGTAGTATATAATTTTTATATTATTAAAAAGTAAATTTAACTTTGAAAAAGTACGTTCACAAGAAATCTGTGTGCATGATAAATTTATATGCTCCAAATAGATGTTTATAAGACAATGTATGTAATTATATTTTAGTAAAACATTATAGCAGGAAATTATACAGTTTTTACACCCGTTACAATTCGATTTTAAATTTCGTCTGCCTCTAAAGGTGCGTATTCATTTGAGCAATTTTATGCGCAAATTTGTGCGCAAACAATTTATGCGTACTGTTGTGTACTGATTGAATTAAATGAAAAATGCAAAACTGATTTGCAAAAGACTGAAATGAAAAAGAAAATAAAATTAGCTAGCTCAACGGATAAGATTTTAAAGAACGCAAAAAAAACTATTAATCTCAGAGTTACCCTCGCAAATTAAAACTTGAATCCAACCACGAAAAGTAAAATGTGAATGAATGAAATCAGACTTTCTTAATTACCCGAAAAATTGTAAAGGGTTTAAAATAAAATAAAATTTTTAACCCAATGACGCTAATTAACAATCAATTTATTTTACAAAATGGTTATATTACAATGGTGCAGAAAAAACCTTGAACTGAAGGTTCTGGCCTAAAATAAAAACTGCACTTGACTCTAAATAAAACAGGACAATGCTATTTCCTATGCAAAGCCAAAGTTTTGTTTGTTCAGGAAGATTTTCCAAAATACACAACCTTTGAATTTCTATCCAGATGGTTTCACTAATTAAAATCAAGGCGTGGACAAATGCAAGCAATTTACCAATTTACCCAACCGAGGTGAAAGATAATTAAAAATGAAATAGCAAAATTGAATAACGGAAAATTAACTCTTTAAACTACAATGAGAAAAAATAAACTAAAATATATCTTCCTAAATAAAAATAATAATTGGTCTTATATCTACAATGTGCACACTTCAATATATTAACAATTATCACAATATGAATTCCTTGATGGACTAAATAAAAGACAATTAAAGCGAAATTTACAATATCAAAATGAATTACAGAATGGCAACAAAGATATACAAAAATACATCTACTCGCGTCAATAGTCGAACAAGGAAGTCCCTGACAAAACTCTACAACTGTTTTTCTTACAATAATCCCTCTCTCACAATCGTACAACGCAAACGTATAACAATACGACAATATTCAATAGAATCCGGATTAAATCAACACGAGCAAACAATAGACAATTGAATGAATGGATTAAATAAAAAAAACTTAACACTATAAAATTTGAAAAAATACAATAAACTCTTTAACTAAATTTATACAAACAATAAAATTATGAAAAATTCTCGGTAAATTGAACAACAGCTGTTTTAGCAAGGAAAACAACCAATAACCAGCAAATATGCAACACAAAATACACTCAGCAAATTGGGTTGTCTAACCACAGCAGTCGGTTCGTTCACAGTTCGTTCGGGAAAACTTTTTTAACTTATATTTATGCCCGCAAATATCTGCTCACACACTACTTCGCTACGTTCATACTTGAGCATTTCTGCGCGTAAATCGTTCGTGCGCCCAAAATTTGCTCAAATGAATACGCACCTTAATATGTCGTAGTCCTCTTCAATTATTGAATTACCATTTTTAATAATATCTCAATTTAACTGTACCTAATTCTTTAATGATTGAAAATGTAAAAATGCTTTCACCAAGTAGCAATAAATAATAATTGTACGTTGAAATCCATGAATGTGGTATATAATAAATAATAAAAGAAGGAAAAAAAAGTCTGTACATTCACCAAAACTTCTAAATATATTCAAGTCTATATGTTTCGGCGAACAAACGCCATCTTCAGGTCTTAAAACGTCATGGTAAGAAATCTAAAAATTAAAAAGTCGAAAATGGACATGTAAAAAACACACACAGCAGAACAAGAAACAAACAAAAACAAAACAACAGATTAAAACTAACTGCTGGACATTTATCACAGATCAGAAAGAATCAAATCTTGCAAGCCGTATATGTTTTTTAAATGTCATTTTTCGACTTTTTAATTTTTAAATTTCTTACCATGACGTTTTAAGACCTGAAGATGACATTTGCCCGCCGAAACATGCAGTTTTAAATATATTTAGAAATTTTGGTGAATGTACGGACGTTTTTTTTTTCTTTTATCATTTAATCAATAATAATGTTGGCATTTTTAACATATTTTGAAGATCTTATTTTACTATACTATACTATATTATTTATTGACAAAACTACAAGCCTGATGTATGTACATTGTCAAAAAGACTGTATCACTGATAAGTGTCCTTCCTACAGCCTCGCAGGTTAAATTTATCTTCACTCTTCGTGGTCAACGTAAGGTATTGGGGCTTGAGAGATTACTACTATTAGAATTTAGATTATAGCTGAAATGTGTTAATTACTGAGAATTTTGATAACACATTTGACGTGTGTCAAAATTTTTGTTCATACATGTTAAAAGTTAAAACCGTGAACGAAATAACATATTGCATCAGTCGAAACGATAGATAAATTATTTTTATCATTTATTATATCCAATAGAACCAAGCATTTACGATATAGGTATTCCCAAAAAAACTAAACATGATATTTTTCTCGTTAACCACCACCCCCTTTTTCTTTTATTTTCCCTTTGCTGTACACATTGGGTACGCAACAGGCAACTTTCTCACAATCAGTTGAATGCTCGTACAATGTATCCAAAATACTGCAAATGTGCTCGACACACTTGAAGTACTAGAAATGCTAGACATTTCAAATCTGTTTAAACATACTACTTCACGATTGCCGTGGATCACCCTACCCTCACTTATTTCGACAAATATTCACTATAACCTCTACACATGTAACCATAAGTATTCGTTGTTAGGAAGTTTCAGCGTTATTGACAGTAACGATTTTTTTTTTTTGTAATCTCGCCCACCCTTAAAAGTCTGGATTTATAAATGTGAGATTTTTGCTTTAGTTGAATAATGTGATAACCGCATAGCGGCCTCAAAAACCGCGGCTTCTCGGGAACCTCCCGATTATTCCGACTGGCCAATCCGGCGCGGTTAAGGATATCGTCAGATTTCCAAAAGAATTTACAATTGTACAATTGTACAATGTTACCCAAAGTATTGCTTACAAGTTCAGCTAACTTATGTATTTGCAAGCATTATATGCCTGTCACATCATATTCCATCCCATGGAATGCACAAAAACAATATGCATTAGGCTTAAATCTTTTACACTCGGTTTCAACTAAAACAGCGGTGGGATTTTTGCGTTGTCCTTTTCTTGAAACACGTTGCGTTTACCGGCGCATGCAGTGCCTACAAAACGCAAATTCAATTAACACCTCTTTTGTGTGTAGCATATGTCGAGAACAGTCGTGAAGTTTTCCCCATGAAAATGAAACACAGATGGCCAATTTTTTTTTATTATCTGAACCTGGTCGTCACGTAGTAAAATAAAGGCATTCGTCGGCAATAATATCGAGTTATGTACCTTGTAGTTGAGACGGTAATCATAAAAGCGAAAGCGCTTTCAAAAGCAGAATTGAGCTTTTACCTTTTTGTTATATCAAAGGATACATCCCAAAAAATAACATGGCTGCAGGGGCAATGCCAATGTTATTGATGCCCATAAATATCAATAAAGTTAATATTACCTGTATTTAATATCAGGGCAAAATTGTATTTCATTAAGAAACGCATACGACTTTATTTTTTTATTTTTATAAATACGCTGAGAAAAGAACTACTAGAAACTGATAATTATTTCTAATTTGTATTAAATATTAAGACTTCCATCTTCAGAATACTGTATATCTTTCGGAACATAATATCTCTTTCAGCGTAAATTTGCAGCAATAGTTTAATAGTGTGTCGTAAATTACCATAAGACAGAGTACCAAGGGAAAGACGGGATGAATATGGAATTAATAAAATACGAAGGACATCAAATCAATCAAAGAAAGCAAATATATCAATTAGTGGTAAGGATATGGAAAGAAGAAAGGATGCCGGAGAAGTGGAGGCAAGGATAAATCCTAACAATACATAAAGAAGGCGACCAACAAAATTGTAGTAACTATAGAGGCATTGCATTATTAAATGTCGCATATAAAATCATGTCAGCTATTATACAAAGTCGACTAGCTGAAAATGCGGAAATTGTAATAGGACCATGTCAATGCGGATTTATGTAAGGCAGATCGATGGTGAATGCTATACATACAGTAAAGCAAATAATAAAAAAAAACCCATGAATAGAATATGGAATTAGAAATGCTTTTTATAGACTCCCAACAGGCCTTTGATTCGCTAAATAGAGGCCAACTTATGTCAGCATTGAAACAATTAGGAATAGACGCTTAGTTAGAAGGTTGATAAGATGACGATGATGCAATGAAAAGCCAGTGTAATACTCACGAAAGGAGAAAGGAAGAAGTTTAGTACCAACAAAGGAGTAAGACAAGGAGATTCACTGTCAGCAACGCTTTTTAACTTATTGTTAGAATGGAATTTTATTACAAGAAGGATCAATAAGGAAATATTAGAACAGAGCGAGCATTGGTTGCATATGCGGACGACGTGGTATTAATAACTAAGCATCAGAGAAAAATTATGGAAAAAATGCTGCCTGATGCTAACAATGGTCGGTGGTTTCTTGGGATTTCCGAATGAATCTATTCATATATATGACACGACAAGAATTAAGAAAGTCACTGAATAAGAAGAACTATTATCGTTGTGCCAGAGATTCCTAACTAGGCCACATTAAAATCAATTTATTTGTTAGATACACATTTTACAGGCTAGATTGCTATTTTTCGCAATAACTAACCTAATTCATATTTATGTTCACTTTTTAAAATAATGTGATTTTGGTTTGGACTTGCATTATACTGGTATAAATTTTATCGCATTTATTCACATTATAAACAATTCGATATTATATAGTCTAAGTTTGAACTCTATCCACTTGTGCACCCCCGGACATTATTGTTGACAAACCAGTGCAGGGCCGGATGTTAGAAATGACGTAGTCGAATAAAAGGAACAATCTTTGTATGACAGAACGATATTTGGTCATAACTCTTGAACCTAATTAAAAGTTATTGTGTATTCGTGTAAGAAATTTGAAAGTCCCTTCCACCGAAGCTGTTGCATTTTTATTAATTTATTTGAGAAAGAACCACAACATATTTATTCCTGGAAGAATATTTTACACTATAAAAATATAAACAAAGATTTATTTCACAAAAAGGAAAGAATATGAACATAATTAAGCGTAAAACAACTTGCAATATATGTATCACTTAATCAAACATTATTTTAACTGGAATCGTGTTTTTTATTACTATAAACTGTTCTAATATTTGCAACAAAATCAAATTACAAAACGCATAAATTTGTGTAAATTTTTTAATCTATTTTACTACTTCCTTTAAAATATAAATTATTCCACGCGTTTGAAAATTCCCGGCAATAGCTTTACAAAATGGCAGCTGGACTTGAAGGTCATTCAAAACGGACCGCAAAAGAACAAAGGATTTTGCGAGCTTCTACTTAGTGTGTTGTAGTGTGATAATATTAGCCAAATCTTTGTCAAATTATACATGCCAGCCTATGGATCTGTTACTTAACCAGTTCGGTAATTTCGTAGTGCCACGTTTCGGGAATCACAAGTGCCGTGTTCACGCTCTCAATTAAATGTTTATATCTACCATTCCTTCAATAGATTCCCGTGTTTATCCTAAAGTGTAGAAATAATGAAAATAAAACACACTTAATGAAGATACGGGTATCGTATTAGTGATTTTTAGATGTAAGAACAGCGTTTAAGTGCCTCCAGTCAATCATAGTATGGCTTCTATTACAGTACCATATACCCAACTAGCTCGTCACCAATTTATATTCTCATTAAAATTTTGTCCTAGGACTTTAGCGATAATTATAATTAGTGCATGTTGTATATTCATAAACCACCATTTACTAAGAAAATAACTCCGCACGGTGTGTTCACGCTATACAGTTTGCACGAAGTAATAATGATTAACACTTGCTTTATGATAGTGCATAGTTGTTCCCACTAATTTACTGTCATTACAGGAATCTGTTCGCAAAAATAATTTTACAATGATTATTGGGATTAATTTAAATCTAAACTTACTTTAAACTGTCAATGTCTTTGCAACCTCACCTTTTCTTCGCAGCACCGACTACGATATATTTCCTGATAAACTTCCGTAATGAGAAAGTAGAGAATGAAAGTAAATAAAATTGAAAGCGGACAAATCGATTTAGATAATTATAAAAAAAACTGTTTTCTAACTTGCGAGCTGATACTGCGTGTAAAATAAGTCGGGGCAATTGTATTATTATGTCATTAGCCATTAGCTATGGATATCTGTTAAAAGTGTAGCATTAAAACGTTAATGGTATGTACTAAAATAAGAAATATATAGTTAACAGTATTACTGTTTAACAAATTAAGTCTTTGCAATCTTTGAATATTACTGTTTTCTAGTTCTTATTTGAATGTGTATAATTCGTATTCGTACGACTTCAAATAAAATTATTACAAAATATTTTTAGTAAATATCAGTTCCAATGTTGTCATTGAATCAAACGCAGCACAAACTATTAAGATACCGATTGCTTGTTGGACATATTAAAATTCAGTAAGACTTTAGACATATATTGCTACGTTTCATAGGTATTTTATTATGACAGAGCAATAGTTAGATAGGAAACTTTTTGCAGAATTTAATACTCACCCCAAAAAATCCTATTTCAAATTTATCCTTTTTTAAACTTTAAGGTATTTTGAAAAAAAAAATCTATCAATTTCAATTTTCCTCAATAACTCAATTACCATTTAATGTGACCGCTTCCAACAAAACATTGTTCAAAAACATTTTTATGAAAAGTCGTTGGTGTAAACAGAAACCTCTGATTTTGTTTCTCAATACAAGTACAGGGATGTAGATATTTAGTGTTGGTATTCAAAATAAAATCATATATAGGGCTCTCGAAAATCTCCAATTCGGGTAGCTTTAAGATAGCAAAACCTTTCTTTTTCAAATGGGACATTTTTTTTTATTACAGCATTGATTGCAGCGTAAAATTCTAAATAGATTAGTATAAGAATTTGATATAGCAATTCTGATTGTTTTTGAAATGTTAGTATTTTTTGCATAAAATTGCTTAAAATATGTAATTTTTTTTCAACTTGAAGCCAATAAAATACTTCTCTCTGTATTATTTATTAAACTTTTTCATATTAAAAATTTTCTATTTAACAGAATTTGGTTTAGTTGTTGAGAATGTATATTAATTACTAGACTAACAAGCCATGACATACAACAACAAACAAGCGATATCTGTTACTGGTAACTACTAAACTATGCAGTGATAAGTTTAAGTACGTATAGTGTTAACAAGTTAGTGATATCTTTTATATTAAGTCTTAATGCTGTCAACTACTCTACAAATTCCTCCTTTTTGTAAATCGAAAGAAGTAAGGTCAATATGAAGGTTGTTACACATACAAATAATACTTTACTTTTATTTTACGTTCATAGAGAATCTAGGTAGCAACGATAATAAGTAAACGTGTTTTAATTGGTGCGAGAGTGCTACAAGAAACATTATACTCTTTATTATTCATTCTTAGTAAGTAAGGAAAAGTATAATACTGATTTTTCCTATTACGTAAATTGCATTCGCCAGTCTACAAGTGCAAAAAATGGTATAGCAAACCAACATCATCGGGGAGAATACCTGCTTTTTTCATTAATCGTATAATAAAACAAAGATTATACAGAATATATAACCCAACAAACATCAAAAAACCTAATGATAATAATGTCACAAAATTCATTGCAATCCCATACATCAAATCAATATCTGAAATAATTAAAAAATTCAAATGTTATATATAAAATCCCGTGCAGTAATTGTAAAGGTGTATATGTTGGACAAACAAAACAATATCCTAAAAATCGTATCCAAAATCATAAATCTTCTACAAATTTAACAGCTTTAAAAAACTCATGAAAATAACCATCGTCATGCATTCAACATTAAAAAACACTAAAAATCTCGTTAAAGAAAAACACTATTTTACTAAAAATCAGGGCCGGGCTTTAATCATTAAAAAGCTTTTATTTTCTGTAAAAACACGGATAAATACACGTACACACACACACACACACATTTAAGTACAAAACGAACGTTGCGATTCCCATGAGTTGATGCGATGAAACGCGCTTTGTAGTTATTTATGCAGACAAGCGACGAACTGGAGCCACGACTAGATCGGCACTGATTTCAGGCGTTTGTTTGTATCCGCGCGAAGCTAGCAGAGAAGAAGGTAGTCGTAGTTTACTCAAAAATTACATTGAAGTAGAGCCAGCCGTATCTTGGTCCACGGCCCGCTGGTTGATCGAGTCACGCGCCATTACCATACGTCAGTGTTCGACACTGTGGCAAGCGTAAGAGTCAGACGACCGCCAAAGATCGGCTATTGAAAGTAGAAACATATGTAGTGCTCTGTTTTTCAGAACACAATGCCCGGAATTTCAAAATTTTATTTTTTTTAGAAATTCAGTACCAAATTATTATTTACTATATTCAAATTTATGTTATTATTATTTAGCTTGTCCGTTACGATTTATTTATTATTTTTTTAAATAAAATCAATTAAATTAAAATAGTGGTTTCAATACACCCAGCGACCTCTCTAATAAGTGAAAGAAAACTGTGCAAAGTAACTTCCTACCTGCTAGGTGGCACGGGACGCTTCAAAGGGGACCAGATCGTCTGTCAGAATCGTACTCCGGACTCTTATTAACGAATAGGCAATTTTCTCACCTAACGGGCGGACCCTCAAAGCCCCTTCTCGGTTTATTAAAATTTGAAATAGGTAAATATCGAAAATCGATGTAAAACACTAACTGTTCAAATAAAAAAACGTTTCAAACCAAAACAAGCGTAAATCCTTATTTATTTACCCAAATGCTATGTTTCATCATCATTGAGACTATTTGATCACAAGGTACGTATGTTGGAATCAGTAAAATACTATATAAGACAAATTATTCAATACAAAACACGTATTCGAACTTTCCTGGCAATTTTAAAGACTAAATGAGGTTATGGAAATGTCATATAATAAATTAAATTTCAAATAAATAACGGCGCCATCTGCCCGTAAACAGCAAATACTAAATTTTAATGCAAACTATTATCTGTGATTATCGATATTTGTTAAAGATAGCTATTTTATCACAGATCAAACTCAGTGATATTTTTTTACAGCCCTTACATATAAAAAATACTAAAATAACCAAACTAAATGGCAGTCGATATAAATCTAACCCCAAATTAATGTATGGTGAAATAAATTATAAAAATATAAGTTTCTGTTTAAATTTGAATGGAAACTGAAATAACTCCTCTCTGTTTTAGGTTTGGTAATTCTATGGAATACTAACTTGAAAAGGACACGACGCTTAGCAAACTCTGGTACTGGAATGGAGTTTCTAATGGAACGGGCCTCCGGTCTCGGTCAATGGCATGGAAAGGCAATCTGGTCGGGAACTCTTCGTAGGAAATTTTTATAGGATATTTTCTTGGCAAAATGCAGGTATTCGATAAGGATTACATAAACAAGAGTTGTATCGATACTTTTTTAGGTAAAACTTCTTGGAATTTGATATATTTTTTTTTAAATTGTGGCATAAAACGTTATAGGAAAATTAAGACAACCGTCGTCTCTGGTAGCCACCAACAGAATGAGGATTCAAACCAAATATTTCAGTTAACAGCCTTGGATTGTTATCACTGCAGGCCGGCCACCCTGAATTTTGAAAGATATCGCTCACCGACATTGAAACACCATTATTTTCTCTAGTTTGAGGGGAATACTCCAAACGTTAAAAACAAAACATCCCGGGGAAATAAAAATCTCTCCGAGGAAAATATACACAAACATAAAAAAGATACCAGGTCATATTAACATATAAAATACAGTTTACATTACATAAAAGGAATATTTAGCATCTAATGCTAATGTTGTCCATTTTAAATAACTATCTTTAACAAATTCATAATTCGCCTGTAGAGTAGGCAACCGAGTACACGCCTCACTTTTGAATTACTTGTTCATTTAGTTTAGAACCTTGTTCTAAAAGATTTTCAAATAGATTCCATACCTTAGATATCATGGCAGTAGATGGCCATCGCATACGAACTTCGGTTTAGACACTTCCCCGCAATAAAAGTTGGGTTTAAGAATATTTTATATTTATTAGTTGTAGTAATAAAGTGTAGTATTATTCTAGGATGACATCGCAAATTAACTATAGTATTTCAAATCAACATGAACTACCATTCATATCTTTCTTAGAGTAAAAACTATGAAAATGAAATAATAAATATAATGAGGGAGTTATTCCTGAAAAAAATACATCATAATAGTGTTTTAAGTAAAAGAAAAAGCAATCGATTTACTTAGGTAAACAAACAAAGAAAATAAAAGTTGTGTTTCCCATTCTTTGTAAGAAATACGTCCGCTTATGCTTAGAATATGCATTATATTTTACTCCTTGATCTTTGCTTAAATAACGCAGGTGCTCTGTGTTGTATTAGGTTTTCGTCGATATAAAATCACAAAATCATCTGAATAGTTTTGTGTTAATTAGGTGGGGAAATGTAAACAAGTGGACCATGTACACTTCCCGCAGGAAAAAATCCGGACACTAGCAATTGAAAATTTTAAAATTTGTTGAGTGGAAATAAAGCTTTTAGAGAACGTATTTACATACAGCAGGATGAATTGATTCAAGGTTTAAACAACTCTATTTATGAGAGAAAAAAGCTTTATACATAGAATAGTAAAATACATTATAGTTTGGATGACGGCGCAGCGTGTTCTCTGATGATAAAAAAATGAAATAAACAAGGAAATATCCTCGCAAAAAAATGTAGTACTTAATACGAAAGACTATCGAGTCGACGGTTTTATTTAAAAATATATATTTAGCTTATTTCACGTTTATTAGAACACATGGTAGAATTTTAACAATATTATTCGGAGATAATTTTTATAGTCCATTAATCTAAAGGGATTATAGTATTCCACAAATTATTATTGCTACTAGCAACTTACAGAGAATACAAAATTTTAAACAGATGTTATTAGAAAAGTGAAAGAATTATTTAAGGTTTTAAAATTAAATTAGTGAGTTACTGCTATACCCATTGCTATTTATTAATCATTTTCTCGTGGAGTTCAACAAATTAAATTGCTGTTTCACGAACTTGCGTTGCAAATATTAATGAAGCATTTACTTGTGTTAGAAAAGAAGAACTTGCCTCAATATATTAGTTACAATATTGAAGCATTTATATACATAAAAAAACTTTGTAAGAAAGCATACTGCTCATCAAGCTCAGGTAGTGCTAAAATATTTTTGAATTTGACACTTCTAATACTTTCTCATTACTATTATCTGGAGCTGTGCTACATAAAGACAGTTTGTAAACAGATCAAGTGTTCGCCATATTTCAAGAAAATGGAACGACATTGAATTACATAGGCCATAGCTAAAATGTATTTCTTGAATATACAATAAACGCAGGGTTAATAATATGTATAAATAGTATCTTTGCGAACTTAATTGGTTTAAGAATTTTGTAAATAAGCTTAAAACTATTTTTGGTAATTTTTTAATACATACAAGAAAACTTTATAGTAATACAATATTTAAGAATAATACTAAACACAAATAATAGTTTCATGCATCAATAATAATGTAATCAATAAATCTATGAAAATCACATTTTTCCGAAACTAAAGAGGCTAAATGATATATTGTTCATAAATCGAACCAAGTAACTAATATCAAAGCAGCACAATAAGTAATATGATTTTAAGTTCGGATCTCCATGTGTTTTCTTAAAAAAGGATTTTCTCTACATAACATCAAACAAGTTAAATACATATATATTTCTAAATGAAGCAGTCTATTAAGAGACCTTTTTGTTATGTATTTTTTTTGCATGGGTATTTCCGTATTCGATATTTCTAAAACAAACGCCGCCAGCGAAACTCCAATGTGTTTATATTCAATATATAAACCTTTTTCTCTCTACTACACATTTATATTTCTGTTTAAAGCTGCATTTACACCCAACAAATTTTAAAATTCTCGATTGCTGGTGTCCCGATTTTCCTGCGAGAAGTGTACGTGCAGTTTAAAGTCTAAACATATGCAATTCTGAAGATTTATATTTAGGTAGATAAGTATTCTCGATAAGAAATTAATGTATTTTGCATTTTAAAATTGTTTCTAAATTTGTCCACATTAATTTTTTGTGTCGGTATTATTTTAGTTACCAATAAACGAGGTAATAAATTACTGCAAGTTGAGCTAAACTGATTCAAAGCTTTGTAAAATTAATAAAAAGAGGGAGGAGAAGGGCGAAGAGGTAAGAGCAGGAGTGAGTTCGCCGGAGGTTGGCCCCACCACTGATTATTGTCACGAGCCGCCACTGCTAGAAATATTTTGGAAATGATTTGTATAAAAGAAGATAAAAATAGTGTAAATGACCGCACTGACATTACCTTTCTTTCAAAAATCTGTACGTCGGTACTATAATTTTCCAATCAATCCCTGTACAGCTTTATAGTTTAACATTTAAAATTTTTCTTTGGTACTAAATAATAATAATTCTTAAAAAAAAAAAGTACGTGTCTGTGTTATCTCCCAATAAAATTCAAATACTTCTAAACTTTTATATGTTATTGTTGCTGTCCCATGTACAATTTTATTTTATTTACACTAAAATTTCGATAGGTTATAATTCGCGTGTATTAGTAATTTGACATAACAACGCAATGTTGTGAAAAACTTTAAAACAATTAATAACCAAGATAATATATCACAATCGACTAATTTTCGCTATATAAAAAAAAATGTTTCCTGTTATAATTATTTTTAGTAGTTGAAAAAGACATTAAAATAGTCGAAACGTTTTACAAGATTTAAGGAACTATTTTATCATACACTTTATTTATGAAAACTAAATTATTACAAATCATCCTAACCCCGTGCTCCACCTAAAAAAGGTACTACACGAGGCTACCTATTCTAAGTACTATATGGGTTCCATAACAATTGAAATGATCCTACTCTAACTAAATAACTTCCCTATGATTTTTAATAACAAAAATATAATACAGTAGCCTCGCGACCATACGAATATTACTATTGAAAAATGATTAAAAAAATGTAAAATGTGATTAGTTCACATAATCGCGAGTCTACTGTAAATCAGTCAGCTATCAGTATATTATAAATGCGCCCATGGAACGACTTTCATTATCTCCCAGCATTCGCCAAGGACACTGATTATATATAATATACTTATATAAAATCAATGGCCACGGAGTAAGGGAAAACCATGGCAAAAACCTTACTCTGGGAGGATCTGGGAAGAAGTCCAGACCTTATTACTGATAGCCACAAATTATTATTATCCTTCTGAGTGCCGAAGAAGCAGCCCCCACGTCTCCTCAAATTCCGACAGCCTTGCCGTTCTCACGTAGCTGCTCCCTTTTCACGCATTCAGAAGTTGAATATTTTATCATACAGCCAATATTCCACTAAACTTATTTAAACGATAATTTCACGACGGCTACGAAAAATATTAACCAAGAATTAATATATGTATAGTTACATAGCACATATGTAACTTGAATTTTGCTGCATTGTTCCTCACAAAACTATGGCACTGCCATAGCAAAAAATACCGCTTCTACACTGACAAGGGAACCTCGCGAACTGTAAATCGCAGATTTTGATGAAACTTTATCAGTTTGTAGACTCCATGGAGTGTTACTTACGCAAGGGCGCTTTCCGTTGCTGCGTGAACTTCAACTTTAGGGGGTGGAATTCACCCTTGCAATTTGGCCCAAATTTGTTTTTTTCTGAATAACTTTTAAACGGTAAGAGATAGAAAAAAGTTTCAATGGCGGACTTGTACCGTTTAGTCAGCCCTTTTTATTGGTATGGATATTTATATACAGGTATTCAATAAACGTGGAATGGCTTATGTTGTGCTTATTTTATCGAATTTCAGAAATCGGTTATAATGGCCTTTTTTGGTGATCAAATAGTCTATAGAGAGGTAATTTAAAAAGTTATACAGGATGTCCACAACAATATAAATTATAGCATATTTCCTTATATTAAGGAGATACTTTGTATACTGTTATGTGACTGCATTGTATGTCGAAAATCAGTGTAAACTTATACTAGGCGTTAAATGGTTATATGTGATAGTTTTCGAGTTACGTGTACCTACTTCGACAGATTGTTCCTGATACTTTTAACATTACACTGTATACACAAAATAACGACAGATTACGACTTTAACTTTCATATTCGTACTGTTCGTAGGTAGCTACGCAGATAAAATTATATAATATTGATTTATTAGTTTATTGATATTGGTTGACTTCATATTGTTTTGCAAATGTGCAGGTAGCTAGAACCATTAAAAGAAAAACTTACAATGTACAATCGACGTACAATTTAATTATAATTATATATAACTGCCGCAGGTCTATATCGTGTACTATGGCGTTTTTATCCATAGCTGATGAAAATTTACATACTACGTGTTTTGCAATTTCCAGCGATTTATCCCTATTCCTTCCACCCCTTTGTATGTATTTTTCCCATCTATGCAGCTGCTGAACCGATGTTACTTTCTTAAATTTGCTTTTTACAGAACTTAACGATCGTCGCTTTGATTTCGAATCAGTCCAAAACTCAACAGCTCTCCTTTTGTAATCTGGAGTAATATTGTCATCTTCCAAAGCGAATGTTTCCTCATACTCTTCTTCAGCATCTTCTAAATTGTAGGACGATGAAGGCTCGCCTTCAACTGCTATTTCAATAACTCGAGAACGATCTATATCTTCAAATTCTAATGCTTCTATTGTTTCTACTGCGAACATGGTTGTTTCGCGAACCTTATATCGATTAGAGTCTCACCGCATTCATGCAATTCTATTTCACTGGGATTATTTTGTATTATTTGGTTTTCATTATAATTATATAAAAGTATTAGTAGATGAATAATATTTGCTGGATTGATATGCACCATGTTAGCTACTGCCACTGCAACACTATATGAACTGAATTTAAATAAAAGGGATATGTGTGCCAAGTTATTCTGGCCAATTGTCCCGGATAAAATAAAAATATCTGCAAGTGAGACGTTCGCTACCCACATCTCTCCAAAAATAGTAGAAGCAAGCAATTAGTATCCTATGTAACCTATTGTTTTCATCTGCCTGTTGTCGGGGATAATATAATCTTACATACATCCAAACGCGTATAACTCGAAAACCTGGTATAAGTTTACACTGATTTTCGACATACAACGCAGCCACATAAGAGTATACAGAGTATCTCCTCAGAATAAGGAAATATGCTAAAATTTATATTTTTGTAGACACCCTGTATAACTTTTTAAATTACCTTTCTACAGACTCTTTGATCACAAAAAAGGCCATTATAATCGATTTCTGAAATTCGATAAAATAAGCACAACATACTGCTGTGGACTGGCACCCCGGGTTTCGGAAATTTAAATGTGTATTTTTATTTATTCCAAATCAGCCTTGTCAAAACAATGATAGAGTTTCCACAATTCTAATAATTGTTTGTATCATTTTATTTGGTCAGTTGTGTATAGTTAATTTTATTTATTTGTACATTTTGCGTACTCCTGTATATAGTTTATATGCTAGTTTTTCCTTTGCGTTGCGCTGTGCGTTCATCGCACGAAAATGTAATTTCATATATATGCGAGTGTTTACCCTTGAGGCCCAGGAGTTATCAGATAGACGAGCGCGTGTATAGTATTGTTTAGTTGTCTTGGTTACCGTTTCTGGTAATCCCTTTTCAATTTAAGATGTAGTTCGTTGGTTTGAATTTAAAATCGTCCATCTAGTAATTCATCTGTTAAATAGTGTTAGATATTTGTGCACAATACATGTAAGGCTTTTTAATAATTTTCGTTTTAGAAGCGAGCGCGTTTAGAGTTTAAATTTTCCGTTTTTTTTTAGTAGTTATCAAATTAATTTTATTTTATCACCTCGGGGTAGGTGAAGTGAAGCTGTGAGCTTGTAATAAATGTCATTTTTAATTTTGGTTGTTTTTTTACGTTATTTGAATTAATTTTAGTTTGCTTTGAATTTTTGAAACCACGTGGATTTTTTGTGGTATATGAAATTCCTTCTAGAACGAATTCACCATTTTGTTTGCTAAAGGATTTGCATTGTCCTTTTTAAATTGTAGAATCTTATGCAGGTTTGTTTTTTGCCAGAATCTTATATTTATGGTTTTCATTTTTCCTGTAATTGTATCAAATGTTTTTTTTTCTTTTTTTTTTTTTTAAATAAATCAAATGATTGTAAATATCATCTTAAATAGTTCTTTTATTTCTAAATCAGCCATTTCAATTTTTGGGGATTTTAAAGAAAGTCAATTTTGCAAACGCCCACTATTAATTTTTTATAAAAAAATTACTCTAAGATTTAAGAATCTCTGGCGCCCTTTTAAATTCATTTTTGCTGAGCTAGCTAAATTAATTTTGTCATTTTTAATTTCTTTAAACTTGTATGCTTGGACAATCAGTTCACAGCAATACGTTATTCCACGTTTATTGGAACATTTTGTATATAAAATATCTACACCAATCGAAAGGGCTGACTAAACGGTACAAGTCCGCCATTTTTTTCTATCTCTTACCGTTTAAAATTTATTCAGAAAAAACAAATTCGGGCCAAACTGCAAGGGTGAATTGCACCCCCTAAAGTTGCTCCGCAGCAACGGAAAGCGTCTTTGAGTAACACTCCATGGAGTCTACAAACTGACAAAGTTTCATCAAATCTGCGATTTACAGTTCGCGAGGATCCCTTGTGAAAAAAGATGTGTTAAGTCAACGAAAGTTGGGTTAAATATAAACAACAATAAATAGGGTTATTAAGCCAGTTTATAGCACATCAAGTGTTAGTTCAATACTATGTTGTTTTAGACCAACAGACTGTGTTGTATTAACCCAATATTGTTGTTTATATACAACTTAATTTTTCGGTAATTTAACACATTTTCTTTCTCAGTGCACGTTTTATCATTTTTTAGCTATTGTACGCGAACTGCATATATTTTTATTAAAGGCGTCTACCTTCATGATGAATCCTGCTCCATACTTATTCTTCTTCTTTTGTCTAAGACGTGTATTTTCTCTTTCGTATGCGATAATTTAACTAAGGCAGCGGTTAGGATAATAAAGCAAACTCGCCGGTTGCCATGTATTACGACGTTCTGAAGATCGAAAGTTTTCCGAAGTAGCCGGTGCTGTTTACTGGACGTATGTAGTGTGCGATTGGATCCAGGATAACAGAAACGCATATGCTCGCGTTCACAACCCAACAATCGTCTGCACATTCGAGACGCTCGCATATAAACAATGTTTACAATCTATTTCGGAAATAGGAATGCCACCTGCGCAAAATTCACACAAAAACCATGTTTACGTGACTTGGAATTGGAACAGTACGCGTTCCATAATTATGTAAACGGGCGTCTTGAAATTCAGCATCACAAGAGGATTATTTTAGTCTAACTTGCGTCAATATAAACTTATTAAGCAGATTGCTGAAGTATTTTGATTAGATATTTACAAGAAAATTCACTTATGTATTGCACTATGTTAATCTGTGACAGCTACGAGTAAGAAAATCATTTCAGATTCGAAATCGAAACATCATGTGTATGTATACTTATAAGGTGTATTCGTAATAATATATAATAATAATAATAATAATTTATTTGTCGTAGGTTGTAAAGAACATAGATATTCTCAGTGAATAACACAATTCACATACGCCACCCTACATTTTAGGGAGAAGGAGGAAATAATGGACATCAAGTAACCTCTATCAAATCGAAATCGAACTGCACCAATAGTTCTAATTGTTGCGGTTTATAAATTCCTCAATAGTATAAAAACAATACTCATGGATAAATGATTTTAACATTTTTTTAAATGCATTTAGAAAACCGGCTGATCTTATACCATCAGGTAGTGCATTAAAACAAGTTACACACCTATAGTATGGGCTACGTTCATATTGTGATGTTTTATGAGCTGGTACACTTAGTTGATTTCTTGAACGTGTTGTCATAAGATTATAAATATCTTTATTTTTAACAAATTGGCTTTCGTGACGTTTATAAAAGAGTAAAAGCTCATATAAGTACAGTGACCCCAGAGGCATGATTTTTAATTGTTTAAATATTGGTCGACATGATTCTCTAGTCGATGCTCCCATCATGCATCTTATTAGGCGCTTTTGATGATAAGCAATCTGTTTGCCCAAGGCGCGATCCCCAGAAAACAATTGCATATCGTAATCGCGATTTAGCATATGAAAGTAAAACATACGCAAGGCGCCCACACTGACTGCAGTCTTCAATTTCTGAGGCCATAGTACGCCGCACAAAGTTTTTTTCTATTGTGTAACAATGCTCTTCAAATTTTAAACGACAGTCAATCTCCAATCCTAAAAACAACGCTGACCTGCTCTCAGCGATCGACCTGCCATCACATCGAACGTAAAGACTGCTAACAGCATCAACACCAGCGCGAAACTGTATTAATTTTTTTTTTCCAGAGTTTAGTAAAAGTCGGTTACCTTCACACCAGGAGCGCATATCTGAAATAGTTTTTGTCGCACTGATAGCAACGACATCAGCGTCGGGATTAGCGATACAACAGCTGGTATCATCAGCATATTGACTAAAAGGACATGCAGGTAATGACAAACACAAGTCGTTTACATATATGACAAACAACGTAGGCCCTAAGATGGACGTCAGCGGAAGGAAAATCTAATTTTTAAATTACTATCGTTAAGTGAAGGAATTGTAAAGAGACGCAACTAAATGTGAGAAATCGTACCATACATACATCCTTTTCTATTTTCTTGACAAAGATATTTCTTTACAGAAAGTGCAGCCTATCTATGGGATATTTTCAAAAGTAACTTCGAACAATCATTCAGCTGTATTACTACTTATGAAGCATGGCAAAGTTTTAATTTCTCTATATATGAATAATCTGTGCAATTGTATTTACTAGCCGGCTAAGAAGTTGCATATTTTTATAGTGCGTTTGTTTCGTGGTTAGTGATAAGAAAATGTATGGTATTTAAGTAGATATATACAAGATTTTTTTAAAAAATTGTGTCATCGTGATACAAATGTATGTGAAAAATCAAACAAATACATAAAATAGTATATTCATTAATTAGTAGAGAAAAGAAATGAAAGTATATTGTCCTTCTTCGTTCAGTTTATTGTCATAATTATCTAGACTACATGTTAGATAATTATAACCAATAAACTGAATGAAGATGGACAATATACTTTCATTTCTTTTCTCTACTAATTAATTCCGATACTTTTTTTTATATATAATAAATAAAACTTTATTATTAAATCTGGCTTTTCTTTACAAGTACCTATTTATATATGTTTATTGATATTAAAAAATACAATCCCACTTCCCTAGATGGCTATGAATATATGAATATACCTGATATATCTAGAATTCACCACTGTAGATCTGGTAATTTCCCCTCTTTCTAACCAATGAGTGGTTTTATATACAATATATTTATATTTCTTTACCAGTTGTGGGTACGTTGCCGAAATGGCTGTATGTTTTGGATCTCCTAAATTACTAAGTTGTATATTATTAGTCTTTTACTTTGTTGAATATTGAATTTATAGTTTAATTTTTAATCATTAAATGTTTTTATTAATAAAACAGTGTAATTATTAATAACATACATAATTTATTAACAAATTTATATCAAAAAATATAAAGAGTAAGAGAACTCTTACCCAAGGCGGGTATACTTATTTAGAATATTTAAATCAAATATTAACTATCTATTCAGTATACACTTGGATTCTCTCTGTAAAGAGTAACCTCAAAATATTCAAAATGTTAAATAATTATTTACACAGAAATTTAAACATTAATTTAACAAAATACCTCAAACATCAGCTTGTATAACCAAAAAAATACTTCAGAATGGAGTTTCCTTATAGTGACAAACCAAAGATATTGCAGAAAGAGTTCATATCAGGAGAACAACGCCGACATCAGAAAAATCCAAGGAAAAATCTCCTTCACAGCATCCAAAGTGTACCAATATACTCAATACAGCAGAAACATGTATAATTCCACAAAAGAAAAATACCAAAGGTATGTCAACACAGCAAATTTCTTCTAATGTTGTAAAACCTTGCTATTTATTCAATATATTTGTAGGCCGATGATAGATACATCAATTCGCAACGGAAATCCCCTTCGATGTTCAATATATTACAGAAATATGATTTAATTCATTTGACTTGACGCAAAATAAAACAGTTTTCAAAGAAGGTTTTTTAATCCACCACAGCCTCGTATCCATGGACCTCAACTCATTTATTTCATAGGAATTACATTGGGTCTCTACCCTCTTGAAAAAAATTCGAATCCTAGGGTACCGGAATATTGTAGTTACCAGACGATAAATTTATATATTTAATTACTACGACTAATACGCATTAACCCAACAACATACTGAACTGAGAAACAGGTATGTATATAAAATATACACAATAATTACATCTACTATGGTTGGTGGTTCATCCTACGTATTGCTATGGCATGGCTCCCCGGTTGTTTGAACTCAATGCTGTTAATTTTCGAAGATCAAGCTTTGGCTATGCCGCGCGCAAATTTTCACTGAATTTAATATTTGTGTATTTTGCTAAGAATTTAGTAGTTTTGTTTGATGTATTTTATTGTTCAGTTAGTTAGTTTATTTCTTTCCTTTTATATGTTTAGCTTTTTGTTTTTCATGTCTTAGGTCCTTCTTAAAGGCATTTTCTATGATTTTTGCGGCTGACGCAGCGCGCGCAATTGTTTAGTTGTATATACGCGTTGTAGGGCTCTTTAGGGCAGTATCTGAATCATTGTCGCGAATGTAAGTATATGTAAATTTTGAGCTCTTTGCATCCATTTTGCAATCTTTCATTTGTAAGGATTTGTTCGTTAATTTTGTTTAATTTTGATCATCCATTCAGACACCTCAGTTTATTCATTGGTGTTATAATATTGTGCACAATTTATGTATAAGGCCCGTTAATAATTTGTTCTAGAAGTAACCGCGTTAAGAGTTTAAATTTTCCTGTTGATTGTAATTAAATGTTTTTTTTTTTTTTTATTATATGGAAATTTTATGAATATAAATATCATCTTAAATTACAGTTCTTTTATTTTTGATTTAACCATTTCAATTTTTGGGGATTTTAAAGAAAGTCAAATTTTACAAACGCCCACTATTACTTTTCATGAAAGTTACTCTGAGATCTAAGAATCTCTTGCGCCCTTTTGAATTTTTATTTGCTGAGCTAGCTAAATTAATTTTGTCATTTTTCATTTCTTTAAACATATATGCTTGTACAATCAGTTCACAGCAGTATGTACCAGAACAGTATATTAATTGTTTGATAACATCCGATTATTTAATAAAGAAGTAACAAGTTCAAATTCTGAAAGAAGAGCATAGATAATTAAGTTATTGTTAAGTATTAGAATAGGTGCTGCTGTTGTTTTGTTTGTTTCCGGATCATCACGCTAGTTTATCCTGTTTCTATTTCAAATTCATAATGTGTGAAAAGCGAAGCAGCTACCTGAACACTGTGGCTGTCAGAATTGAGAAGACATGGAGGCTACCTCTTCCAAACTCAGAAGGACAATAATAATGTACCGGTAACAAGGCTTGGTCAAGGTAAAATTTTCCCAGGTTTTGCTTCCAGAGTAAGGTTTTTCTATAGCTTTCCCTTACTCCTTGGCGAATGCTAGGATAATCAAACTCGCTGCATGGGCGCAAATATAATAAGAACTGATAGCTGGCCGATTTACAGTAGACTCACGATTATGATGTGAATTAATCCCATTTTTGGTTGTTCACATATTTCAGAGTTTCACATAATTGCGAGTATACTGTATTTTATTTTTGTACTACTGTTAACAATCATAGGAAAATGATTTTGCTAGAGTAGGAATTATTATTAATTTTTTACTTGTTATGGAATCCATACAGTAAACTTAGAATAGGTAGCCTCGTGTAATACCTTTAGGTGACGCACGGAGATGATTTGTAATCATTTAGTTTTTCATAAATAAAGTGCAATAATATAATAATTTTATAATAGATGGTTTCCATTTACCATCGGGAGTACTACCAAAATAGCGAGTGAATGGAAAACAACAATAAAGTCTTCTTCTGTGAAATGTTCCGAACAAATAAACTTGTTTTTGAACGAAGTGGAAGCACCTAAATCCTTACCCAAGACATCCATAGAATCGTTGTTTTATAGTTCACTTCTGGAGAAACATATGAACATATGAAAAGAAATACCTTCAGATTTTTGTTTTAAGCTTTCGGGCATTGGACACCTTGGTAATACACGCAGCATCTCATAAAACGTGCATAAAAGCTTTAATGAAATAAAATTGCAAAACACTTGCTAAAACACACAATTAGCTTCCAATGAATCCTTAAAATGGCTCCAATTAGTCCGTCGCTCTGAAATAGTATGCTCACTCGTCAAAGCACGTTTTCCCCTTTCTATTTCTATGGTTATATCACACACTCACTCTACCAACTTTTCAATTTGTGCAATCATTACCTGTCACATACAAACTCGAGTATAAAATCAAATTATGATGTCGAGCCTAGAATCAATTCTCTATTCCAGTTTAGCCAGTCAAGTTAAAACGCGAACACTCGAAACTAAAGGGTCATTGCCGAGAACTCGAATACATAGCGATCGGTACTCCAGCATACCTAACGATTACTTTCAAGAATTTAGTATATCGAGTTGAGACGGCGCACTTATCACATCACTATTCAAAATCTTAGTTGTAACCACGTATTCATTTTCATCAAAATGGCTTTCTTATTACTCTCTGTAAATCCCCACGTTTTTGATTCCTATTTATAGGTTTCTATCGTTAGTACTGTCGTACCACCTTCTAAATGTTTCATTTGCAATCAAATGCAACGAAAGATGCGATTATATGATCGAGAATTTCTCATTTGCGAGGTGGAAGGTACAAATGAAGTAATTACCTCTTAAGTACAAAAGAAAACATAGCATGTACAGTACTTTCGGTTGAAAAAGTTAACACAATTTGTTGGCTATATGTAAGCCTGAAAATAAACTAGATTTATGGAAAAATAAGTTATGCAAACGAGTTTCCGGTTTAATTTAAAATACAACAACCAAACAAATCTCGTCGTTGGTAAACACGCAAATATGAAATAGCGTGTCCGCACCAAAATGAAATACATACATATGTATACACAATTATTTGCCTTGATTAATTTATACACCGACAAATTTCCGACCCATATTCATAGGAGCATTTTCTAGCATTGTCACTCTTTATATTAAACAAACTGTAAAACTGTTATCTACATGATTTTTCATCAGTTAGATATAGTTATACAACGGCTTTCATTCAATAGTTTCAATATTTTTTATGGTTTTGCTATTATAACATTGCTACGATATAATACCTAGCTTTACCGACTGTAAGGTGTTCGGATTATAATATGCTAGGTAGCTCTGATCACGGTATGTAATCTTAATAAGAGAAAGGGAAACCTGTCATGTCCGTGACGTTGCCTAGATGCTATCTTCATGTCGAGGCAAATGTCATCAGTTTGCACAGTCTGGAGCATGTCTGCAGTTATTTTTTCATACTTGTAATTTGCCATAGTACTCTCATACTGTCTGGTTTATGGCTTCTGGCTGTTGTGTTAAACGGTTTGAACCTTTGAACGTGTGTTATGCTAGGTGCTGTGTTTATGTTTATTTGCGTTTTGGACTTTTCCTCTGTTACTATCGTGTTTGTTTCTTAATTTTTTTTTGTAAGTAATATGCATAATATGCTATTAAAATGAAAATTTATTGCAGGTTTGCTATCAGGTTTTAGGATCCGTGAATTTTTAGTTTCGTATGTGCTTTTACCTAAATTTTTAATAAATATAAGTAATTAATAAGCATTTATTATTTTTTCTTTGTCCTTTTCAGTAGTAATTACTTCGCTGGTGCACGTGAAAAACGGGATAAGTTAGTTTTCGATTTCCATAAGATTATAATGCTAATCGATAACGACTTCTCTCGTTTTTCGCGTTCACCAGCAAAACTTAAAATTATTAACTATTATTAAATATACCTATTTTTGAATTCTACCGCCAATAGTTCTCCACTGACATTAGAGGGCGTTATAATCGCGGTTTCACTTTATTATTAGGGACATTGCATTCTATTTGGTTATCTATGGCTCTGATATAGCTGCGGTAGGTACTTAAATAGAGAGGGCAAGAGCATGCAATACAATATTGTATTGTATGCCACGTCATTCGCATTTTCGTCGCTATACTTGAGTTATAAGGTAAATGTACCAATTTCTGACCCTGTCCTAATTATTGACACACCTTCCCTCTTTTTTTTTTCTTATAAGTTTCTTTTCCTATGTTTTAGCAAAGCTTTCGATTGAAAATAATCCCACAGACATTTATTTTGAGTTTAAAAATCAAAATTGTTCATCGAGTGCAACACTCCAACTTGCCAGATAGTCCAGCAAATATCGGTGTGATGGTCCGGCCGCTTGTGAACCGTGAGCAATGGCATGGGTTCTTGATTTGCCCCGGGATCACGATACTCGATACTCGATTCGAATTCGCCATGTTTAATCGAATACCTAAAAATCTCATTCACAATACTCGATTTCACGAATTCATTCGATTCGTAACACTCGATTGCCAGGGAGCTACCGAGTTGTAATGGCGGCGCATGATGTCGTAACATTCCTAACTCTCCCTCTCTTTCTAATTCATTGTTCGGATGTATTATGTATATAAAATGATCGGTAAAGACTGTAGGTAAAAAGTCCAACGTGTTTGTTCGCTTAATCCAGGTACAAATTCAATATTTCGAGATAACTCAACACATTCAACAGCTATTACCAGATAATGATATTAGAACGAATTTTGAAATTATTAATTATGTAACATGGTGTAGCAAACAAAATGCTGCCAGTTTTTAGGGAGGGTATCCTTCAGCGACGTAGTTCTCTGCAGAATTTACGATTGCAAAGGGAAAGGAAAGCTCTGAGGGAAAGACAAAATCCATTTTTGTTACCCAGATAATAAATTTATTGAATCATTTAGACTTAATAACAAATATATTGCTGCAGTATTTACTACTAGATTAAACAACTATACTCACTTTGATAAAGTGATACAAAAAAAATTATTCACTTTTCTCTGACAATAAGTAAAATAATAAAATACGTAGTAATAAAAAAATAAAATAAAATTAGAATTTGTCAAAGTAATCAACGTTGCGGAATAAGCGTCAGGATGTCGTTGCTCACTTGCTTCAAATTCTACCTTTCATTTGAACTAATTCCGCAGTAAAGTAGATCATTTGTTTCCAAGACACGATGATAACCGAAACTTAAACGAAATTAATTCGATCGAGTATTGTGAGTGCTTTCCGGTATGTGAATCGACTCGATCCTCGAACTTGTCAAATAAAGTCTATCGTATTTCGTGATCCTGGGGTTGTTTTGCTTTTTTCTAAAAAGGGCGCAGCCAACAGCGAGGAAGCCAGGATTCAGCAAACAACAAACAACAAGAATTTTGTTCAAAATAAAGTTGAATAATATAATGTTTAAAATATATAAATGTAAAAATATTGAAGATAGTTTGAAAAACAACGAAATGGATTTAAAATAATTATAAAAGTGAAAATTACAATTTGACAATAATGTGCAATGAATTGACGTGCATCAGCAATAGTAAGCAGAGTAAGATTAAAGTTAAAATACAAAAATAAAGAAAGATAAGTATTGGCTATATTATTGTAAGGAAAATACTAATGTTCGTTATTCTTTCAGGTTTCACACGGCAACGCGACAACAGCTGCTATCCCCCTGCCAGAATGTATAACCATCTAAGGCGTTTAAATTATAATAAAATACAAATAATATAGGTACCAATTGGCATGTCACGTTGTTATTGGTTAAATTAAATAATACTGAAGATGTACCATAAAAGTACATAAATGGTGTGGTTTGATTTACTAACAAAAAATGTGCAAATGACTAAATTAAATTTGTGAATAATTAACACTATTAAATTTCTTTTAGGTAGCTAATAAATTCTGATGAGTACTACAAGAATTAAGAACAATAAATATGTACAGCACGGTGTGGCAAAATAACAAACAAAGTCTTAATTACATAAATGAACAAACAAACGGGTAATAACCAGAAAAAAGTAAATAACGGAGTAATATAAACAAGTGAGACAAATAAATAGATGTCCTGCGATCTCTTTCAACGAAGACAATAAAATGGAGAAATCCTACCTCGGCAGATGTGTGCAAGAGTTACGTTCCAGAGACGTGGTGGTTCACCCGAGTACTTCTGGTGGATATTCTTCACCTTGTAATCTGTACGGGCTCAGTAAATTTCAGAAATGTGAAGTTCAGCCGCTCCACACGGGTTTAAATTACCGTCTCGGACCAATCTCCAGGTAGGTATTGTGATAAAATTCCAAATATTTAATGCAGGATTATTTCCAGGTCTCATCACATTACGAGAAGCAAAAATTAGCAATTTATAATGCAACCAATTCTCCAAAGATAAAAAAGAAAAAGCCTAAAAATCGTAATAAGTAATTACCGTGTGCTCTTCGCAAAAAAAATGTAACATATTAATATTAGCAATTGTAAAATATAGTTAAAATAATAAAATATGCAAAAGTAAAAGAAGTTTTATTATTATAGTTTGTGATTTCAAGATGTGAATTTACTAGAAAATATATAACTAAATTTAATTTATTACCTAATCTTTTAAGCTTCACACTAAAACGTCTACGCTTTGCAACACCTACGCCCGAAAAGAACGAATTTCTATGCGAGCCTCGAATCATCGCGCAAAAAAAAGAATTGTTATTTACAATGATCCAAAAAAATATGAAACAAAACTGCAATCAAATAACACTGCGTGACACGATTTTCGTACCTGAAAAACTGATTACTATTATGGTTTTCAATTAGTTACAATATGTAAGTAGTGGATGTTTTTTGTTTCTATCACGTCTTGTTTTTGAAGTATACACTGATGGCGTTAGATAGGCTATGCTGATTCTGGCACAAAATCTTGGGATTTTCAATGGGGGTTGAGTTCACATTTTATGCACACAATATGCATATTTACATGTCACTTCGTGCTCGTACCGACAGGTTGAAATATTCTACCTGATATACATACCGGGTGTCCAGCCTAAGATGCAACGGTCCATAGCCGATTTATTATTGCTTTTTTGAAAAATGTTTCAAATAAATGTGGCTCGGATCATATTCTACACATTTAAATTAATTTTAGTAATAGCGGACATCCGGTTGCACCGGAAGTAGATTACTTAATTATTATTTAAATGGAACACCCTATATATATGCACTTTTGGATTCCTTGTTAAATTTAAATAAGCTAAGTTGTACCGTTTCCGAATTACATGACGTTTTTTCGAAAAAAAAATGACATTTGCAATGTCTGCGGTGTTTGCAAATATCTCCGGAAATATCAAAGTTAGAAAGATGCGGTTTTTCGCTTAATTATGAAACAGCACACGTCTTTTATTTTAAAATTGTTGCATTTACATTACAGAACATTAAATAGGGCTCTGTAATTTCGAACTCTAAAATCATGGATAATTTGTTTTTTTTTAAATTGGAATGGTATAGCAATTTTACATAAATGGATGCGGAAATTTGATCTTTCGATTTTATACTAGTGTCATTGTGCCTATCTCCAAAGGTTTGGAGATATTCGCGATTTTTCAGTTTTCATGATAGATACGGATTGCGAAGCGCGGCCACCTTCCCTCGCATTCACCAGGCTTGGGACTAATTATCAAAACAAAATAAGTTTTGTCGTTAGTTTTAATTTTTTGTCGTTATTTAATCGAATTATGATAAAAATAAAGCAATGTGTACATTTATTAAGTTTTTTACCAATAATTTGCTTACTGGTACCCAAAAAACCAGTACGTGATACGAAAAAGTACATGGTCGTTCTTAATTAAGCATTTGTATAAATAAATAAACAGGAAAAATTGAAAGGTGGGTACT